>ML682047.1:12762109-12813336 GCA_007922195.1 Podocnemis expansa
GGGAGAGGCCGCCGGGCCCAGCTCGCGCCGCCGCGCCGCGCCCACAGCGCCCCCTGCCGCCCGCCCGCCGGCCCAGCCCAGACAGCCGGGCGCGCGGGGGCGGCTCCACCCCAGGAAGATACCGCGACGCTCCCCCCCGCTGCCGCGCAAATGGTCCCGCCCGCGGGATGCCGCCTCTGTCGTTCCAACAGCACGAGGCCGGTCCCCAGCTGGGAGCAAAGCCTGGAAAGGGCGCCAGGGAAGTAGGAGGAGGGGGACGTATTAATGGGAGGGGCTGCTGGGCATGCCAGCATATAAAGAAGATGCCAGACGGAAGCCTGTGTTTTCAAAATGCCTGGCCGAGGGAGGATGGGAAGGTAAAAAGGAGAACATCTCCTTTTGCCTGACCTCTGGTAACCTACCCCAGCCTAGGGTTAGCACAGGGGTCTCAAACACGCGGGACGGCCGCATGTGGCCCCTGGAGCTAGTTCCTGCCGCCCACACTGACACCATCGTTACCGATATTTGCAATATCATTGGATGGAAAGGCGGCAGTGGCGCAGCCCTCAGGCTACTAGCCCTCATGGTGATTTGAGTTTGAAACCCCTGGATTAGCAGATGTCAGGCCAAAGGAGGCCATCTCTTCCTTTTTTACCTTTGCATCCTCTGTCCAGCAGGCATTTTAAAAAATACAGGATTGTGTCAGGCCTTTTACTTACAGGCGTTAAAGCAGGCCAGAACGCCCTGAAACAGAGCCGTAACAGTGTTGTGCCTCTTCCCATTAGTGGTGCTCAGAGCCGGCGCCACAAAGCCACCCCTTTAATAGGGTTGCTCAATTGAGCCACTTTAGGCCACGCCCCTTCCGCTCTGCCACAGCTATGGCCCTGCCCCAAAACACCCTCTTTTAGGGGGAAGCATTGCAGGGCCCCCTAAAAACAGAAGAATATTGCACTAATACATTTTCTCCACATGTCCTCCATTGACTTCCTTTCTGTACTTCCCTGTCCGATAACCGTAGCCAAGCCCCACACAGCTGGCTTAGAAACCACAGTCCAGAGGGGGAGTTGGGCTAGTCCATTCCAAGAAAAAGAACAAGGAGTCCTGTGACACTTAAAGACTAACAGACTTATTTTTCACATGAGCTTTCGTGGGAGAAAATCCCACTTCATCAGATGCTTTGAAGATCAGGACACTTAGGACTCTGGTGGTTGTTTTTTGCTGGACTAGACTAACAGGGCTGCCACCTTGGAACTTAGACCATTCCAGTAACACCAAACCAAGGGAGTGCTGGGGCCCTTTTAAAGACTGAACAGATTTATTTATGGCATGAGCTTCCAGGGATGTAATCCCACTTTGTCAGCATCACAAACAGTAAATTGGGGGGTTAGCTGCAAATATATACATACAGAGAAAGGCAAAGCAGACAAGGAGTCCGGTCACACATAAAGACTAACAAACTTATTTACTGCATGCAGCGCTGTAACTTTGAATTTCAGCATCCGGAGCATGTTCTGCTCGTAACACGCCCCTTACAATAAGTGGCCCTTGCAGCAAGCAGCGTGGAAGACGGCCTTTTATAGAACGGTGAAATAGAACAGCTCTGGGGCAGCTGGGGCAAAGCCCCATTTGCCCTGCCCTAGTTACAGCCCTGGTTGCATGAGCTTTCATGGGAGAAAATCCCACTCCATCAGATGCTTTGAAGATGGGGGAAGCGTAAGTCATAAAATCAGGTCACACAGTAACAGCAAATCAAAGCAGTTCTTAAGATTCTGACACAGGGGAACAGCATAGAGGGAGGTGAGGTCAAATCACCTGTTGTAACAAGCAAAGAACCCATAGCTTTTCTCAGCCTTTTGCGGGTCACAACACACTTGGTGTTGCACAAGCTACACCAGCCCACTCCCATCCCCCTCTGGCTAGGGTTACCAGATACCAAAGTACAAAAAGGAGGACATTGGAGGACACATGGAGAAAATGTAGTATTAATGTAATTTTCTTCTGGTTTTAGGGGGCCCCGGAACACTTCTCCCTAAAAATAAGGTGTTCCGGGGCATTCCAGCATCCTTTAACCCCTGTCAGTAAAAAGCCAGACAAAATCATGTATTTTTAAAATGCCTGCCAAATGGAGGACATGAAGGTAAAAAGGAGGACATGTCTTCCTTTTGCCTGACATCTGGCAACCCCACCTTTGGTTGAATCCAGCCCCCACCAGAATATCTACAATACACTTACAGCTCTGTGGCAACACAGTAATCGGTCCAGACCAATGGCTGAGAATTGCTGGTCCAGAGGGACAGACTGCTAGCCTATTTCTGCAGAGTAAACAAGCTTTGTTTTGATTCAAGCAGTGTGCAGGAGGGAAAGCCAGAGTGGTATGTAATGAGAGCTGAGGAGGATGAGAGTGAGGAAATCACCTTTTGTAATGACCCAGTCATTCAAGAGTTCTATTCAAATCCAGTCTGAAGGTATCAAGTTTGCATACTTGAAGATTAACCAGTTTATTCATCACATGAGCTTTCAGAAAAGCTAGTCAGTCTTTAAAACTGCTACAGGACTGCTTTCTTGTTTTGCTGAACTAGACTAACACAGCCACCCCTTTGGAGTTTGCATATGAATTCCAATTCTGCAGTTTAAAAACTAACAAATTTATTCATGAGCTTTTGTGGGTGTCATCCCACTTCATCAGATGCGTGAAATGAAAGCTGTAGTATGCCAGGTGAATAATTAAGAGGATAAATCACAAGGTCAGTTCAATCTTTTTTAGCAAACCAAGCAAGTAGTTTAGATTCAAACGGTGTGGAACATCAGATAAGAAAGTGAAAATGTTAAAACAGGGGAAAATCACCTTTGGTAATGAATGAGCCAGTCCCCCCAAATCTATGTTAACTTTAAAGTCTAACAAGTTTATCTATCACTGTTTACCTCCTGTTGCCTGGGCCTCTAGGGTACAAACTATATCTGGGCCAGCTTCTCTCTCCAAGCTTGAGGTCAAGGCCCATCTGCACCAGTTAGAGACATCTAGATGATTCTGCAAAAAGTGAAGTTGAATGTATTTTAAAACAGACACAGTCCAGTACGTGTTGCTGTATAATTAATAATGGGCAGGAGTGGGGGAGTTCTTTTGACATTCCACTTTAAACATTTAACATTTTTAGTTTTCATTCCTTTCGCTGCTTGTCCTAAGGAGCACAACTGCGGTTCTCAGTTTCAGGAGCGTAAATGCAGAGTAATTCTACCGGCTTTGTTTAACTCCAAATATTTTTACTCTAGCAAGAGTGGAACTGCACATTGTCTCAAAGCCACCATAAGCTCTATAAGGCAGAGGTAGATGCTTCGAGCCTCCAACTGTTGAACCAGGGCCATCACTCGTGCTGGGCTTACAGGGCTCGGGCCATGAGCCCCTGCACCCAAGCCTCGGGTCTTTTCCCAGGCCAGCAGCACTTCTTTTCTGAACACTTCCTGTGAGAGGCTGAATCTCTCGGTTTCTGATAAGATTCAGTAGGAGCTAAGGATACTCTGTTCTCCAGCACTGGGCTCCTAAAGCTGAATCCTGCAGTCAGTGGAAAAATTCCAGTTAAATACAATGGGAGCACGAGCAGGTCTCTAGCTTATGCAACTTCCTGCATATTTTAAGCCTTTAATTGGGGACTTGCACTGCCAGCGAACACCACAGAGCATCCAAATAACAGGGCATGGAGGCCTAAACCTTAACTCATGTTGCATTCTCAGCTACACCAGTGTCAATTCAGAATAGCTCTCTGGATGTCAATGATCCTTCTTTGGATTTACACTGATAAGATAAAATCAGAATCTGCCTTTTTTGCTTCATGATCAATAAGACCACTTTTCAAGAACTGGATCTGCAATAGTGACAGAAAAATAACTTGCTTTAACAGTCAGCTCTGTTACTACATCTAGACATTTCTTTAGCAAATATTGCTATACACGCATTTATTTTAATTTCTGTTCAGGCACCACAGGGGCATCAATAAGCCCTAAGGATTCAATCTTTACATGGAAGGGAGAGAAACTCTGATGTCCCCTAGTGGACGCAAAAGGAAAATGCCACCGTATTTAAGGAGGATGACACCAGTTTTGCATTTGAAATTCATAGGATCCTATTTGAAGACGAATTCATCTATGACATTTGGGTAGAGCTAAGCATTACATATGCACTTCCAAGTTACTTGTAATGCCTGTATTATCAGTAAATTTTTTTTTTTTTTTTATAGACCATAGATGGTGCTTCCGAATCCTACTCACCTACCAAATCAGGTATTTGGTATTTAGATATTTCTTTCTAGGCCTTGAGCACTTTTGAAGGGATAGAGACAAGTTGTTCAGGCCTCACATTTCATGCACCTTGGTAAAGTAACAGGAGGCAAATGCCCTGACTCTGCAATCTTTTTAAAAATTTGACCTTATGACAACTATAATCTTTTAAAATTTCTGCAAGTTCCAGGCCCACATATACCTTTGTCTGTGTAGGGTTTACATCAAGGGAGATGATGTGTGTTTCATTCCTATTACTGCTCAGAATGAGTTTTATGCTTGCTCCAAGAGAAGAGACAGCCCAAGTCAGTTTTTTTGTTTGTTCTTTATTTAAAAAGCAGAACAAAACACAGCATTGGGACAGATTCTCTGTTCATATTAGTGCAAACCACGAACAGTCCTACTGACTTCAGTGAAGTTATACTGCACTTATACTGGTCACAGAGAACACAGTCATGACTTGACAGAGAACTGTGTCTTTAGCAGCTTTCTCCATCAGTTACAATGGGTGCTCATTGAATCCTGGATCCTACAGAGTGCAGGGTGGACAGGTAATAAACCCTGTAATGTGTTATCTTTCCACAGCTCAGACCCCTGGGCAGCTGCCAGCTGGGACAACTTGCAGCCCTGCTGAGGTGTGTTAACCCTGCAGGGCTAGTAGGAGTTAAAAGCAGCACACACACACTGTAGTCTGAATGCACAGAAGAATCTGGCCTATTGCGTCAGAAGGGGCTATTCTTATGTAGCCACTTTGCAGGGACCCCATTCAGACTTGGAACTGCTGAGCCCCCTCCACTTGGTCAATCCAGAGTTTTAATGTGCTGTGCTGCCCTTTTAGGCAGCAAAGATCCCTCAGAAAGAGGAGGAAAAATCAGGAGCATGTCCTGCAGAGCTCAGGGAACTGACTCTGGTCACTGCGCTATTAACCAGAACAGTGTTCTCACTCAGTTCATCTCTGTAGCAGAATTTGCATTCGTTAAAAGCTTCAATCCATAAAACAACCACCTGGGATTGGTCTCTCTGGAGATTCCTTCTTTGGGAGAAGCACACAGGAAGCAAAGCCTTCAGTAACACCTTGCCAACTGTCACAAGAACAAGCTGCCCCAATCAAATCTGCTAAACTCTAGTCTATCTGTAATGACAGCCACTAAAGAAGGTTAATAGCTGATAAACTGTATCCTGTCAAGGTCATTTCCTGCAATGATTCGTTGAATTTTACATCATTGAGTAAGGGGAATTTCACAAGAAATATGAAAGCAGTGATCAGACACCATTAGAAAGAGCACTGCTGCCCTCTAGTGAGCAATCAGTGTATTAATGCTTAACGCTGTGTGTCACACATACTTCTCTGTGCCTGTTCCTTTTGGTCTTCTAATGCTACCTCTTCATGTGCCTGCTGAAATGTGCTAAGAATACCTGATAATCCACTGTAGAAAGGGAAATGTGAGGAGGAGGACCTATGCTTAAAGACAGCTCACCAAATTGGTTATAGCAGACGTGCTAGAGAGTACCTGGAACTGTCCCCGTTACATACAATCCTAGGGAGACTTACGTAGCTGTGATGTTCCGTCTCTCAGGATGAGATTGTGCTCATGAAAGCTCACACAATAAGTTAATTTGTTAGTCTTTAAAGGTGTCACAGGACACTTCTCCCCCACTCTACCCCGCAGGAATGGTGCTAGCGTTTCTGGCATCCCCCTGCAGCGCAGCAAACACCGGCACAGATGAGTGATGTCATAGCACAGCGCAATGGTGCAGTCCCCATTTTGGCGCCCCTCAAACGTTGGTGCCCCCCTGCACTGCATACCGGGCTTACCGCGTTGCGCCAGCCCTGCCACCCCGAAATAGACTAACATGGCTACTACCCATCTGGAACTTGTCACCATGCTGAAGAAAAGGCTCTTGCTAGAGGGCCTACAGGAGCAGGCCAGCCACAGAAAAGGCACTGACAGAGTCTGCAGAGAAAAACTTATTGATTTTAATCACAACTTAGTGAGGAAAAAAATAGATCCATAGAAAAACCATACACGGTGTGCCTAAGCACCCAAGAGCCTGTTTGCCACTGGCTGGCATGATAGCTCCTACTCATTGTACTGTGCCCAGCACTTCAGTTTACAACACAAAGAGCTTCCCAACCAGTATGAAATGGAAAACTTTCATCAGCTGAAAAGGAGCCTGAAGACGTGGGGACAAATCCTCAGTCAATAATAATGAGCATCGCAGAAAACAAGAAATATACATTTTCATGTGAACAAGCCCCCAAAAATCTCTCTTTGCCTGAAGCCCTCTTTGACCTTAGTGAGATTCTTTCTTAAGGCAAAACCCACTGAGTAGCTGGGCTTGGTGCAGAGGGGAAGATTCCAGGGAAGTCTTGTGCTCCCAGTCCCAAACCCCTCTGCACACTGAGGCAGAAGGGTACAGCTCCTCAAAGGTATCTAGGCCCCTAACCAGCAGTGAAATCAAATTGAATTAGGGCCTTAAAATACCTTTGAGAACAGGCCAAGCATCCCGTTCCTTCCCACTTCCTCTGCCAAGAACCAAGCAAAGTGGAGGAGGAAGAAGTCAACTTACTCTAATGTAGAGCGGTGAGGAACTGGAGGAGGGTGAATATGAGGGGTGGGGGAAGCCTTGAGTGAAAAAGGCATTAAGAACAAGAGCTCAGGGAAGGGTGGGAGATGGAAGGTTGACAGAGGAAGGAGCAGAGAGGGGAACAAGACAGGGGAGTGTAAGAAGATTGAGAGAGGGGCAGGAGTTTTGGAGGTTGGGCAGTGGAAGCAAGGGGGTGTCAGTCATAGATGGTGGAGTCCAGGGACAAGATAGGCACAGGAAGGAACAGGGACATGAGTTAGGAAGGCAGGACTGGCAGGAGCAGAAGGGGACAAAGGGTAGAAGGAACTGGAGCATAATCCTGTGGAAAAAGTAGCACATCTGTATATTTAAGAGCTGTATCAATGCATGGGCACAGGGGGGGCTGGATTAAGAATGCACAGAGAACTGACTCTGGCATTGCCAGCTTCCAAATGCTTGACTTGGAAACCTTAATTTTTTTAATGCAGTTCTTTTTGTGTAATTAATAATGGTATTTGCCTAGAGACCCCCAACTGGAACCTGGGGCCCATGGCTCTAGGTGTTGTACAAATAAATTGTCCCTGCCATGAGCAACTGACAGTCTAAACAAACAAGACAGACAAAGGCTGGGAGGGGAGATAGAGACACAGAGCAGTTGAGAGATTTGCTGTAGGTCACAGAATAGGTCGGTGGCAGAACCATGCTAAAGAAGCCAGCTCCCCTGACCCCCTTCTCCCCCACTCAAGTCCCCACCCCTTGGGAGTACATTGCCTCTATTTAACACACTGATCATTCTTCTCAAAAGGAGTATTCTGTGATGTTTTTCTTATGCTCGACCAAACTCCATAGTTCTTACTCCATCAAATCTACTCTGTAGCCAGTGGTAATTTCCCATGGGTAAGCCTAGCAGGCTGTGTCCCATGGTGGGTAATAATTTACAGGATCAACTTTATATTGGGTCTTTTGGACATCAGTATAGTTGTTGCCTCTAGAGGGCAGCACAGTATGTCACATTGGAATGAACACGAAGACAGTGGGTCACACTCCGCTTTCATCCATGCCAACCTATTGAAGTCAGTGCGGCTGCATGGGCAGGCCAGTTAAACTTAGCCCACATTCGCTTAAATTCCTTTGTTGTGTGTGGAAGGCTCACAAAGCACCAACTTGTATTTCACTGTCTAATGACTTACTTTAACATTTCTGCTCTGAAAAAGGGCATCTTATCAGTCCACAGATTCGCTCCATGTGTGTGTTTGCAGTCATCTTTACTCACTTCTGAGGGACAAACATAAGTTTTGGAGGATGTTTTCTGTTTCTGAGCCCTGCAGATCCAACTCCACTCTGGGAACAAGAGCTGATATCTATTCCAGCTTGTGGACACTCAACACAGTTGTTAACTACATTCCAAACACAGGACATTAGAGACACAAGGTGGGTGAAGTAATATCTAAGTGGACCAACTTTTACTGGCCAGAGAGACAAGCTTTCAAGCCAGATAAAGTACTTTTTCAGGTCTGGGAAAGGAACTCCCAGCATCATAGCAAAATGGTCCAATAAAAGATACTGCGTCACCCACCTTGTCTTTCTAATATCCTGGGATGGACATGGTTACAGCTAGAGTCCTGCAAATCCACGGATGTCCGCAGATACAACATGGATATCTGCAGACCATTTCTTGCGGATGCAGATCGGATACGGATCCACATATTTTTATCTGCACAGAGCTAGAGCCCTGCAAATATGCGGATATCCGCATCTGCGGATACAGCACGGATATCCACGGACCATTTCTTGTGGATGCAGGTCAGATATGGACCCACTTATTTGTATCCACACAGGGCTCTAGTTATAGCTACACTACACACAGCAAATACAGGATGGGTCAATACCCATACAACAACAGTATCAGATAATAGAGTCACAGAGAGGTGAGGACAAAATGCCCTGCCTAGTCTTTGTAACTGGTGCTGATGTGTGAGAGCAGCGAAGAACCCAGCTTGCCTCCCAGCTTCAAGATTAAATTGAGAGGGCAGGCAGGTAGAAACGCCACCCTTTTACTGGTAAATGAAATAAATTGGAAGATGAAGTAAACATGGAGCCCTCCAATCCAATTTTTAGTCACTTTTCAGAGGGGAGTTGACCTGGGAAGCTTCCAATGAGCTCATGGACTGCAACCCCTTCTTGTTCAAAGGCAGATTGTGCTCAAAAGAATATCTATGGGATAAGAGTCTGGCCGCGGATGTGCAGGCCCAATCCTGGCCACTTGCATCACTCTGTCAGCATAATCAACCTGAAGGCTGCCCTAATTGGGCAGCCGGCAATTCCTCAGCAAAGATATCCCTACATTAGCCGCTAATTCACATGAGTACAAGGCAGCGTGTGTGGCAGGGAGAATATAAGGGGAAAGGTTCAGGGTTGGAGCTCACGCTGCCCTGGCAATCCATGGGAAACAACAATTACTTGGGGCCCTTTATAAATGTGAACCAATCAGAGCATCCCCGAGGTTGCTCTGACTTACGCAGTCCAGTGAACTGGTCCACCCTGCTCTGGGGATCAAGGAAAATAGCAAACAAGTCATCTCTCTCTCTCTCTCTCTCACTGAATCGAGTTTGGCTGGACTCAGAATTCAGAACTGATAATTTAAATCCAAAGTCTGAGTAGACCTTTTCTGATTCCCATTGGTACATAACAAGTACTTCATTACCATTAGGAATTAGGAAAACTCCTTGCACTCATGATGCTAAATGGTCGGACATAAGAAAGCTAAAAAAAAGATAAAGATAATGAGGGCAGCCCCTGGGGACAGAAGTGTGAAAAGAGGCAAATGTACATGCACAATAGGGCCTAATACAGAGTAGCAGTTTCTCAGTTATGAAGGGAACAGGTGGTTCAGTGGTTAGGGCACTCATCTCATCAGGGTCTCAGATGGGATCCAGTTCCCCACTCTAGCCCAGACTTTCTGCACAACCCTGGGCAAGTCACTTAGTCTCTCTACACCAGCAAAATGGGCATAATGGCACTTTTCAACCTCTGAAGGGCTGAGAGGGTAAATATATGAAAACCTAAGAAGCCCTCAGATGCAATGGCAATAGGGGCCACGTAAACACCCGTGAGAGAAAGATCTGCAGTGTTTTCATACTTTTTCAATGCTTTTTCAAGTGCAAAAGTGAAAATGTTGAACATTCAACCTTAATTTTGGTAAAAGACAGTGAAGAGAAAGTAGCTCTTGGGCCACAAATTGCTGAAGAAGGAACAGATGGCGTTCAGGGGAATGGGAAAAAGGAAGAGAGTACCAAACAATCCAGGGACCACGGGGGAGGGGGGGACATTTGGCAAACGATTAGCTAAGGGCAAGCAGGAAAGGGGTGTTATAAAGGAGGCTCTGCTAATTTTATCCTTTTATTGAGAACTACTTGTCACAGTTGAAGGGTACATTATATAAACAACTTTTAAAAAGTGAAGTAGAAGATGAAGGAGCTATATTCTACCAGCAATTCAGCATGCCAGAAGTGCTTGAGTCAGCTGCGGGCGCACTTTCTTTGTGGTCATAAGCAATCAGCCTTTGTCCTTTAAACTCTCAGTGCAATCCAGGCATGAGCCAATAGCTCAACCTTATTGATACAGTGGCAGCTTGTTCAATAAAGCTCCTTACTGCATCTTTGGGTCACATCTGCTGACTTCACTGACCAAAACACATCTTTATTCCCAATACCCTTTGAAGGACCAATACAGCTACAAGTGAGCACAATGCAATCTACATTCTGTCTATGGCACCACTACAGTGCCAATAGAAACGGTGAAAAGACAGAGCCCTTCTTGGTTTTCAGATCCCAGGAGATGTGTAGTGTTATCAGTTCCTTTTGGCTTGTAAACTTTAAGTGCACTTTTCCTGGGACACAACTCTTTCTCAAGGTTGCTCAAAGAAATCATAAAGGCAGCACATTCAGAACAAAGGGAAGTATTGTCTCACACAGTGATGAAAGATCAGCCTGTGGGGTCATCATGGAAGGCGCTGGTGCAGTCACTGTAACTGGATTTTTAAAACAGACTGCATAATTTTACAAGACTATCAACAAAGGTGGCAGCTCCAAATCAGCTGGGGCTTGTTCTGTTTTTTAGTGGTCAATGTGAACCTCACAGTGGGTCAGCAAGGGAAGTAACAGAAGAGACTTGATCCAGAGGAACCAACAACAATACACAATTTGTTTGCCCACTTTCAGGGATCACTGGCCTCTACTGATCACTCATAACTGAGTTAGGCAAACAGCAGTGATGTAAAAGCCACTCAATTTCACACCTGGGGCTATTGGTTGACTTGCCGCAGGGGATCAGGAAGGAATTTGCCCTATCTGTAGCATTGCACAATAGCCCAGGTGCACTATGTGAGGGAATTTTCCTTAACCTGAAACATCTGGTGTTGACCAATATTGGAGGCTGGACACCAAGGATGACAGGGCATGGCAAATCCTTTGTTCCAATCAAGTGGAAATGGGCCTGGCTGAAAATGATGGATCCAAAAACCCTGGAACTTGAGAAATTTGGGATCCAGATCTGGATCAGACCTAGACAGCTCCGGCCCATCTCTGGTTTATAGTGCCACATGCACTTTCCATAAAGAAAGACAAGCTGGTTTGTGTATTATTGTGTTATTGCCCAGGGTGAAAGGCTGCTATAGTGACAAGTACAGTACAGCCCATCCAGGGGCTGGGTATATATCCCCCCACCTTAACCCCCCCCCAGCTACAGCTGGTACTGGGTGAAGAGCTCTCTGCTAATCCAAGTCAGCAGAGAAATAGCAGATTTGGGCAGCTTGGATTAAACTGGAAACCAGAATGTCCAGGCCTGGCTCTTCCCTGCATAAATCTGTCTGTCTTGATGGCACTTTTTCCAAATGCATTTCATCCTCCTTGCATCTCTGCAAATTCTCTGCCACCCCCACCCCACTATGCATCGAGTTAGCAAAGCTGGAAGTTCAAATGCAGTAGCCTTCTATCAGAAAAGGCCAAAACTTTGCATGGCTCCTAGAAAACTGTTCTGCTGCTGTCTCAGGCTGGTTCTGGCAGGCCCCAGCTTATACAGTCAATGGCACGTTTTGTATTCTCTGTTCTTGCAGCTGTCCTTTCTTTTGACTCTCACTCGCTTCTCTCCCCTCTCCAGAAGTGGACTAAAATGCAACCTCCAAAAGACTTTGAGAAACCATCTTACTGCCTCTGCCTGGAAGTTGCAAAGAACTTCCTGGATCATTGTTACGAACTTTCTGACAACAAAGCTATATCTATTGATATCTACAATGTAGAACCCAGCCTATATTGCCAGTTTTCTTGGTATTCAAGTGCTCGGGAGAGTCCACCTTTTCTTCCAGGTCACTTTCCATGGTCAAGAGACCTGCTTTCACAGACACTCTCCAAGGCAGGCAGGAGAGGAAGGTGACCTTGGCTGTCTCTGCAGAAAGGAGTGAAGCCAAACCAAACCAAAACAGGATATCAAAATCAATATTCCAAAGTCAAATAATAAAAATTGTGTTATGGAAACAGAGGTCACCCAGAGAGAAACGTTATCAGACATGACAGCACTGCTCTCTGATTTCTCTCTCTTTCTCCCTGCCAATCCCAGGTGAGGAGAGCTTGTTCCAAAGCCAAAATGTCATCTGTTCACAATACAGAACCATCACGTGATTTGGCATGATTGACAGCAGAGACACAGACTTGGAGTGAGGGAGACAGGTTTGAGATACAGTGGTAGAGCTGTGGGGTGTTCTGGAATAACATGGGGTGTTGCATCGCAGGAATGAGGGGCAGAGTTGCTTGGGGAAAGCCAGCACTGTACAACAGGGGCTATAGCAGGTGATGATTGGGATGCACTGAACCCTGAAGACAGCACGAAAGAAAAGGTCTGAAGTTTCTGAAATGCAGCAGTCTCTCTGAATAGTGAGTGGGACCAACACAGAGAATGAACAACAAAGGAAAAGAGGAATAGCGTTTGTTCTAGACAGATAATTGCATTCAACAAAAAAACTTACCTTTGGGTAAATGAATCAGTCAATGCCTCAGTTTCCCCTTTGTAAAACAGGTGTAATAATAGTGACCTACTTTGCTAGGGCCTGGGAGACAATTAATTAATTACTGGGATATCAGAGGAAGTGCACATTATGAGCAGTTAAGACGTGCGTGTCCCAATCTACAAAACCTGCATGGAGACAAAATTTGTATCTTCATCCGATCAGCAAACATGACTTGAGGATATCCTCAAATTTGCAGGGTTCTGTTGATTTGGACCTTCCAAATTGCATGCAGATTTCTTAAGAAGGGTCTGGCTGTCGCCTGTGTGGATTCCATTGTGCAAGTTCCAGCTTGCATACATTTCAGACAACATTGTACATGTGGGGCACGTAGTCCTGATAATGATACAAACGTCAAACCATTATTTCTCAGCCCAGAGCGCTTCTTCGCGTCTTCAAGCCAGCACTAATGGGTTGTTTTGTGTGGATTTTCCTTTTATCAACCTGACCTCCTGTTTTCTGGCAGGGAATTTATGTCAGATTTTTACTCAAAGTTAGCAGCAGGGAGATAAACTCTCAAAAAAGTCCGTTCGTCAACACAGATTTCCCTCCTTAGCAGACAGACAATGGAAAGGCAAAAACAATGTTCTCAATGGACAAGGGATTTCCAGCACTGTGGACCCTGCAGAGGCTGCTCTCTCTGCCCTGCAGAGACCATGGGGTCATCTTCAGCCCCATAAAAAGTTAATCTTGCCATCCAATTTATTTCTATATATTTGAAGAATCCCCACTCAGTCCAGCTGGAAGCCTGGGGATTATTCGGCTCTCCCTTGCCTTAGAAATTGCCTCTGGGATGCCCTGCCCCTGGCTTCAGTGTTTCATTTCCCTTCAGAAATAAATCTCCATTTTCACTGGGGTTCACTATCACACTGTAGCCTGCTTGAGGGGGCTTCAAAGACAGCTGGACATCCCTTGTCTATTTCTCAATCCGCCACGGTGTACAATCTAGGGGCTGGGGAGTTTAAAAGGCAAGCATAAGGATTGGAATTTAGGTCAGAAACATCTGCATGTTGCTTGAGCTAACAAGAAAATCCCAGGGCAGTGGCAGGAAGGTACAAACCCCATCAGGGTGAAGCTGAACTCTTCATCATTCATTCTGTTTCCACCAAAGCAGACCCTAGTGAAAGGCCCTAACAGTAGCAAATCCAACTAGAAGGAGGGAAGGCAGCTGAAGTGAGCACCCACATTCCCCAGGTGCTCACAGCTGGCCAACACCCCAAGGCCAGGCAGCACTGGCTGTGGAGAGGGAAGGGTGACTCTGTGCATCCCAAGGGCAGCCCATCCTAGTGTAGTTCCTGTGGTACCCTAGCTGCTCCTCCTCCAGTGTGAGAACAGTGGTGCAAATAGCACCGGTTATCGCCCCAGAAGAGTGATCAAATTCCCCCTACTTTCCCACTCCAGCACCAGTGAAAGTGAATTAAACCCAGATACACAGTAATCTAGACCCAATCCTGGTCCCAGTGAAGCCAGCAGCAAAGCTTACCTTCATTCAACAGGCCCAGGATTTGACTCCAGCTCCAGCTCCTCACTCTGTCCATTCCCCTCTGCACTTTGACGTTTGTTGCTATTCCAGTCAGCTCTCTTCTCACTGCTGCCATGTAATGCATGTTACTTCCCAGTACTGGGGAGCTGTGGGGACAGCTTGTTTTCCAGGACAGTCCCAGGAGCTCCTCATAAAGGGCACAATCAAGCAAGACACTGAGCTTTTCTGTGAAGTTCCTGAAATCAAGGAGGGTTGAAAGAACTCAGCATCTTCCCAAGTGTTCTTCTAACTTGCCATGGCACTCACAGTCCCTGCATGGGTTAAACTACAAGTAGTGTCTCATTCCAAATACACAGTTAATCATTTTAACCTCAGCACAATGCCTATCAACTAGCCAGCAGCAGGAGCAATAGTTTGTGTCAGCTAACCATTCAAATCCAGACCTGTTTCCTTGCGACCACTGACAGATGAAAGGGAATCTCTTATTGACCCAGCTACTCTACTAGAAGGCTGGGGCTAATCCACATCAAACATAGTTTGAAAAGAGGCAGCAGGATGTTTCTGAGAATTACAGACCAGTCATTCTTACTATAGCATCAGAAAAAATTCATTGAAACAGTAACTAAAGACAGATAATAAAGTACCCAGAAGAATACATGATGGGGAATTAGCAAGCTCTGTTTCAGTAAAGGAAACTGTACCTCTCCAATCTACTAGAAATCTTTGAGTCATCAAAACAGTGGATAAAAGAAAACCAGGAAATAACATGGGCAATGGATTGATCCCATTTACACTAGCTCATGGTCTAGGGAGGATGGAGTGGGGAAGGCGGCTGGGTGACAAGGCCCCGAGGGAGTGGTGGGGGTGGGCCCAGTGCAGAGACCAGTGGGCCAGTGGCAAAGGCCATGAAGGGGGGTGGGCCTGCAGACTAGGGGTCTCAGTGGGGCAGCATGGGGACAGTGAGGTGCCAGTGGAGGCTGTGGGGAGGAGGCCGCCAGGGTCGGGATGGTGAGGAGCTGGGAGAGGTGAGGGGTTACTGGGAACCCTGGCAGAGCAGCAGCGGCAAGGGCCCCAGGGCACTAGCAGGGCAAAGGAGAGGCCCAGAGTTGGGGAGAGGTGAGACCAGAGGGGCCTGAGTTGGGGGGGAATGACCAAGCAGGTCCTGCTCGGCAGGGGAATGAAGTGGTGGTGAAGGCTGGGGGAACCAGATGGGGTGATAGTGCTAGGGGGCACAGTGGGACTGGGAAAGTGGGGCATAGAAAGTGGGGCCAGGAGCCTCAGGGGGGCAGAGGAAGGAGACCCACAGGGTCCCATGCCCATGTTCCCCACACTCCTCTGTTACTCCACCGCACCCCACCCCCACCAAGCTCCCCCTCCACCCCACCATGCCTCCCTGCCACCCCCCTTCTGCCCCTGCCCACCCTACCACATTCCCCTTCCCCCATCCTCCCCAGTTCCCACCCCTACCTGGCCACCCCCTCTATTTAAGTTAGTTCCCAAACCACCAGCAGAAGGCACCAGTCTGATAACAAGCTCTGTGAGCCCATCATTGACAGACAACATTCATTATGGATACAAAAGCTTGTACTTTGATAAGAATTATTTGAATAGCCCCTACACATTGGTAGAATATAAATTAACTAATATTTAAGGAAGACAAACCTAGGACATAACTGTAAACAGCTGAACAAACACCTCAATGCAATATGCAGCAGCAGTTACAAAACAAAACACAAACAAACAAAAAGACCCCCCCCCAAACATTAGGATGCATAAAATTAGGACAGAAAATAATGCTTAAAATATTTTCATGCCTTTATGTACATCCATTTTAAACAATCCTGTAAAAACTGAGGGTCTAATCGACACCTCCATGTCCCCAATGAGGAGCCAGGCAAACCAGCACCCAACAATTACTGGAAGGTTTTGCATCACCAGAAGAGGCCAGAGTGACAGAACCCTGCAGTCACCGGATTGGTTCACATCATCTATTGAAACCAGCAAGTTGCCTGAGAAAGTCATCAGGACAAATTTTGCCTCGCTACTCTTCCAGACCTCATCTTTCACCATCTTGCTCCTGACTGACTTGATGTTGGTACATGCCTCCTGACTCAGTTTGGTAACGAATCCACAATCCTGCTCCAGCAAATGCCACTGGTCTAGCCATCTTCACCCCAGCCACTAGAAATGGATTCATTTCTTGTCACCATATTTAAAGGACACAGTAAAATTGGAAAAAGTCCAGAAAAGCGCAACAAAAATTAACAAAAAAATTGATGACAAATTGAAAATATTAACACTGATCAGGTTATGAATGAAAAGGGATGCAGAGGAGGTGAAGAATAAGGAGAACATGATAGAGGCATTTAAAATAATGACTGATGTAGAGGAATTATTTGGGCATGCTGATTTATCCTTTTGTATAATACCAGAACAACAGACATTCAGTGAAATTAGTGTATTTTGTGGCACTCACTGCCATAAGATATCACTGACACCAAGAACCAAGTAGGATCTGAAAAAGGAATGGACTTGCGCAGAAATAATACAAATGTCCTCTGTGATTACATTAAACATGATACAAACCTTCCTGCTTCAGGGCATAAGCCAAATGCTAGGAAGAAACTTCACCGATAGGCATGTTATTTTATGTTACTTTTTTTTTAAACACTAATTTATTTATCGCATGGGCTTTCTTGGGCGAAAATCCCAATTTGTCAGATGCTTTGAAAAAGTGGGATCTTCTCCCATGAAAGCTTGTGACAAATAAATGTTAGTCTTTAAGTGCCACAGGACTCATTGCTTCTTTTGCTGAACTAGACTAACAGCTACCTCTTCGGAATCTTTTTTTTTTTTGGTCTCCAGTGCTGCTCACCGTTGGAGATACAACATGGGAATTAGGTAGAACAAACATCATCTGGTAATTCCTGTGTTTGTAGGTTAGCTAACAAGATAGCCCTACTGTCCCGAAGGAAGAAGGCTACCTGGGTTAAGTTTCATCTAGCATAACAATAAAAAAAAACGAACTGAATATCAATGTCTGCCTGGAGTGGATTCTGTGAATGTCCTTGATTGATGGGGGGGTGCCACCTTAGAATGTTTTCGGGCCTATGAAAATCCACATTAAGCAGTGTTTAGCATTTACATCGTGTCCTTCATTCACAGGTCTTGCAGTTCTTTACAAAAGTGATTAAATACACTTGTCTCTGATTTACACCATGAGAAACTGAGACAGAGAGATGATCTGACTCATTCAAGATCACAGATATTAATGGAAGAGTTCAGATGAGACCCCAGCCCTGACTCCTCTGGTGTCTTATTTACTGGACCAAGCTGCCGTCCTAGTACCACATGTCTGCCCCAAGGAAAGGTACATGAGTAGCAGATCTGAAGAAAGGAAAAAGTCCAAAGAAAACAGAACAGGTGGCAGTTCCATGCATAAAGTGTGGCTCAATCCTTCTGGACTCTGGCCGAGGAGTAGGCTCCTCATAAATTCAGCCCTGGCATGCCGATCCCATTAGTATATGGGCCTCAACATCCATGACATATGAACCACCATATGCATGTTATGCTCTGAGTCTGTGAACCGCACAGTGTCTGACAGGTGAGGCGGTGGTGAAGGATGCTGGCAGCTGCTCTCACCTCTTCCCAAGTACTTCTTCATAGTAGGAGAGGAGGTGTCAGGAATGGTTCTCTCTGGCTCCAGATGACAAATAACTGGAACAGCAGGGACCACCCACTCCACCTGCTTCTGGTTTGTTAAGAGGGTTTTGCAGGTTTGTTGTGAGGGGCTGAAGAATGAGATTATACAGGAGCCTGTCAGGAGACCAATGACATTTATAAAATATTAATCTGCACAGCATGCCACTCATCAGCAGGCTTGATAGTTGTTCTGTGCTGGTTCCCATGGTCTCTTGCCTCCGTGCCATTCAGGCACTGTTCTGTGATGCTTCAGGGGTTTGTCACATTTTAATTTTTTTTTTTCTTTTGTCACTTTTTCTAACAAGAATTTGCTCTCCTCTGCTCCAGCCCCAATTACTCATCCAGGGTTTACTGCTTTGACTGCTTTAATCATCTGCTTCCTTTTCTTTTCCCCTAAAAGCTTCTTTCTACTGTCCCCGAACACAATCCCAAGTGCTTTCCAACCCTTTGCAGCTCAGCTCCATTTCGTCTTTAAATGAGATTTGAAAGATCTTTTATGGGGGAGGGCAGAAACAAATATTCTGCCTCCATATTTATGTTCCCTCCCCTCCCCGGCACACCCACATTTTAATTTTAAAAGCATCCAACCAATATTGCCTGAATACCTTTAAAATCCACTTGGGCTGAGTCTAAAAGTTGTTCTTGGGGTGGGTGGAAGAAAAGCAAGCAGCAACTTTAGTAGTTAATCTGCCCCCAGGAAAGAAAAAATGAGGAACTATAGCTTTAAAACAAAGATTAGATGTAATTTCCCCCCTTCTCTCCCTCCTTTTCTGTCTCTCTCTCTCTTTCTCCTTTTAAAGGGAACTTGTCAAGGTTTCCATCAATAATAGATAATGGTGCATCACTCTGGCAGGTTCCACCCTGAGGCTGTTTTGATATTTTCCAGAGAATTTGTCAGCAATCTTACTGCAAAGGAGAGGAGGTGGGGGGAGAAGAGGCCTCATTAATTTTTCGTCATTTGCATTCCTCCTGTTAAATAATGTATTGATTGCTCTCTCACTCTCTCTTTTAATTCTTCCTCTTTTGCTGCATCTCGCGTACAATGGTCCTTGCTCCATGACAGATGAGTTTGTCAGACACACCAGACAGTTCACGCACTGCTTGAGAGTGCTGGGATGTCTCAATGTGACCCTCGTGGCTACCTCCAGAATAGTTACATGGCCTACACAAGCCCTTTCTACAAATGCTTCTCTAGGATGGCTACCGTGGGCAAAGGCCATCTCGTCTAGGCACTCTGTATCCAGCTGGTTCAGGAGTCAGCGAGGGCAGGGGGTTCATCTGCAACATTCTGGAGCTGCTTCAGTTCGCGCTATAGGTTCAATCCCAAGCAGCACGGCACAGGGAAGAGGGGACACTGCCTGGGACAGAATCTTTGAAGAAGAACTAGCACTAGGCTCCCGCCTCCATCACAGGGCCATACATATGAACACAGGAGATGCAGTTTTTTAGATGAGACTAAAAGCTGAGGTCGAGACAACTAGTGATCATCAAAAATCTGACAGCACTTGTCCTAAGATAAGGTGTTCTCAGTGCCAGCTTCCTGGCCAAATTCCACTCTATTCCATAATCTCTTCATATGGTTTCTATTTGGTATGGCCTATACTTCCTGTCCTCCACCTTTGCACCACACGTCTCTGCGCTATTCAGTAGCTGCCTCATTCTGTTTTGGTGACGGCTGCACTTCAGTGGCAGGTAGAGAAATTTCCTGGGCACATTGGCTTTTCAGAACTCTTCCTATTGTATTAATTGAGAAATTCAAAGGATGGAATCATAGGACTGGAAGAACATTCGAGATTTCATGTAGTCCAGTTCCCGGCACTCATGGCAGGACAAAGTATCATCTAGACTATCCTTGAAAGGTGCAGGACTAGGAGAATTTTCCTTTGGACCCAAATAAATGCCACAAGCCAAAGACTTCCAAATATTTTTCAGGACATCAAATCTGTCAGCCTGCTGCTCCCAATAGCCACCTGCCCCTGTGCATTAGCCAGAGGATGCTGGTGAGTTCATCACATGCCTGATGAAACTGACTTGTTTTGGCACAAATAAACGCCAAAAAGATCAGCAGCTGTGAAGCCAGTCCAAGAAACAGCTAAGATGAAACAACCAAGATGACGCGACTTGCTTCATCATGGCACATCTCACAAGGGATTACAGCACAGTGACCCGTCCTCACTGCAGACCCCCTCAGACACACATGCTGCCCATTTACATTTATGTGCCCTGAAAATACATGATTTATGAAGCAACAGTGAAGAGAGGAGGCAACCGGAGGATGATAAATGGCCAAATGCACACACCTCTTGACATTTGATGGGATTTAGATGCACCTCTCCCATTAAATTCTGTGAACCCACACTTCTATGCCCCATTCCCCCCGCCCCCAGTGGCTTTAAAAAATTCAGTCCAAATTCTTATGAAACCAAATACAAGCTCTGTGGAGTCGACAGCTGAACTAAACAAGACTTCACACAAGATTAGGGGTTTGCTACTTTTGGCACAGCTGGCTTCCTCTTTAATTAATAAATACTTATTTACATAGTTAATATTTTAATATTCCCTTTAAAATCTGATTTAATGGAATTCCTGCCAGTTATTTGGTTTGTGTGACTTTTATGTTTATCTTCATTTTCTTTCTTATTTCTCCCCCCACTCCCCACTGCAATCCTTGTAGTTAATTGCTGATCTTAGCAACCAAATATGAGCAATTGGACTTCCAGTCCAAATCGAATCTGGCCTTTGAGTGTGACATGAATCACCAAAGGTGATAATGTGAGTTATTAGCACTTCAGCATTTCATCGCATACATACAACCTTTGTCAGGATCAAGGTGAAATGAAATGCTGCAGGGAAGGTGCGGGTGTGGGAGGGAGGGGGAGAAGTGAACTAAAGTAACATGGGGGCAACTACAAAATGTCAGCAATAATGGTGGACAGAAGGCATTGAGTATAAAGGGATAGCTTTTATCCAAGAGCTTTTTTTTTTTGCTTGGAGAAGCAGTAGCACCGCTAAATGCTGGAGGAACGACAAGTTAATAGGGATGCAGCAAAACCCAACAGATCTAAACCATCTCCCTAAATGACATTAGCTATGGTACCAGAGGCACTCTTTTTTGGGCATAGTCTACACCAGGGTTTTTGCTAGTATAGCTACGATGGCGGGGTGGATGATTTTCTTCACATTCCTAGTTGACATAACTACTGCAAAAAAGGAGATCAGGCCTTCATGTTTGCAAAGTGCTTTGAGATCTGCAGGTCCAAGTGGCTATAGATAGGCAAAAGTACCACAACTTGGAGACTGGGCTCTGGAACAAATCCTGCAATTTGTATCAGGGACTGTTTGCTTCAGGGGAACGTACAACAAAGGGCCTGGAATGAGGAAAACAACAGAGTTGGAATGCTAAGTTAATGGAACTGTTAAGTGCTCCACACACTCAGCTAATGAGGCTTCTGCATGAGAGAGGGTGAAAGAAGAAAGTCTATTGTACGATAATAAAGGGCCATGACTTTAGCTGACTGGAGGCACTGCAGTTAATGAAGTCACCAGAGAGTTGGGATTCCTTTGGCAGATTTGACATTGTTCCTACTTTAATTCAGTCTGAGGAAATAATAATAATAATAATAAAAAAGGCACGTGCCAATGTGACATGCCCAAGTCACAGCAGAGCAGCCCTCATTTGCCTAACAGATCTGCAGAGCCCCAGGATGGGTTGTTGAGTTCAGCCAAGGTGGCTTTGAACTTTTTAAGCAGTGAGACAGTGGGAAAAACAGCCTCCTTGGGGTGCGAGATGCACATGCATATAGATGTGCACAGGTACACCCACCCACAGGCAGGCATGCATGCATAAAAATGCTCACAGACAGATGCTTCTATTGCATGCACACACACAATCAGAGGCACACATAAGTACATATACAGACTGAAGCATTCCCCCATACAGAAGTGCCTAGATTACAGCAATGATGTTGTAGAAGAAACAATGAGCATCTTTTATTGAAATTGTTTCATGAACTATAGACTTGTGGCACCCCTGAAATGCAGCCATCTCACAGGTGAAAGATAACAGTCAATAAAAGCACAGCACTACAGCAAGGAGAGAGCAAATTTTGGCAAGGACACGAGCATAAATCTCTCCACTCTTCTAAACAGCGTGCCTGAGGTACTCTAATGTCCATGCATGGCAAAGAAGAGCTTGGTGTTTGAGGGTCCACTGGAAGACCAAGAGCCAGTACAATACCTGGCACCCAGGGAAGTTACTTTAGGAGGAGGAAGTGGTTGGCTAAGCCTGTCATGATTTTAACCCAATTCCAGGGAATCCAAAGGTGATGCACAGGTCACAAAGATAAAACGGATAGATATACAGATGCAAATATAGACCTGAAATGGACAGAAACACATAGCTCTTCTCACATACAAACACCCACATGAGTATTATGATCACTTCTTTCTCCATGCTTTACCCTGATAGTTGAGATCAGATTACAAAGGAGATGGCTGGAGGCAGAACATTTCCTATGGACAAATAAAATAAACAAGGAGTCCTGGGGCATTTAAAGACTTAACAAATTTATTTATTTCATGAGCTTTTGTGGGAGAAAATCCTACTTCGTCAGACGATTTGAAGATGGGGGAACTTACAGAATGGGGACAAGGTTTCCCCAAGGGTAGTTCTAACAGACACCAAGTTTCTCAGTACCATAAAAATGTAGGGCTAAAAGGGACCTCAAGGGGTGATTTAATCCAGCTCCTTGTGCTGCGGCAAGACCAAGAATACCAGACTACCCCTCACAATTGTCTAACTTGTTCCTGAAGCCTTCAGTGATGGGGACCCCACAACTTCCCTTAGTAATCTAGCCAGTGCTCAACTATCCTTTGAAGCCAGAAAAGTTCTTCCTAATGTCTAACTTAAATCTCCCTTGTGTTGGTTAAGCCAATTACGTCTTATCCTACATTCAGTGGACATGGAGAACAGATGACGACTGTCCTCTTTATTACAGCCCTTGACATATTTAAAGATATATCAGATCCCCTTGCAACCTTCTTTTCTCAAGACAGAAAATGCCCAGTTTTTAAAAACCTTCCTCAAAGGACAGGTTTTTCTAAGTCTTTAGTAATTTTTTATCGCTCTCCACTGGTGCTGTCCACTGAAAATTAAAGGCCTGATACTGTAAATCCTTAGTCAATCAAGAGGACATCCCCACTGACTTTACACAAGTAAGCCCTACTCATGCGAGTCTAAATTTTACAAGATCGGGCGCTGAGTCAGGCAACAGCTACATTAACTTTGGCTAGAACTTCAGACTATTTTTGGAAGCTTTGCAAATGTCCAATGAATCACTGACACCCTTGCAGCATGTTTTAGTTAATCGGAGAAATTAATAAAAATTTCATCCCCTGCTACAGGCTTTCCCCCTCCCTGTGCTCTGGCCATCAACTTTCCAGCCAAGGAGTGGGTGGGATTCCTTTCAGTGTTCCACAGTGTTGCTCCTTAATTAGAAACCTCCTCTGTAAGTCTTACACTTTCTTTCTGCAGGTTTAGTCACTATCACCCTCTTAATCTTGGGAGATTATTTTCTGGTCACTAATAAAAAACCTTCCATCTTCTTTTAAATCTTAATTTCACCTCATATAATTCCTCCACCGTTTAACAACTTGGTAATAATGAATAAGATTAAAATTAGGCTTCGTAAGTGTCAAGTAAAGGGTTTTCTTGCTGATTAAGAGTAAAGAGTCAAGATTCTGCACAACGATAACACTAAACCTTGACACTGACCTTTCTTACTGGCAAAGGAGAGAGACTGTGATCCAGATAAGGGATAGTGTGGACTGGAGAGTTTCCAAGAGAACAGCAGGAACTCTGTGTGAAAAGCTTATGACAATGTGATGAGCTGGGGACTAAAAACAGATGAAACCAAATCACCTGCTTAGATCAAAACATCCTTGGGGATGTTTTGCGCTTGATAGCTCAGGCCCATCGAACACTAACAAGAACAATACTCTGGACTTCTTTTGCTCATGTGAGGTAGGTCTATATTATCCCCATTCTACAGACATAAACTGAGGCACAGAAAAGCAGCTTGGCCCAAGATCACTCAACGAGTCCGTGGCAGCTGCTAACAGCAGCTAGAAGTCCTGACTCTGCTCCACCTACCGGAATGCCTATCCTGTGAGTAGAGGGAAGTGTGTACTTTCCTGCTTGAGTAGGCATATACTCATGCTGATTCAGATGTGCCATTACTCCCATCTCTCACTAAGGAATGCATTCTACCTTGGGATGGTTTGTATTCAGAGGTTCTCATCTTTTCCTCTCTAGTAGCCAGTCTGGCCAGCCAGCTATTAAATGTGCTTTGTCCGAGGCTCCAACGCTCTTGTCACCCTGCTTCTCCTTTCCTCTTGGCTCCTGCTTTTGGCTGTATCAGCTGAAATGTGGTCGGAGTTCACCCTATTGGTATTCACTGGGCTCTCTTCCATGTTGATTGCTGAGGTTAAGATTTCTCCCCCATCCTCTTTCTTTCCTTTCTCTCCCCTGGTTGCTCAACAGATCTGTCCTGAGGGCTCATGATTAATTCCTGCCCATAAACTTTCTGATGAGGCTGTGTGCTCACGACAGGCAATCCTCCAGGATCAAGGATTAGCTCACAAAGCAAATTTCTCAGCTCTGGCTCTGCTCTGTCAGGGTTTCATTACCTGCTACAAGATTCACACAGTCACACTCTTTTCTGCAGAACAGTAACAGAACATGCAACTCATGCTCTGAAAAGGTCAGGGAGGCCTGAGGAGGATCTGGGTGGTCAGCACCATCACTCCATAGTCTGTCCTTCCCATCCCCCCCCCCCCCCCGCCTTATTCACTGCAGTAGGACTGCCCTGCCCTCCTAGGGCCTGAACAACTGTTTCTTGGATAGCTTTAGGGCTGGTAATTAACATGTGCTTCAGCACTAAAGGAATCAAAGACCATTTTGTTTCCGCAGCTCTCCAGAATTTATTTTGAACCCAGCCCCTTTGACTGTCAGGCACAGATCAGGAGAACCAAATTTGGCTGGAGTCCAACCCAGCACCTGTGACAAATATTGCTTGTAGAAGTACAAGGTAAAAGGCCAGGAGATAGGCAGCAAGCGCAGGGAAGGCAGAGTGCTGCTTTACTGTCCCCCAGATTACTCCTGCCTAAAAGCCAGAGTAAGGCCTGATGGAGAGCACAGGAAAGAGCCTCCTTGGCACGATAACTGAGGGTACATCTACGTCTCCTCCGATGTGCTTATCCTCTGCCCAGGCCCCTCCCACCATGCATGCTTGCAGCTAAAGCTTGAGCATGCACATCCTCGATGCAAAGGACCATACTTTGTATTTAATCCAGTGGTTCCCAACCTGTAGCTCATGGGTCTTTCAGAGTGGCCCACAGCTCCCCTCCTGCTGGCTGCAGAAGGAAACCCCTGCCTTAAAAAACAGGTGGAGCCCATTGCCAGGTAGAGCAGTGGTTTTCAAACTTAGAGTTGGGACCCAGTAGTGGGTCAAGAACCCTCAAGGACTGAGTCAGACTGTCCTCTATTGCTGCTGACTGAAATGCATTGCTCAAAGATGGAATTGTTGAGTCACGGACATAAATTATTTTTTTAAAACTGGATCTGGAGGAAAAATTAGAAAAACCACTGGGGTAGAGGATGCTTGCTGCAGCCAAGGGGATAGGAGATCGGCATTCCCCTGCCCCTGGCTGTAGCAGGGAGCACAGCAAAGTGCTCCACCAGGATCCCTCGTCTCTGGGGTCCTTGCTGGAACCAGAAGAAGGGGTGCACTGATCTCCAGTCCTCCTGGCTGCAGAAGGCAGCTGCTGCCTAGGGATCTAGGCAAAGTGGTGGGTTACTTACCAGTAATTGTCTTTCTTCAAGATGGGCTGCTCACATACATTCAGTTACAGGTGTCTACGTGCCAAAACACATTGTAGCTTGGAAAGTCTTTAGCCTTAGCCTGTTAGGTCAGGGCACACGGCCAACGCCCCCTCCATGCCATGACCGCGGCTACATAGGTGACCATGACCATGACCCTCCCAGTCCTTTATTCCTTCGCCAGCTCCGGTTAATAGGGACGATAGGAGGGATCTGAATGTGTGCGAGCAGCCCATCTCGAAGGAGGATGGTTACTGGTAAGTAACCCACTGTTCTTCTTCGAGCACTGCTCACATCATTCAGTTACCCATACCCAAGGATGGTGGGAGGAGTTACAGTCTGCCCACTCTGAGTACGGGTCTGCCCAACACAGCATCCTCTCTAGCCTGTTAGACGTAGTGTGTAGTGCGTCATGAAAGTATACACTGATGACCATGTAGCTGCCCTGCAGATCTTCTGAAGTGGGACCTTCGTGAGGAAAGCCGTTCACAAAACCTGGGCCCTGGAAGAATGAGCCCTGACAGCCCCGGGGAGCAGTGTATTTGACCTTCCGTAGCAGTCTTTGATGCAGTTTACTATCCATATGGAGATACCCTGTGAGAACACTGGGAGACCTCTTTTGCCTTCAGCAACCGCCACAAAGAGTTGAGAAGTCCTGTGGAATGGATGCTTGCACTCAATATATGTCAAGTGCGCTCTCTTCACATCCAGGGCATGCCACCTCCTCTGGTTCTCCATAACCTGAGAATATGGAAAGAATACTAGCAAACAAATGTCCTGATTAAGGTGAAAAGGGGATGCTACCTTAGGAAGAAAGGATGGATGTGGGCGTAGCACCACTTTATGAGGAAAGAACCTCGTGTACGGGGGTTCTGAGGAAAGGGCCTTCAACTCAGAGACCCTTCTAGCTGAGGTAATTGCCACCAAAAAGGCTAACTTCCAGGCAAGGACCAGTAAGGTACATGAGTCCAAGGGCTCATAAGGAAACTCCGTTAGTGCACAGAGCACCACATTGACATGCCATTGAGGGATAGGTTCACAGGGTTGCGGGAAGAGTGTTTTGAAACCCTTTAAAAATCTAGTGGAAGTAGGATGGGAGAAAACAGGGACATCATCCACCTTCTCATGGAGGGCTGAAATCACTGCTAAGTGGGCTCTCAGGGAGGAAAGGGAGAAGCCACTGTCTCTAACATCCAACAGATAATCAAGGATTAGGTGCACGGGGGCCAGTGCAGGCTTGACCCCTTTACCTCAAACCCATCGGGAGAAACATTTCCACCTAGCTGTATAAGTGGTCCTGGTGGATGGCCATCTACTACTGACCAGTACCCTCTTGACACTGTCCGAGCAGAGCCTTTCCTGCTCGCTCAGCCACGGAGTCTCCAGGCTGTCAGATGCAGGAGACCAGGGTTTGGGTGCCACAGGCGTCCCAAATCTTGTGTCAGGGGGTCCGACAACAGGGGAAAGCAGAATGGAGCGTCTATGGACAGGTCCTGTAGGAGCAAGTACCTGTGTTGCTTGAGCCAATCCAGAGCTATCAGTATAACGTTCGCTCTGTCCACTTTGGCCTTCAAAAGGACCCTGTGCATCAATGGGACCAGTGGGAAGGCATACCTTAGAGGGCCCGACCAGCTGAGGAGGAAGACATCTGTGAGTGACCCCTCCTCCCGACCCCTGAAGGAGCAGAAGCACTGACATTTGCAGTTCAGTCATGTTGCGAATAGGTCCACTGAGGGCATTCCCCATTTGTTCATTAGGTGGGAGAACAGTACACTGTAGTGGGACCACTGTGGGTGAGTTAAGAGATTTCTGCTGAGCGAATTTGCTAGATTGTTGTCCACTCCTGGTAGGTGTGCTGCCACCAGGATGAAACTGTACTTCAGGGCTAATTCCCAAAGTCTGCATGCCTTCCTGCAGAGAGTTGGGGAGCGGACTCCATCGTGCCAGTTCATACAGAACATGGATACAGTGTTGTCCATTAGGACCTGGACCGACCTGCCTTGCATCCTGTCCAGAAAGGTCTTGCAAGCCAATCTGATGGCCTGCAGCTCCTTCACATAAGCAAGCCAATCTGATGGCCTGCAGCTCCTTCACATTTATGTGAAGGAGACTGTCTGCTGGAGACCAAAGTCCCTGGGTGGAAAGTCCCCCTGAGATGTGGGCTCCCCACCCTGAATCTGAGGCATCGGTGATTAGTGTCACTGTAGGAATTGAAGTTTGGAAGGGAATCCCCCCATGGTGAATAGAGGGTCCCTCCATAGCTCTAGTGTCCCCAGGATGTTCTGGGGAACTGACAGTACCTTGGACAGAGGGTCTCTCTGCGGGTGGAACACCACCGACAGCCAGACCTGAAAGGGCCTCATTCTTAGGCGTGCTGTCCGTATCACAGAGGTGGAGGCCGCTATGTACCCAAAAAGCTGTAAGCAGCGACAGACTGTAATTATCTGGGAGTCCTGCAGCTCTGCAATGATAGCCTGAAATCTTGAGGGGGTAGGGAGGTCCTCCCTTTGTGGGAGTCTAGGAGAGCTCCTATGAACTCTATGCTTTGGGACGGTTGGAATTTTGATTTTTCTCGATTGATGCAGAGACCCAGGTTGATGCAGAGACCCAGAGCACAGGCGTGTTACCGTTCTGACACTGTGCTCTGCCTGAGCTCTTGATTCCCCGTGTATCAACCAATCATCCAGATAAGGATAGATCTTTATGCGCTGCCGGCTTAGGAAGACAGCAACCGGTGCCATGCACTTTGTGAACTCCCTGGGGGCCAGCAAGAGCCTGAAGGGGAGTGATGTGAACTGGAAATGTTTTCCCCTCACCATGAACCATAGAAACCTTCTGTGGTGGGGACGTATTGCTATGTGGAAGTAAGTGTCTTTTAGATCGAGAGCTGTGAACTAATCCCGAGGAGTCAGAAATGGGCTGATTTTTGACAGGGAGACCATGCAGAACTTTATTTTCCTTATATGTTTGTTTAAAGCTCTGAGGTTTAGAACGGGTCTCAGGTCCCCATTCAGTTTGGGGAAAGTACCGGGAGTAGAACCCTTTTCCCTGCTCCGGTTCTGGGACCCCAACTATGGCCCCAAAGGAGAGGAGCTTCTCACATTCTGTCTCAAGCATACAATCTAGCTCCTGAGATTTACGTGAAGGGGCGATTTTCTGTCTCAAGGAATAGACCAAAACTGTATGCGATATCCTTTCGAGACCATCTTGAGGTCCCACTGGCCGGTTGTGATGTCGGCTTAGTGGTTTGCGAATTGATACAGGCAGTTGGCAAAGGTTGGGGTCAAGGCTGTGGGTCCACTGCCCTCGGGGTAACCATCAAAAATGCTGCTTCTTCCCTGTCGACCAGTCAGTATATTGCCCACGGCTGCTGGACTGAGAGGCTTGGGGTTTATGATCTTTACTCGAACAAGGACTTGTCCTTATCTAGACCCCCAAGTGAGCGCTGGGGGTACTGGTAGGACTGGGCGAAGGAGCCCTGCATCTGGACCTGCTGTTTTAGTTGCTGTAGTGGCTGTTGCAGCAGCTGTTAGGATTTCAAGGCATGCCTGGCGGGTTGCAGTGGGTACATCCCCAGAGATCTGAGAGTAGCTCTTGAATCTTTCATGCCATACAGCTTTATGTCCGTGGACTCAGCGAAGTGGTTGGGACCTGCGAATGGTAGGTCCTGAATGATGAGCTGCATCTGTGGGGACAGGCCTGAGCCCTGGAGCCAGGCAGAGTGGCGCATAGCCACGGTGGATGCCATGTTACGTGAAGCTGTGTCAGATGCATCCCAGATAGATGTCAGAGCATCTCTGGAAGCCAAGACCCCTTCCTCCATCACCACCTCAAAATCCCTGAGGCAGTCTTTAGAGACATTATCGCGGAAGCCCTCCATGGCTCTCCAAAGGTTGAAAATATACCTCACCATGAGGACTTGGTGATTAGTGATATGCAGCTGCAAAGCTGAGGTAGAGTAAACTTTCCTACCGAATAAGTCAAGTTTTCTTGCTTCCTTATTCTTAGAAGTAGAGCCCGGCTGGCCCTGCCTCTCTTTTTGGTTGACTGTGTCCACCACCAGAGAGCCTGCCATAGGGTGTTGGAAGAGGAACGCGAACTTGTCAGAGGGGACAGGGTACTTGCGATCTGCTGCCTTAGATACCGGCAGGATTGATGAAGGGATCTGCCATCACACCCTGGCAATCTCATACACCCTTTTGTGAAGAGGAACAGATACCTTGGCTGGTAGAGCAACATCCTCTATGTAAAAGAGGGGTTCTGTCTCCTCCTGGACCACTTGGAGTTCCACATTGAGGTTTGCTGCCATGCTGCGGAGTAAGTCCTGCTGCGTGCAGGGGTCAACCGTGTACGAAAGGGGCCTTTGGAAGGTGCGCTTGTCTGGGGAGGAAGACGAGGGGCCCCGAGATCTGCTGCGCTGAGTAGAGTCCAGATTGGGCTCATCATTGGAGACATCCGAGGAGTCCAAGAGTCCGGGATGGGGATGGTATTGATTGGTGCCAAGAGGTTGAAGTGTCATCAACCACAGGGTTGAGCCACTCATGTGACTAGTCATTGAAGGAATCCCTGGATGCAGTACAGCACAAGGGGGAATGGCCCCTGTCCATCTGGTGAGTCTATGTGGCACAGGTGGAGCTAAGCCGTGATGCCCGTACGGGGGTTTCCAGGGTCATACCCCTTCTTGGCTTGGGCGTTGGGGAACATTTCCAGCGCTGCTTGACAGCTCGTTCCCCGGTACCGGAGGTCTCTTTTAGAGAACCAGGGGAGTGAATGGAGCCGGCAGATGACAATGAAGACGAGCTAGACCTCCGTCTTCTTGGGCACTGGAAGCACGGTATCAAGGGCTCATTGGACAAGTGCTGGGAGTAATGGTCGTCAGAATGATCGTCGGTACCATTTTGCGATGCTGTAGGAGGGCTCGATGGTACCAGGCCCTATGTCGACCATTCATTAGATGGGAGCACCTGCTTATTCTTCAATCGGGCTTTCTTCACCGGTAGCAGGCCTGGGTCTTGGAACAAGGCCCATGCAGTTGCCAAGGCCTCCGGTGTCGATGGTACCAATGGCAGCCCTGGGCCCGACTCTTGTGAGGGGGAACGTGGGGACGGAGATGAGCGGTGCCGTGTTGGTACCGAAGTTGATGCCGATTGCGGCTTTGAATTCTGAGCCAGAGAACAGCGTTGGGTGGGCTCCAATGCAGGAGTTGCACATGGTGCTGGCAGAGCACTTGTCGCCTGGGCAGCATTGGACGTGGAGGTGCAGTCCTCCACAAAAGTGTGTAAGCGCCGCTCTCTATCCTTGAGAGTCTTTTGTTTGAAGGACTTGCAGATGGAGCAACTCTCCATGAGATGTGACTCATCGAGGCACGTGAGGCATTTTTCGTGGGGACTGTTGAGTGGGAATGCTTTGCAGCACAAACGGGCATGGTTTAAACCCCGGCATTTTAATTACGAACAAAGAAGAGGAAGACAGGCACTTGCTTTTGCAAGTTTTTGGCTGTTCCAAAACTGTCGCTGGGGACAGAAAAAAGGGAACTGGGAGGGTCAGGGCCATGGTCACGGTCACCTACATAGCCACAGTCAGGGCACGGAAGGGGCGTTGGCCGTGTGCCCTGACTTGACAGGCTAAGGCTAAAGACTTTGAGCTACCGTGCACTGTGGCAAGTAGACACCTGTAACTGAATGATGTGACCAGCGCTCAGAGAAGAACCCACAGTTTCCCTGCTGCAGCTAAGGGACTGGGAGATGGTCCTTGCTGAACTCCTCCCCTTGACTGCAGTGTGGGAGGGGAGATGCTCGCAGGGACTGGTGGCCCTTAACAATTGTAAAAATTATTTTTGTGGCCCTCAAGCCAAAAACGTTGGGAACCACTGATTTAACCTAACCTGCATCCCTACCCATCTTCCCCTTGTAATGGAGCTCCACCACCCTGCTCATCCTGTACTATGAAAGGACTTGGAGAATGAAAAGCTATGGACTACAAAGGAATCCTCTTACGAAGATCAGCTCTGGACTGGCAATCCTTTGTTTTATGATCTGTTAAGAGGGATCTACTCCATGGAAGTTCCCCATCCCTCCCCAAAAAAGTGTTCTGCTTCCCATGTGATCCTAACAGCAAACAGTCCCATTGATCTGTTGGAAAGAACCCACCAAATCAATTCTGATAGGAGCTGGAGTTTTTTGGGAAGTAGTGTGGAAGCGGTGGGTCTGCATCTAAAGTGCAGGAACGGACATCCCTCTTCAGGACAACACTTGAGCTTAAGATTTGTTAAGCACCTGCTTAAGTGTTATTGGTTGTAAAGTTAAGCGTGTGTGTGTTCATTGCTGAACAGGGTTGGTTCACTGAACTGGAACTTTAGGGCCTGCTTTTCATAGGCTCAAAACACCCGCAGTTCCCAGTGGACTCATTAAGGGAGCTGCAGATGCTCAGCAACTGTGAAGATAATTCCCCTTTGTGCTTCATTCCCCCCGCATCCACGAAGCAGAGATATCTACCTTTGAGGTGCACAGATGAGCGATGCTAAGTATTAGGGTTAATTGGGATCTTGAGCGAGTTTATAAAGATACATGTTGCTTTCTGGCAGTTTGAAAAAACGGCAACCCAGCTCATCAATGCCTAACTGTGACTGCACACAAAACACTTCTCGGATCAGTGTGAACAAGTTAAAACGCTTCTCGGATCAATGTGAACAAGTTAATCAGGGCCCACGCCTAGAGCAATACTATCACTCAATTGTGCCCTTTATTGTGTGGCTGGTCCACAAGGAATGAGAACAAGACTCAAGAGACCAAACATTTTTCTTTAAAAAATGACAGGCATCTTTAAAGGGACAGCTCCTCAGAGGGGAAGTAAAAGAAGTAATTGTTGAGAAAAGTCCCCTTACGTGCTGAAAAGGGAGGGAAGGATTCCACCCTTGTTCTGACAGGTTGGTTACTTTGCTGCGGTGGTCCTGGGCTGCTGCAAACAATTTACTAGAGAAGATGTTCTCTTGAATAATTCAGCTGATGGTAAGATGGAAGTGGTGCTCATTCCTTATTAGGAAGTCATCAGTACTCAGGCATCCATCCCTGCCAGTGCACAGCTTGCATCCTTGCCATTCAAGCTGCTCAGAGTTGCTGACAGACTTGCCCTTAGCATCAGCATTCAGAGAAGGGCATGTTTGGTGAAAGTAAGTTTCCCCCATCCTTCAAAGCGTGGGATTTTCTCCCATGAAAGCTCATGCAATAAAGACTAACAAATTTATGTAAGTGCCACAGGACTCCTTGTTTGTTTTGGAGAGAGAATCTAGGTGGGATTTTATACAAACACAGATATGTAGAGAGGCAGCAGGATTCATGTCACATATGCCCTCTGATAGCTCAATTATTTCCATGCATTTTTGCAATCTCCCAGCCTGTACCAATGCTATTGATAATTGAAACATACCCCAGCTACAGTTAACGCAATATGAGCAGTCTTCCCTCCTGTCATTAGCAGTTTTCACTGTAAAGACCAGCAGGCAGTCAGGATGTGGGTGTGGGAGCTCCCCACTACTCCGCCAAGGCAAAGTTGTGAAATTGATGCAAAACAGTCCTTTCCCCTTTCTTCCAGGCATTTCTATCCTACAGAATCAATGTATCTTTCATGGGACAGCTCTATCCAGATTTCTCTTGATATCCAGAAACTTTTTGATTCTTACTGAGATTCTCTCGGAGCACTGAGAAATAGGGAAATTTCTGATTCCAAATTCAAAAATAACCTAAAAATGGTGTAAGTTACACTATGTGTAGCTTGGTCAGAAAATTATGTGAGCTGCAACAGTGTTATCTGCACCAGTTCAGCTGTCCTTTACTTCACTATTGTACTGGATTCTAGAATTCTGCCTGGAGATACAGAGCTAGTTCACAAAATCACCCTGATGTCAGACCAGGTGCCTGCAAGAGAACCATGTGGTAGGGGAAATGGAAAGGGAATGGGAAAGGGGGTCCAGGGGGCTTGCACAACAGGGAAAGGAGGAGCTGGGAGACAACATGGAAGAGGGGACCCCACAGGGCATGGGAAAGGAAAGATGTTGTATAGCCTGCAGGGGAGGGGAGGGGAAAAAGGAACCCATACCACTCTGAACGTGGCTAGGGAAATGGTTGGGGAGCCCATGCAGACACCTGCCCCAGGAGAGGTGCCCTGCCCTCCAGTGTGGCCCCCCACATTGAATGAATTTGACATCTCTGGCCTATGCTCAAACGGCAAACCTTGAACAGAATCTGCTAGTCCTGACTGCCACTCCTAGGTCCTATTATTATTACTGTATTCTTAAGAATCTATTTGAATTCATGTAATATTCCTCCTGTTACCTGGCTTGATTTCAAGCCCAGGGATGCCCAAACATACAACCCCATGGGATGCATCATTGATTTGGCAAGAATTCCAGGGCCACACCGACTTTGCATCCATTTAATATGCATTAAAAATAAATGCACAGACTCACTGCATTCCAGTTTTGCTCATCTCTTTGTGAATAGGCTAACAGAAATTGCTTATTCATCAGCTCATTGCTGTTCTCCAGTAACAAACATGAGTATTTGATCCACTTTATCCTCCCCAACAGCAGAATACCAGAAAAAAATCACTGTTCGGGAATAATTCTGTACTAGATGGAAAAGACTAGCTGGGACCTTAGAGGTCTCCTACATGCCCAGTAGCCAAGATCATCTACGTTATCTTCCAAATTAGGCAAAAATGATGTGTTCTCACAGATGACTGAGGATTCCAAAGTTGGGGAGTATCTGATGCATTTTTATGAGCAAGCTCTCCTTTCGCTGACCACAGTAATCTGGGACTAAACCATTGACCAGAGAAGATTGAGGAAAAAGGAGGAAAATGAGGGTCTTCTAGGGGAAAAAAACCCAACAAAACAAAACAAAACACATAAAACAATCTTTGCTCTGCAACACTGCACTCCAACACATGCAAGAACACAGTGCTTCTAAGCGACAAAGCTCAACAGGCCAAAGTTGGGGTTGGTCCTGCTTTGAGCAGGGTGTTGGACCTGATACCTCATGAGGTCCCAGCTAACAGTCATCTTGCATGATTCTACAAAAGGGGAAGTGGTATAAATTACAGGCGCAGCTTCCAAATGGGTGTCAGTCTGAGCTGCTATGATTTTGGCCCCAGAGTGTTGGTCCTGTGCTCCACTATGGACCTCAGGACTGCAGGCCTCTAGGACATCTGCACACTTACCATAGTAATTACTGACTTAGGGCTCAATCCTACAGTCTGCTGAGCATCTCTTGAGAGGTGCTGATGATATCCAGCTCCCCAGCCCTTAGTAGAAACAGAGGGTGCGCGGTACCTTGCAGGATCCAGCCCAAGAGACAGACAGCTGTAACATCCAAACCCTCCTTCTTCCCCTTCTTTTCCTACATTGGTTCCATTTCTCCATCTTTGTCAGCCTCATCCCTCCACAATTCCCACCAGCTCTAACTACACCTCTTCCCCCACCAACACAAATCCAGATTCCACATGATCCTCTGCCATCTATTCCTCACCTCTGTTCCAAAGGGGCAGCCATGTTAGTCTAGTTCAGCAAAAGAAGCAAGGACGCCTGTGGCACTTAAGGACTAACAAATTTATTTATCGCATGAGCTTTCATGAGAGAAGATCGCACTTCATCAGATGCTTTGAAGATGGGGGAACTTACAGAATGGGAGGAAAATAAATGGTGACATTTGCCCAGCTCTGTCCCTCCCTTTATCTGATTAAAACATCCTCTCCACCACGTCTGCCCCTCTCGTGTTACCGTGTCTAACCTCACACCCTTCACCTCTTTCCTTCCTCCCCTGCAACTGCTGTCTCTGGAATGTTCCACTCATCTCTAAAAAAAAAAAAAAAAATCTGTCACCCATGATCTCTCCATACCCTGCTCCCTCAGGCCTTGCCTATACTAGCACTTACGCCATCAGGAAGTTTAGCCCTATTGAATTTCATCCTATGTATTTCAGTCCATTTCTCCAGTTTGTTAAGATCGTTTTGAACTCCAGTCCTGTCCTCCAAAGTGCTTGCAATCACTCCCACCTTGGTGTCATCCACACATACTACACAGGTACTCTCTGTACCATTATGCAATCATTTAAGAAGATACTGATGATGAATAGAACATCATGATGAAGTGGAAGATGCATGACAAAACTTTTCATTGTCCTGCTTCAAAGTGACTGTTTAGAATTGAAATCAGTATCTTGGGGCTAAGATCCAGAAGCTTCATCTTTGTATGTTCCCATCCTATAGTATTTCACCTGTTCAAACATTATCTCATTAATACTCTCAACACTCTTAGTCATGTGAAGGGTTATTCTCGTATCTCAGACAGAAAGAATTGAAGTGATTTGTCCAAGGACACACCACCAGTCTTTGGTAGTGCAGAGATTAGAATCGTGGGCCTCCATAGCCTCAGTGTGGACAGAGGCTCTCCAGAGCACTCTGCCCCCCTCCATAAATAGTAAATTAATGGTATCTAGACAGGAGATGATTTCCCCTGGGACTCAATTCCTAGACAACAGTTAAATCCTCTCTGGGAAATGCCTCCTAGACACTTACGGTGTCAAGCTGGGTATACCTTCATAGCTGCATGCTGACCTTTACAGTGTAGAATTATGGCCTACTGGATGACAGCTGTGTGATCTAGTGCCTATTAATGCTTGTAATGTATAGCTTTCAAAGAAGGTAGATGCTTAGGTCCTGTATGTTTCCCTTTAATACTACCCTGCTATAGCCTGCCTCTCTTCCATCAGCATCCCTGTCCTCTCTTAGCATGTGAGAGGGAAAACAAATTCACCAGGAGAGACAGTGACTTGTGCAAGGTAACAGAGCTACTCAGTGATGGAACTGAGCTAGAACCTTGCTCTATTCCCTATATAGTGACCTAGCCACTACACCACACCGTCTCTCAATGATCCATAGGAAGGTGGCTGGGGCTTCCAGAACAGATCAACAGTTATCAGAGTTGTGTTGCTCCACCCCCTTTCAGAGAATTCAGAATCTGACTTTATGTAAAAATAGGCCCACATTTTTCTGTGGCAAGTTCCATTAAAAAAAACACTTTGTGCAACAGACACAGAAATGCCAAAACCTCTTGTCCTTGAGATCCATTAGCTTACAGTGAAGAAGCAGTTCCACCTGGTGGCTGACTGGAAGAACAACTGAGAGGGTTGTGTTCTTATGTGATCAAGAGCATGTATGTCACTTTGCAGGATGAGCTGGGTTATGAGTGGGTGGGAACATTTATTTTGAGGTGGAGCATGTCATGCAGGGAAAATAACTTACATACAGGTGGAAATTTACTCCTGCTGGTTCTGCATACTATAGACTCATAAATAATCAGCCCTTAAAAGCAATTGCCTGAACTAAATTAGAGAGGAACAGAAACATTCAAAAACCGCTTGACTAAGAAGAGAAAATAATGCAAAGGATGATCTGTTGCTCTCCTTTGGCTCTCCATTGTGCAGCCATTCATAGAAGAAAATCCCCTCATTGTTCTGAATTAGCAGACATGCTAGCAGGGCTGAATGCAATTTCCCAACATCTAAGAAGCAAAAAGCACCATAAGAAAACATCCAAAGGGGTAGCCTTGTTAGTTTAGTCCTGCAAAACAAACAAGAAGTCTAGTGGTACACTTAAAGACTAATAAATTTGTCTCTCTCATGAGCTTCAACAGATGTTTTTAAAATGGGGAACTTGCAGAATGGGAGGAAATAAATGCAGGGAAGGGTAAGTTATGGGATCAGGTCAGACTGTTACAGCAAATCAAAGCAATTGTTAAGATTCAAACACTGGGGAACAGCACATAGAGGAAGGTGAGGCTGAGAAAGCACTCCATCTAAAAGGGACACTAACCAAGGGCCCTCCTGAAAGGCACTTGGCTTTTAACCTCAGTTAAAGCTTAAGTGGAAAAAAAATGTCATTGAAAGAGAAAGTGCTGCTCACCCCTCCACTTCTGAAGATGCAAACCTCACCCCTCTGCGTGGCGACTGCAGATGCAAGAACACAGCCTCGCTGCACACAAGACAGTCACTGAACTGTGCTTTGCCATCATCGTCCAGGCAGAATGTTCCTTCACCAACTTTATGCATGTCTGCTTAATGTGATACCCTTTGAAACATTCCAAGGGGGAGGGAGTGCAGTGCTGCTATTGGCGTTGTGCTTGTTATGTTTGGTCCACGGTAAATTTACTCTTAGCAGTTTTACTGTTTCATTCTCCAGGTTATTCATCTAAGTGATGTGCTCCATCCAAAGGCTTTGCATCAGTCATTGCTGGATACAGGTGGAAGTGACAGCTGCTGTCAGCTCTACCAAGATTATTAGCCCTGGCCTGGCCTGCGGACAGCTGCAGGGCAACAGGATATAACAACAGTAACAGGAGCTGATGTTTTACACAGTACCTTCCGCCCTGAAGGATCCCAAGCATGCTGCAAACCATGAACATTGCAGTGCTTCACAAACTGTAAAGCTATTACTTCACTGCTCTGTGGGGTGGAACTTGGCAGCTGCTCACTGACACAATACACGAGAGTTAAGGAAAGACGTGAACAATGCCAGACCCAATTTCAATTGCAGCTTGGGGGGGGGTGTCAGTGCAAGTGATGGGAGAAGAGTTTGGCCAGGCCACTGAAGTTAAGAGTCCTATTTCTGAGAAGAAAAAACAACCAACCACACCCAAACCCAAAAAAACCCTCCACAACAGGCCACTGGCTCTTTAATGGAGGTCTCCTATTCAAACCCTAACCAGGCTCCCCCATGCATCGTTCTCTGCACTATCTGAGATCACAGCCCAGAGTGATATGACTGTAGACAATGTGAAGACTCAGTAGCTCTCACCTGGGACTCAGTAAAAGAGAAAGGAAGAGAGCCAAAAATGGATTCTATAGTTGTCTGGATGGGTGAAATTCTGGCTTGGCTGGGATGGGGTATGTGTTAACCTTCACTTCTCTGTGCAAAGACTTCCCCAGAGTGCGTTCCAGTTGACTATGTCTGACCTGATCCTATGACTTACACTTCCCTGCATATATTTTCCTCCCGTTCAATAAGTCTCCTTTCCCATCTTCAAAGCATCAGACAAAGTGGCATTTTCTCCCACAAAAGCTCATACAATAAATAAATTTGTTAGTCTTTAAGTGCCATGGGACTCCTTGGGTGTTTTGCTGAACTAGACTAGCACGGCAACGCCTTTGAAACCAGTTTATTACAGTAAATTCTACTCTGTTTTCAACAGGCTGCCCGGTGTCACTGCAAATACTGGCTAGGGGCATTGGCCCTGGAAGAGAGTGTCAGGTTGCTGAGCAGAAGTCTCTCACAGGTGGACTCGTGGAGTAGAACTCAGGGTGTGAAATAGGAGTGCTGGCGCCCAGAGGCTCAGTCCTGGAAGCATTGAGGTCACATGGTCTACCCTTTTGGAAGAATAGAAGCCCTTGTGGAGGTCTGCCACACTGATAAGGTTCCACCAAGGAATGTTTAAAAGCAGGAGTGTAGCACAGATCCTGTAGATCCAAGACAAACAGATCAGTGACCTTCAATACTGCACTGGGGTGTGTCTGCATGCACCCAGTGCTCCACACAAGGTACCAACTATATTTTTGACGAGCACAAACCTCCCCCCACCCCGCCCCCATCCAGTCAACAGCTCCATGTCCTTGTATAATTGATCAATCCAGGCTATATTATGCCTTAATCCATCCTTGCCAACAAGGTCTTTGAATCATTAGCAAGCCTGAGATCGACGCTTTGATTAAAGAGATGCTTCCCCCCCCACCCCCTGTTTAAAGTGATGATCTGAATTCCCAGGAAGCCTTCCTAGACCAGCTCCCTGATGACAATAGGGTTCAAAGTGGTCTACATTAAAACCCACTGCTGCTCCCTCCCAGCCCAAGATCAGAAACACCTGCAGTGTGAATTGATTGCCTAATTAAGGGGGGATTGATTGCCTGCTCCTCATTAGCATATTGTTAGCATTGACCCCATAGCTTGCCCAGCTCTAGCTGGCTGTGACCTGGATGGATTACAAGGTGCAGTGTGTCTGAGAGGGATGGAAAATCAGTAAATAGGAGAGAGGGAGGGAGAGGGGGACAAGGAGCAGGCTTCCAGCAAAAACCTAGTTCAATAACATTTACATCATTAGCCTCCTGAGAGTTAAAGCAGCTTGGATGTCAACCAGACCCATGGGAACTTGCATCTAGAAATCCCACCTGTGGCCTGACTCTACATTCATTTCTTCCCAGTTGGTACACACAGAGAGGCAGATTCACCAGTGCCTTGTACCTGACAGAGTCATTCAGACCCATGCAAAATAGGTGCAAGGTGCTACTGCATCAGAATAGCAGAATTTCATACCCACTTTGCAATGCTGTAGGCGGGGATGTTTTCACTGACGTTGGAGGACTGATTCTGCAGATTCAATTCAGTGATAGTGAAGACTCGCTCAGTTGAACACGGAAGTCGACTCTCTTAATCCATCTGACAAATAGTGTGCTGTGGCAATGGGGCGGCATTTTCCAGCGGTACAGCATAGTGGAGACACTGCAATAAGTGGATGTTAGGAAGTCGACGGGCAATATGAGAGTTACTGTATGTCGCTTAGATCCAAAGGGACAGCTGTGTTAGTCTAGTTCAGTAAAACAAACAAGGAGTTCTGTGGCACTCAAAAACTAACAAATATATTTACTGCATGAGCTTTCATGGGAGAAAATCCCATTTTGTCAGACACTTTCCCCCATCTTCAAAGCATCTGACAAAATGGGATTTTCTCCCACGAAAGCTCATGCAATAACTATATATTTTTAGTCTTTAAGTGCCACAGGACTCCTTGTTTGTTGTGTGTAGCTTGTGCATCTCCCATCAACTGCAGCTGAAAACCATGGGCAATGGAGACCAGGCCTGGATGACACAAGGCAACGGAGAATGGTCCCAAAAAGCAAAGAAACAGGCCTTTCTGAACAGGGCATAATGAGGGATCTGGCTCTTTTAGAGCTTGGGGTAAAGAACAAAGGCTATCCTCTTTGGAGAAGTAGGAGATGACTACAAAGAACAGTGATAGATACATTACAAACAGACAGTGGATCAGTAAGTGAATGGAACAGGTAAGGCTATGGCTGAATGGAGAACAAGCAGGAGTGGTGTAATCCTTCTACCAGGTGGAGTTGGCAGCAATCATGACTGGGTTCAATAGCTGGAGATTCCCTTCCAACACTACAACAGAACTGCCTCAAGCCAGTCACCTGGGAAATTACACACGACTCTAGAGTGCCTCCGAAAGACAATACTTCCCTTCTCACAAGCACAGTGTCTGAGTGTAGAAAGGTTCCAAAGGCTTAGCCATGTTAGTTTACTTCGGCAAAACAAATAAGGAGTCCTGAGGCACTTTTAAAGACTAACAAATTTATTTATTGCATGAACTTTTGTCAGATGCTGGCAAAGTGGAATTTTCTTCCATGAAAGATCCTGTGATAAATAAATTTGTTAGCCTTTAAAAGTGCCACAGGAATCATTTGTTTTGAGTATAGAAAGAAGACTTAAAGGAAAGAAGTAACTCAGCATCAGACTGGGGAAACAGTGCAAGTGGGATTCAAACACAAAACACCGTAAGCAAAACCCTCATGCCAGAACACGTTCGTGTCCTGTGCCTTTCCCTCCACCTCCACTCACAATTGTCTTTGGTCAGTGAAGATAAGCATTTGCACGTGCATCTCAGTGAACTCATCTCCAATCAAAAAGGGGAGGAAGACACCTTGTTTGCCTTGCTGGCCATCACTCCAGTACTGTTCCCCACTGCACCAGACTGCTGGGCACCACACCCACTGCTCTGTCAGCCACCTGACTGCTCATGTTCTGTTGGTCCCTTTGCCCACCACTCTGCTAACCATCCCACTAGCCTGTCTGCCACCACCTGCTTCTACCACGACCTCTGGGGGCCTTGGTGATGAATCAGGCAGGAACACTGTTCCATGGTAGAGGATGACACCTCAAACAAAGGCTTAACAAAACAAATGACTCCTAAATGGAATCTTAAGGGGCTCCACCTTTGAACAGGGGGTGAGAGAGTTTAATGCCTGGGGCTTGTCCCCACTTCCAATCAACCTGCACAGGGTTCTGCCATCCAAACACCTTGCTTGGCCAGTTCTGTTCAGATAAGACAGAGTTTTCCATCAGAACAGGCAAAGCACAGTTTTGCTGCCATTTGTTCATACGGCAAGGGGGAGAGCACATTCCATTGCCCTTGCATTCAACCCTAAAGTGATTTGTAAGTGAATACCTGCCACAATGATCATTTGGGCAAAGCAGCCCCATCATGGTAAGCACCTCAGCAAGGACAGGTGAGTTCATAGAAATAATCTGGTCCAGAAGCCTTTTGCCTCCTCCTTCCCCAGCTAGCTCAGCAAGAAAGAGCTAATTCAGGCCGGCTAACACTGGCTATTGCCTAATGAAGGGGCCCGAGGAGGGCTCAGGAGGAACAGGATGTGGAATTGCTGGCAGCAGCAAGCTTGTTCCCTGCCCATTACTTGATGCTTGGTGCCTTCTGGCTATCTGACCTCCTGTGGCTACTCAAACAAAGACGACCAAGAAATGCATGTCCAATAATGACACATGGTAACAGCTCTGATTGGAAATGTTTTGTGCTAAGCTGCAGCCCTTTTGAACATTGACTAAAGTTTTTTTTAGTGTAGTGAGTCAGTAGCCTCATATAGGATTTCCATCTGCTCACTGTTAGGTCTTGCCAGGCTGTAGGACTCTGCCAATTAAAAACTAAACTAAACTAGTTTGGTTAATTTACTCTTGCAATAGTTTTTACATGTACACTGGCATTCTGTAGGCATTCGCTCTTTTGCTGTTGGTCAGTTCAAGATAAAGAACATTAGTCTAAGTTACACAAGACCAATATAGTCCCAGCTGTGTCTGAAATCTGCTCATACAACCAGGGCTGGCCCAAGGGGTTTTGGCGTTCCATGCAAACTATTACTTTAGTGCTCCCCCTGATTCAATATAGGGGGGGAAAAAAGAGTCTAGAATGAACACGTTAATATTTCTTTTTTTTTTTTTTTTTAAATCAGAGCAAAAAATTCCCTTCCATCTTCTTTGGCTCCCCAGGTGACCACCTAGTTCATGTATGATCATGCCAGCCCTGTCTACACCATAGGACTGCTGGGCATGTGGAAGTACCAGCCAAATTCAGGTATGACAGAAAAGTAAATACCAGATAAAACAGAAAAGTAAATCTCTTAAAAATAAAGCTACAATGTATCCAGCATGTTACTTGCATTGTTGGCAAACTGTTGTCTCTTCACTTACATGGTCCCCATCCTCACAGTCTTACACATTTATCTTCAAAACAGGTAGCAAAACATTATAATTCCCATTTTACAGATGCAAAATGAAGACAGAGAATAAGTGACTTTCTCAAGTCACACAAAGTCTGTGGCAGAGCAGGGAATTGACCCTGGATTTCTTATATCCCAAACTAGCAGCCTGATCACTGGGCCACATGACTACTAGAAGTGATGAGAGGACTTTGTGAAGCAAAGTCTGGCATATTTTGTAGTGCCACTTAAAAAAAAGGTTTTGCCAGGCTGTGGGGAAAAATGGACTATGGAAACACAGGATTGAAGGACAGTGTATTTTAGCATGCAGGCAAAACTCTACGTTGGCTGGATCAGTGGTGGCTGGTTCTCTGGCCTAGGAAAACAGTGAAAGCTCAGCTCTGAAGGGGCTTTGGCAGGAGGTGGCCAAGTCTGAAGCAGCACTTAGAGTGCACAGACCTTCTCAAAGGTATTTTTCCCTGTTATTTTTTCAGGAAATGACATTAATTGCCATAGATGAGGAATACATATACAGGGCACAAGGGTGAAAGGGCATTGCACCAGGTTTGGGCTGAAAATAAATCTCCTGGGCATTTTTTCTGGTTTGTTTTCTGATACCTGCTATCTTGTGTTTTACAACTGAGTCCAAGTTCAATTTTAAAAGTCTCAGGGGAGTCCCAAGCTTTCATTAAATGAGGGGCACTCACAGGAGCCCTCTCTGACCAAGGCAGCATGGCACTGCACTCCCCTGCCCTTCCATAAATCAGAGATTCACACCCCATCAAAGCCCCTTGCTCTGGGCCCAAGCCCTAGCCAGCACCTCATCAGTCAGCACACATCTCTGCTTCTGCAGTCTGGTGTTACAAATGCTCCCCAACTCCCAAGACTAAAAGGAAACAAAGGACAGGATAATGCATTCAAACAAGCCGCACAAGCCCTGCCATGGGAAACTAATGAAATTCCATCAGCAAGCAGCAATGGAGTTGGCATTTCTCCAAGGCCACATTAAGAGCTCAGGACTTTTACATTAAATAAATTCCCAGTAATGAGATGGGAAGGGTCACAACACCTTCCTGATGCAAAGGGACAGAACAAGCAAGAGACCAGGCTGCCTTTAGTGGGAGTCTGGGAGATATTAAATGCACAAGGAGTGAGCTGTCCAACTTTTCCAAGCATATATGAGTATCCCTAATTTGGGCAGTGGATGATCTCTGTTGGCAAAGCAGCTAGAGAGAAATTTGTTTCCAGGAAGAATGAGGTCTGCCTAGAAAGGTCCCATGTTATCAAAAGCTCCCTTCTCTAATTCCTGTTGACAACTGAGATGTGTGATCTCTCTGGTAGGTAGAACAACAGATCAGGAGTCAGACCTTGGATTCTCTGTCCCAGATCTGCGACTCACATCATGCAACACCTTGGGAGAGATTTTTCTCTCCTCTTTGGGCCTCAATTTCCTCATCTGTCAAATGGAAATAATACTTCCTCACCTCACACAATAGTCATAAGTCTTCATTAATGCATATCAAAGGCTTTCCAGATGTAAAAAGTACTTATTAATACCATCAAGACTACAATGTTTAAAAGACATTTTACTGAATCTCCTCTATGTCACGTTCTGAAAATAGTAAAGACGTGATCTTGTTTTGCTTTTGGCTAGAAAATAACCTAGCATGGTGGTGACCCAAACAACATATTTTGTAACTTGCTGCTTCATTCTAAGATCTTCTCACTGTTGAAAGAACAACTGAGAACAAGAGTCTGACCTTGCCTAGAATGATGCCACTGCAGCTGTTAAGGCGGTGGAAGTATGGAATTGCACCAGCTTTACCATTCAAAGGACATTTTATGGCCATTTATTTTTGGCCCAGGTATTCTAGGACAGGTTCAGTCTAGCCTTCATTGTTGTTGAAGCAATTTGTTCTTTGCAGACTCTTCAGTTTAGGATTTGTCCCATAGAAAGGTGTCTGAACTGACTAATAAACTGGGGGTGCTTTGATTCAGTTAATAAAAGAAGGATATTCTCCTTTCAGTGAACCCGATAGATGCCCATGTTTTTAATACACTGCTATTCAGATTTTTTGCTTTACCACCATAAAGCCCATTGCTCAGGTTTAGCTTCCAGCTTCTATACAAGACAGTCGAGGAGCTGAAGGGTTTGTCTATCTGGCAAGTTACCGTGCTGCACACCATGTTATGAATCTAGAGCAGATTGGTTTGCCGTGCACTAATGGCCCGTGTGGAGCCTCCTAAAGCAAAGTGGAAGCCCTGGAGTGTGGCTTAGAATTCTGCTACCTGAAAGCATAGAATGCCAAGCTGGATTCTAGGACATTAACAGTGCCCATCAGGACAATACTGCACCAGAAGCTGGTGTGCTATAGCCACACCTTGGCTTGCTGCCAGGTAGCTTACAAAATCTAAAAGACCATGGAAGCTCCTGAAATGTGGCCCATTAGATGTTTTCTGGTTTATAAAAGATAATATGAAAACAGCACTGGAGAACTGCTGTGCACGAGAACCTTCCGAACACAGAACTTACTTTCCAGTATTCTCATGTGGTTTCAAGGAGGTGCTATAAAATAGGAGGTGCCATCTTGCAGATGAGACAAAGTCAAAGGCCTGACAATTTGTGGTCCTTAATCTTCCCTGTCACTCTCAATAAAACAAGGGTGTTCAAATTTAACCAGGACACCCAGGGGTAAGTTTAGGAAAGTAAAATTGACCAAAGAATCCTTGCAGTTTCATCTGAATCAGGAGTTCTTCACTTCCTGTCCTGTCCTATAAGGCTTGCTGCTAAACAGCTGCTAAGTTTCACCTCAGAAGTGGCTGCACTGCTGTGGGGGAGTGAGAGGGAAAATGATCCCTGTTTACAATTTATCTATCAATATACTAAATGTAAAGTGCTACTGGATAAAATGAACCAAATAAAAGTGCAATCACCATTGTTCTCTTTGAAAAGAACTCAGGAATTCCAGTGCCAGTTTGTTTTAAACATAAGGCAAGTTGGTGTAAGAAAAACATGTTCAGAAGAATCCCTTGATGGGAGACATATCACAGCCCTTTGCCAGGTACACTAACCACTGCAAATTAATTAGCAGCTGTTTGTTAAGCACCTGTGAATCTCATAGATGTAATTGAGGTGCAATACTCTTGTTAGGAAAATCTACTTTGCCATCTATTAATGAAACACATTTCCTCCTTTCTCAAGATGTCTTGTTCCCAGCTAGGATCTGAGCCATGACTGTAGAGGAGGAATAATTAGACAGAGGTTGGAAGCGGAAATACAGAAGCCACAATTTTCAGTGGATATACAGCATCTGAGCCTGGCAGAACTTTTGATTACACCCTTCACAGTTTCTTGACTTACTTTCATCGATGTCCAAATAAACACAGACAAGGTAAGACAATGGCTGAATAAGTGGATACAAACTCACTTCTGGCATAAGAAGGTGCAACTCCACTGTGGTATCCAGTTCTGTGTATGTATGGGTTGGAATAGCAACCATTGCCTCTCTTTGAAGGCCATTTGATCTGTTAGAACACCCAGGTTCCACGGATGCTCTGACTGCGTCCTTTCCTAGGAGCATGGAGAAGCATCAGGTGCAACAAACTGAGCAGCTAAAGAGTGAGTAATGCAATGATGCAGCAGCTGGGAAAGGGGGCAGAGAATGGGAAAATTGGCTGTCCGAATGCTGACAAGTTGGCTTTTGTCTTTGCTCCATTGACAGCAGCAGTTCTTTGGTAGATTCACCCTCCACTCCCAATGGCTTACAGAAGCAGCCAATCAGCACAGGTTCCCTATTCCAAAACACTTTCTACATACTTAATGCCCATCTCCTCAGACAAGTATTGATCTATAGGGACAAAATTTCTCCCTTATATTTCCAAGAATTATTCTCTTGGGTTCTGTTGCTATTTCTCCAACTTCCAGAAGCCTGCCTTTCTTAATTAAGTCATCTTGAGCTTGGCCATCCTTCAGCAATAAAAAGACCTCCACTCAACATCAATATCAACAAGAATTCTTTTCAAGCAGCAGAGAAATTGAAATAGGTAAGTGTGATTGATTTGAACTGCAGCGAAAACAAAAACAACTGTGGTGCTTCTTAGGAATGGGTAGGGATTATTTTATGAATAAGTAATACAAAGCCATAGATCTCTAACTGTTCTGAGCATCTGTGTGATCTTTGTGGCTTTCAGAAGAGAAGCAAGAAATAGAAATATATTTTACAGGAAGCAAAGATGTTTGAAGTCACCTTCATTTCTTATTTCAAGTTATCTTGTTCTTTCCATATAGCTGTGCCTCTCTTCTTGCAGGCTGGTGTGATGGAGTAACCCTAACACTCAGAACAGGTTTTAACTATTGTTGGGCTACCATTCCAGGCCAAAACAAACCCTGTTCTATGACCAAGAGAAAAGGGGTTGAAACTACACCTGGTCCTCATTTGTCCAAACTTGACTGGGCTCTTTATCAGTGAGTCTGAACCAGACTGCTGTCCCAGCTTCCAGCATAGAAATATTTCATTAGTTTGCAAAAGATGAAGCAGCAATGAGAGCATGAAGAACAGTGATTTTACATTCATACTAAAAAATCTGCCACACAAGTAGTGTGGTTTAACATTATTGGAAGAAATTGTTCAGGGACTGACCAGAGCTGAATCAGTTGACAATAAATCATCATTTTAATTTCTTCCCACCCCTCTATCTTAAATATAACAGGCCAGAAGTGAAAGATAATTGCTCATTAGATGCTATTTGTTACTATAAAAATAATTAAGAGTACATTTCCCTGCTAAAACATGTCTTGTTTGAGGAACTCAAAACACTTTTATATACTTTTACTGCATCCTTGTGAGAAGTATTATCCCCATTTTGCTGATGGAGAAACTGAAGAAGACAGGTCAAGTCTCTTGCCCATGATCACACAGGGAACCAGGAGTAAAGGAGGAAACAGAATAGAGCAATCCTTTGCCCTTTGACTCTGCTGTAAGTAGCAATGCTGAACATTCCCAGTTCTCTCCTCTGACACAAGTGGGTAAAGGAGGTTTTAATAGGTGTTTACTCTTAACTTAGATCCCAGACCAAAGAGGAATCTTACTCAAGTGGGACAAAATAAGGACCACTCGCCAACCTCACTGCCATATGAAATCCTGAAGGCAGAGGGATCTTATACACCTAGAGTGAAATCCAGGCCCCACTGAAATCAGTGGGAGTTTTATCAGTGTGGATATCTTATCCCTTGAATCCACTGCTTAAACCCTATGTGAACTTATGCATCCAAAAAAAAAAAAAAATTTAGGGAAGCAGATAATAAACTGTGAAAATAACCCCACCTAAACACTCTGCTCCTCTTTTGCCATTCAAATATTTCCTCTATAAAAGAGCTAGAAAGATCTTTGTTGCTCTGGCAACATGAGTCCTTTTTTGAGTGACTGTATCTAATGAGCAGTTGTTGGCTTGGACAGGTCTCCTTATGGTGCTTTCAGTGCCTAGATACAAAAGAAAAAACAAACAAAAACACCACAACCTGGAGAGCATGTCATGGAATCTGTATCTTAAACAGGGAAATCCTGGCTGCTTTTTGAAGATAGGACAATGTACTTTCAGCCACATGCAAGATCTGCAGTCAGGCAGACACCCGAACTGTTCTATTCAAGAGCCAACTTATACATAACCATCCCACAAGAAAAGCAAAGGACCTATTCCAATTCCTAGTCAAGCCAGTGGTGAAACTCTTGTTGACCTCAATGGGAGCAAAAGCAGGATAAAACAAAAACTACAGGTGTATTGAGTATGAAGGGTCACACAATGGGTGTGGCTGTGTTGAATCTGTTCACAGGAATTTGCTCTTTCCCTCTCTGTGGTACTACAGAAACAGCAGCAGCTTAACCTTGTCTAACTTTAAACAAGGTGCCCCACCAGTCCCAGGGACTTTTCAAGAATAAATCAGAACAGCCCAGGCATCTCTCACTCATGGCCCATGGGCCACATGCAGCCCTAAACTTATTTCCTGCAGCCCACAATGACACTATCGCTATTGATATTTGCAATATCATTGTATGAACAAGTTTCAGTTGTGGCCTCATTCAGCACTTGTGGTGATTTGACTTTCAGACCCCTGGCTTAGGGGAACTCTGAAAAAGAATTTGTGATGAGCACATGCCTCTCCCTTCCTTTTTGTTCTGGTCAGAAGCAATGCCTACAGTGGGCTTCATCCCATATCAGCTTTATAACAATATTGAAACATATTCTGCTCAAGGGGTTTCAATTCAGGCAATTTCAGCAGAGAGGCTAGGTTTTGTTTTCATTTTTTTAAATAAACTCTTCTAAGTGAAAATTTCTCTGAACTGATTTTTATTAGCATTAGCAGGTCCCCACCAGATTTAGATGCAGCTGGAGGCCTCCTCATTATACTGCCTGCTTTCCATAGCTGCCAAAACTATTCCAGGCACACAAACCTCCTTGGAATGTTGAAGCTGTAACTTCTGGCTGGCTTAAATCTGAAAACTCTTATAAATTAGGCTGCCACCATGACATTTTCCAAACTACCTTCCTTGTGAGGCTGCAGGCCAACCAGGGTCCCTCGTAGTTAATAGGTAGGTGTGCAGTACCATTTTAGCGTGTCACTTGGCAAGGGTTATTTTGCATCAGGTTAGCCTAGGAAGCTCTTTTTGTCACTACATTTTCAACTCTGCAGAGCTAATTGTAAACAATAGCTTGGGCTTTGTAAAGATGCAGTCATGGATCTCAGCAAGATTAGTAAATGCTAGAAAATATCTTAGAAAATGTAAGTCACTTAAATCATTGATAGATGGTGACTGTAAACCTGATCCTCCCTGATGCCAAGACTGTTATACCAATCTGGCAGTGTAAAGGGGAGAAAGTGAAAGTTATATCCATGTTGAGGCCTCTTTACACCGACAGAGAGATGTCAAGGGGTCTTAATGTAAACAAGAAACAAATCCTATGTTTTTAGAACACCCTTCCCTGCAATTTCTTGGATCTTTTTTTATGTTAATGAAAGCAGGAATTTTCTTTTTTTAAGCAGTGGATACAGTCTAGTGTCTGTTTGCTTATCTTCCACCCTCTGTTCTGACAGTGAACTTCAGTTCTCACCCGCAACATACTTGACATTCAACAGTACGATCACTGCTAAGGAAGCAGACACTACTGTGTGACAATGCTGGAGGCATGGAAATCTGTTGGGTGTTTCTGACAAGGTGCTCACTTCGTTCACTCACGTTCTCCAGTCCCTTGCACCTCTATGTTACTTTCCAGTGAAAGAATCTCAAAGCATTTTACAAAAACCAGTTAAAGCCACACAAACCTATTCTGTGGCAAGTGTTATCCTCATTTTACAGCCAGAGAGGCTGATGCATGGATTGGGGGAAGTGACTTGACCTGCCTTGTGAGTCAGTAGCAGAGCTGAGATTAGAACCCATGATGCCTGACTTGTGTTCTGACAACTAGGTAACATTCCCTTTATAGGGACACCACCTCAACTGACTGTAATTTCAGCCCAGCTCCCAGGCAACAGTTTCGCCAAGATTTGAGACTAGGGGGTGGGGGAGTAGGGGAGGTGTAGGGAAGTACTCACTAACTCGATGGAAAACTGTTACTAGCTGACAACTGGGGTGGAGTGTTGGGAAATCCCTGTGCCCAGGTTACTGCAGTATTGTACCACGTCAGTACTTAGCCTTGCCTGCAGATCAATCTGATATGCACTCAACATGCATTAATATCTCTGAACAGTGCTCAGGAAGGCAGCCTGCCATCACAAAATGCCCCCCCTTGAAAGAGGGAATAATTTCACCACAGTCTAAGAAGTCATATTGTGCTTTGGCAAGGCTCTCCAGTGGAAATATTTCACTCATGGCAGCTTTCTGGCTCTGCCAAAGCCACCTGCTGAGAGCCAGATGAACAAATCAGGCCTTGGGAAAAAAAAAAGGGAGATTAGACATTACAAAACGGGAGGGG
>ML682047.1:12813436-13084941 GCA_007922195.1 Podocnemis expansa
GTCTTTGCCAGAGGCAGACTTACAAAGCCTTCAAAAAAAAAAAAAAAAAAAAAAAAAAAAAAAAAACCCTGCACACCTATTTTGAGCTTATTCCAAGATTCTGCATATTAATAATTGATGTCAAAAACGTATTTTAAAATGGGAAAGTCATCTTGTTTGTAGCAAGTCTTTTTTAAAATCCAAACACACTTTTGTTTCAACTAAAAACACAACAGCACTAACTAGATAGGCTGATTTATTCAGGCAATGTGCCTTTGCCACACTGTGACTTAGTATTTCAACTGGAATCTTTTAAAATGTAAAAATATATCCCCTTGTGCTGTACCCAGCACCTCTTCCACTCTGAAGCTGACAAGAAAGCCAAGAGTTACCAAAGCTGATGAAAAAAACAACACCCACTCCCCAACCACCATTCAGATGAACTCCGAGGTTTCTTTTATTTGTTTATAACCAGGTCTCAGTTGGACTTTGAAGAACTGGTATGACATTGAGGTAGTTTTCCCTGCCATAGAGTAGCAGAGCCATGCAGCCATTGGAAAGGGATCTTTGCTCCAACTGGCTTCCAGGAAGAAGGGTTGAAAGAAGGTTGCAATTTATTTTCACTTTTGCTTTCAAAAACACGAGACTCTTGCACACAGAGACAGAAGTTTATGTAAGTGTTTTACATGTCTTTGCTCTAAAAACAACATCTTAACTTACGGAAATGCCTTCTGGGGGTAAATCCAACTAGTAAGGATCCAGAGTAATGCCACTTACAGCAATGGGATTCCTCCAGCTTTACACATGTAAAAGTGCTATCCAGTTCTAGTCCCAAGACTCCATGCACAACACAAGACAGCTCTAAGACTCATATTAACATATAGCAATATGGTCTCTCTTTTTATTAGCTCGGGTACCTTCACAACGGCTCATCATTCCAAAGAAGAGGTGCTTTGCTTGCATAAAAGACTCCCCCCCCCCAGCATTAAAACTGCCACAGTATCAAGACTTTTCAGAAAAGGCTAAGTATGCTTAAAAGGGAAGCTGTCCCATGGTACCATCTTACTCCCTAGACAAAAAGAAAATGAATGGCCAAAGGTTTCTTTTCTTCTCAAGATGGAAAAGTCAAGATGATCAAGATCTGGAAGCACAATCCTATAACTTGAATTTTCTGAAAGTAACAGTCTCCGTCTAAACCGTCTTGGGGAAGTGACACCTTGCATGCAACCTCAGAAAAGTCATTTGAGAGACTTGTTAGTTGAAGCTTTGTGCCTTAAGGGACTGCTCCTGTGTATTTTAGGCACAGGACCTTAGTGTATATTATATGACTTTATGCATTAACCCCCCCCCCCAGTAGCTCCACACCCACATCTTGGATTTTAAAACCAGGTCACAGAACAGGAGCATTTGAGCTACAGAAGTCCAGTGGCTCATCTTGTCCACTTGCATGAGCTGGTACAAATTTGGAGAGATCTTTACACGATACATACTGCTGTTTTTAATTTTTCATACTGTGTATGCTCCGCAGTGAACCAGTTGGTGCGCTACCCCTGCTGGATCTCAAAAACTGAGCAAGGCTGACCTTGGGTTAGTACTCACATAGAAGACCTCCAACACATTCAGGGGTTAAAGTAAGCTAGAATGCCCAAATGCAGTGGTGGTGCCCACAAACCTGATGGGCCAGAGTTCCAGGGCCCAGACTCCACAACCTAGAAAAATCGGTCCCACACATGCATGAAGGGGGCCCAGACAATACAGGAAGGGAGCCCAGAGATTAGGAAGGTTCTGGGGCCCTTCAAATCATACTTTAACCACTGAACACACTGTTGGGAAGCCAGTTTGTGACAAGTGAACAAGCAGTGAAACCAACCATGCTGCATAATAATAGGGGTAAATACACTACTGAGATGCTACCTTTCACATACAAAAAAAAGTTATTGCAGCTTTACTAAGAGATAACGGATTACTCACAGTGTGTTGACCCCATTTCAGAATGCGCTGGCTGCCTCTGAAACTAGGGTTACCAGATGCCAAAGCATGGAAGGGAGGACAGGGAAGTACAAAAAGGAGGACACATGGAGAATATGTAGTATTAATGCAATATTCTTCAGTTTTTTAGGGAACCCTGGAACACTTCCCCTTAAAAATAGGGTGTCCCTGGGTGTTCCAGCATACTTTAATCCCTGTAAGTAAAAAGCCAGACAAAATCATGTATTTTTAAAATGCCTGCCGGACAGAGGACGTGAAGGTAAAAAGGAGGACACGTCCTTTTGCCTGACATATGGTAATCCTATCTGAAACCCCTTTGCATTTCTTCCTCACTTCCCACCTCAACAGCTGTGCTGCACAGAGATGCCACCTTCTACCCTGAGGTGTGTGTGTCTGTTCCAGTGCTTCTCAGTGTTTGCAAAAGGCCTTGACAGCCTTGGCCGCAGGGCCCTGTAGAAAGTATGCACTATTACCAGAGGTTTTAGTTGCAATATGGATCATAGTTGGCTTCTAATGTTCCTGAAATAGGTATTCAATCTGATCTGTTTGAAAATCCATGATCAAGCTAGGTACCAGTTAATGAGTATTCCCTTTTTCTTGGTTAGGATATGGTACAGCTCTGGATTCTAGCTGTAGCTCCTCTTGGTGCAAACCCATTTATCATAGCACAGAAACAGCCTGCCGGCTAAAGGCCACACCATGATAAAATGCCACTAAGTATATTTACATTCAACATGCCCCCTTAATCTGGCCATCAGAAAGTGACTGCTGAATCTGTATTTTCATTCCTGAGCATCACTCAGCCTTTTAATCAATCCCTTGTTACTGATTACAGATTGATTCCATTTCCAGTAGCCAATAGCTTTTCTTTTAATTTTCAGCATCAGGTTTAATTAAACTGAGGTATACCTGACCCTGTCAAATCATATCAAAGTCTGTCTTGATGCCGGGTGAGTGAAAACACTGGCATAAATTATTGATTAATCTTTGTTCAAATTAATCTATCAGTGACTTTCTCTGGATAGGAGGAGGGCAGAGCCCATAAAAGTTGGTCTTATAACAGCTATTGTTGCACTTCAGACTGAAGAGAACAAAAAGGGTAGTTCAAGATGCTGTGAAATCCTCACTCACAGATGTATGGCTGAAAAACCATTACAGAGTGGAGTTAAGTCGCTCCAGCCTTCTGAAGAATGAGAGTTCAAAGGGAAAATGTTAGTGTTTTAACCTCATGAGACAAAAATCTGGTAGACTACAATCAAACTAGATAGAGACAGAGTAAAAAAGCCTGTTCCTTTCACCAAGCTCAAGTAAATGGGCCACACACAAAGGTTCTTCAAAGGAACATGAAATCTTCCCATGGCCAAGAGGCTGTGGATCCTCCCACAGCTACTTCTGCAACTGCACGGGAGCTACTGTCAATGTAGGGAAGTGCTTTTCTTCCCTACCTCGCCTCATGCAATCTCAGACGAAACAAATTTGCAGCTGATGGTACATAATAGAAGTTCATATCTACAGTTACTCTACACCCGAAGCAGCAAGGTTTAGTGGCTGAAGAGAGGCAAACCAGCACCTAGGCAGTGCCTATCATTAGCTTATCCCATACATGTGAGACCCCTGCTCAGAATACCAGCAAACTCAACTCCCACTCCACGACAGAACATGTTTTGAAGGCCATACTCATGAAAGGTGCCAGGTAGCCATCGCTGCAGGCACTTAGAGGCCCCCACCACCCTAGAGGCCCCATTGGGCTTGGTACCATGCAGATACCTGTGAGACGATAAGGCAGACAAATCGGGATGGAAGGGAGAGAAAGCACCATTACTGAGATGAAGTGACGTGTCCAAAGTGACCCAGGAATCGAAGCCAACTCTCCTGAATGACAGTCCAGTGCCCTACCCACTGGGCCATCCCAACAGCTGGAAGAGCTCTTTCCTTCCAACATGCTGCTTTCATAAACCTGGTTGTAACTACCACCTAAGTTGTCAGTGCTAATAAAGCATCTTCAAGTTACAGTCACATGAAGACCCTAGTCACATGTGGTTCTTGAATGAAAAAGTGTGGCTTGTTGAAGAACATCAGCAAATTAATGTAGTATGTAAAAGTATATGGCTATATGCCTCAGTACAGCTCTTGAAGTTTTAATAATCAACTTGTGTGGTTCTTGAATTCCATAAGTTAGGCCACCCTTGCCCTAGAGAAAACATATCACTAGTGCTAGCCAAATCTCAGGTTTGCCTTGGATAAGCCCCAACACATAATCAATTCTATGTAAAACTTATCTGAACCTTTGCATGTCAACTTGAAGGACAAACCATATCAAAGTAATATTTGAAATTTAGAAGAAAAACACCTAGAAAAGAGGAATGAAAATTCCCCTTTCATAAGGTAAGTAGTTGGCTAAAACTGCGTTTTCTTTAGTGCAGAAATAAATATATAGAAATAAAAATGCTCTTTTTGGGTTTGGATTAAAGCTTAGGTGCATACATTACCTGTTGCTGCTGCTGACACATGGCTATCCTGACTGCATACTAACCTTTGGCCAAAATTGAAGCCATTTGAAAACAGGTTAGGGGCCAAGACAAGGAGAGATGGCTGACTGTAAAGGACTAAGCTGCATCATCAGTTGATGGAACAAGAGATTGTTTTCCTGGAGGCTCCTACTCTTTGAATAAACTTTGAGTACTGCCAACCCCTGAAATGGGTGTGTGTCTATTTCTATCCAAATCTTTACTTTAAGAACTTTGGAGGGCTTTCCAGAAGCAGCAGATCAGACTGAGGCTACATCTATACTGACAGCAGCAAAATCACCACCATCAGTGCACTCTTCTGGGTGTGATTGACTGGTCTGTCAAGATGCACTCATTCACTTTGAAGTTCGCAATAACAACTCCAGCCCCAGAAGTTGCATAGCACTAAGGTAAATGGCCGGCATTGCAGTTTGCTTTAGTGCAGTGCATAGGGACAGGTATGTGGGAATTAGTAAGGTGATGAGAGATACAAGGTGTTTTATGTACCTTGCGTATCTCCCATCAACTGCTGTCAAAAAATGCTGCAAGTGTAGACTAGGGCTGAGTCAGCAGCATTAGCACTTACCTAAGCAATCGATCTGTAAATTTCACAGATCTGCTCCTCACAGATCCCATAACTTGCTAAACAGCCTCAGTATTCTAGACTGGTGTCCTCTGGTGAAAATGACTAAAATCATATCCTCCCTTCTTTCACATGTGCATTAACTTTAAAGACTCAATAGCTTCATTTTTATATTTTTTGGGTAGATTGCCTTGCCAACATGATGTCTAGGATACATGTCACGCTCTGTTCCACTGATCTCATTTTATTATTACATTTTTAGAAACATCTGAGACAATTTTCCATCAGCAACAGTCTCCCCATGTTAGGCTCTTCTGTGCATATGATGTCTCCTTTCCCTTCCTATTTCCGTACCTGTTGTTTCTGCTGCCATTTCTTTCTGAAGTCCTGCTCCATGGGGGAATTCTTTGATCATATAAAGATTTCCAATCTTTTGGGATTAGAAACCTCACCTCATCAAACTCAGAGCTGACAGAAGAATGGCTCTATGAAAGAAGAAGATGAAAGGCACGGTGTTTCCGCTCCCACTGCAAAGTGTCAAGATCAATAAAAAGTTTTCATCGGGCCAGCAGACTTGCCTCTCGTGTAAGAGAAATTGGCAGGGAAGAACACTGAGTGAAAATGCATAAGCCAAGTATGCTGCACTAGAGTTGATCTTTTAAGTATTTTTAGCACCAAGCTTGGGAGAAAATGCTGCAGCAACAAAGTTCAAGGCAGGAGAAACAGAGGACATCCGCATGCCACAGATACCTTTGTAGAAAAGATCCTCAAAAGTAAGGCTGTGAAACTACATTGAAGTTTAGAAGAAAATATTAAACTGCATTGAGTGACATTCTATTTTATTTTTATTATTTTGCACTGAACTTCTGCAAAGTGTGTGAAAAAAGTATGGGGACTTCGAAGTATTTTTGGGCTTTAACACTTCGCCTTTTGGATTTTTCAAAGAAAGTCTCAGATCTTCACAGCTATCGTGTGTGTGTTCTTTTAATCCCCTGTATCTGAAATCAGTTCATTTGAGATCCATTCATGATACACTACTTTATAATCTCTCTCTCTTCATCAAGTAGTACCAACGTATGGCCCCCTTTGATACCTCTTCAGGCACTGAGGTTCTATTCCTCTTTCTCTGAGTAGGAGTACAAATGACCAGACTTCACTCTAGGCCATTTTTAATGTTGGCTCACACTTCATTCAGCAGGAAGAATTTACACAGGCAAGGGAGTCAGTCATTTTTTCCCATAGAAATAAGGTTATGTCAATCCCTTTACCGTTCTTAATTCAAGCGGTGTTCATCTTCTTCCTGAACTGGTTACTATTAATCTTGCATCAAAAATGCACAGATCATTATAGATGAGAGAGGAAAAAATTCTGTAGGACACAACGATCAACCTAATTATAAAAACACAATGCTGATTTATGCTTATATTACACTACACCTTAAGATATTTCTTTAAATTTTAACTAGAGTGAAAAAAGTATTTAACATATAACAAAGGCATTCTATTTAAAAGTAAGTTAAAGAGCCACTGTGAAGTTTAAACAGTGTAATTATAGATTGGTTGGAGAAGTGTATTCCTACAATCATGAGACATACTTTGCTGTCATCACAGGACAGGTTATAATTTGAGTAGTATCAGATTTGGCCAGTATTAGGATGAGAGACAAAAGAAAAGCCAGGTACTAAAGAAATGATGTTAGCAATGCTTCAGATGATGCTCTTTCCTCAAAATGACTACAGGCCTAACTCCCTCTGTGGTGGTAGGTGGCACTGTTGCATGTGAAGCAGGGGTCTCTTTTTGGATGTGTTAAGCTAAGGCTCTGCTGACGGATGGTCAACACTAATCCCATAGTATTCTTAAGAGCAAGAAGCACCAGTCCTGATGTCCCAGCTCAATTTCATTGTGTGTACCTACAGTATCTACGGTACCTATATCTCTCCTGCTGTTTCAATTTGACAAAGTACTCTCCACCTGTAGTCCTGAACTTCATTATTTTTACAGTGTTTTAATAGCTACTGTTTTCCACCCCGGAGATGGTAGTAGCATTTCTCTGATCACTGCTATCCACTGAAGTAAATGGAAAGACTCCTTTTTACTGACACTGGCAAGGACAGAGCACAGACAAGGAAGTTAGCAAAAGGGAACAACCCTGCCCATAGCATGCATGAAATAATGGCAATAAAGATCAATGTGTTTTGAACCTGGAAATGAAAAGTGATTAGTTTGATCTCCTAGAAAGGAACACAGAAACGAAAAGTAATTTTTAAGCTTGTAAAATGCTGGAGCTTTCATAATGTTAAAAAGTAAAAGAACACTAACAATTACTCTTCATTTCAAGTAAAAACAAACAAGGAGTCCCGTGGCACTTAAAGACTAACATTTATTACATGAGCTTTCGTGGGAGAAAATCTGTAATCTTCTCCCACGAAAGCTCATGCAGTAAATAAATTTGTTAGTCTTTAGGTGCCACGGGACTCCTTGTTTGTTTCACCGAACTAGACTAACACCTTTGGAACTTTTCATGTTAAGAGCTGGGTTTAGTCAGCTACGCCAGTTTCAAATGAAGTCAAAAAGTTAGTGTGTTGTTGCCCTTTCATTTATTTTTAAATTACTTTAACTTCTGAATGCTTTATTTATTTCCAGCAGTCTTCCTATCAAATAGTGCTTCATTTCAGGACACAGAGTTCTGATGTCACAGTAACCAGGAAAGAAAAGTAAATGCACTTTTAATCTTAATGGCTGTAGGTGTTAGTTTTTGTTTATATCACTGGTATTTAATGATAAATATTTTTAGTGCCTCTGATAACTTCTTTAAGGCATATTGATTTCTCTGCCTTCTGCTGTGAAGTGGCTCATATTAAAAAGAGAGCCAACTCAGCTCTTTTTCAGTTTGGTGACTGCTACAAAAAAGGCATACATTAGACTGCTTTTTAAGTGGATGGGAAAAAGTGAGTTATATAACAGTATGCAATGGCCAAACAATGAAGCACAGAATTATCAACAATATTGGCTAGCAGCAGCAACAAATGACAGCAAAGCTGTATGAAAATCATAGAAACATAGGGTTAGAAGGGACCTCATAGGTCCTCTAGTCCAACCCCCTGCCAGAGGCAGGACCACTCCCACTAAACCATCCCAGTCATGGTTTTGTCCAGCCAGGCCTTAAACACCTCCAAAGATGGAGACTCCACCACCTCCCTAGGCAGCTCATTCCAATGCTTCACCACTTGCCTAGTAAAAAAGTTTCTTCTAATATCCAGCCTCGACCTCCCTAACTGCAACTTGAGACCATTGCTCCTCGTTCTGTCCTCTGTTACTACCGAGAACAGTCGAGCTCCATCTTCCTTAGAGCATCCCTTCAAGCAGCTGAAGGTTGCTATCAAATCCCCCCTCAATCTTCTCTTCTGCAGACTAAATAAGCCTAATGCTTTCTGTCTTTCCTCATAGGGCTTGTGCTCCAGCCCTTTAATCATTTTGGTTGCCCTCCGCTGGACTCTCTCTAGCATGTCCCTGACCTTTTTGTAGTGGGGAGCCCAAAACTGAACACAGTATTCTAAATGTGGCCTCACCAATGCAGAATAGAGGGGAATGATCACATCCCTTGATCTGCTGGTAATACTTCTTTTGATGCAGCCCAGTATGCCATTGGCCTTTTTGGCAGCAAGAGCACACTGCTGACTCATATCCAGCTTCCCATCCACCATGACCCCCAGGGTCCTTTTTGCACTGCTGCTACTTAGCTGAATGTTCCCCAGCCTGTAGCAGTGCATGGGGTTTTTCCGTGCCAAGTGCAGGATTTTACACTTGTCCTTATTGAACCTCATAAGATTTCTATTGGCCCACTGTTTCAATTTAGCTAGGTCTCCCTGAATCCTGTCCTTGCCCTCCAATGTGTCTACTGTTCCCCCCAGCTTGGTGTCATCCACGAACTTACTGAGAGTGCAGTCTATTCCATCATCCAGATCATTGATGAAAATGTTGAACAGAACCAGCCCCAGGACCGACCCCTGGGGCACACCACTCGTGACTGGTTGCCAGCTAGACATGGAACCATTGATTCCTACACGCTGAAACCATTGATCTAGCCAGTTTTCTATCCACCTTATAGTCCACCTATCCAACCCATGCTTCCTTAATTTGCCAATGAGAATGCTGTGGGAAACTGTATCAAAAGCCTTGCTAAAATCAAGGTATATCACATCAATGGTTCTTCCTGCATCCAGAAAACCAGTCATCTGATCATAGAAGGAAACGAGATTGGTCAGGCATGATTTACCCTTAGTAAATCCATGCTGACTGTTCCTGATCACTTTATTTCCCTCTAAGTGTTTGAGGATGGATTCTTTGAGAATCTGCTCCATAACTTTCATAGTCTGAAATAAATAGTTCTGTGTCATAGGATTATTTCCTAGTATTTTATCCACACTTAAATTTATGGTAAGCATTCAAAAAACCTGGAAGTGAAAAAAAAGTTTTAGTAAGCCTACATCAGCCACATTACTTATGACTCAATTTTGCCCGTATATATTGTAAAATAAACAATACATTTCTTCACAATAAACACAATCATAGAAACCTAGGGCGGGAAGGGACCCTGAGAGGTCATCTATCCAGCCTCCTGAACATGACAGGACCAAGTTCACCTACATCATCCCTGACATGTATTTGTCTAACCTGTTCTTAAAAACATTCAGTGAGGGAAATTCCACAACATCCCTTGGTAAGCATTCAGGCACAATCTGCCATGTCTCCTGATCTCCTTTCTCCCTTTAAAGTCTGTGTTTGTGAAGTCTATTGTCCTTATTCTCCTGGTCTCTTTCCTTAGGCTATGTCTACACGGACAGTGTAGTCGGATCAATTTATCCGGTTCAAAGAGTGGCACTGAAGACCCACTCAATCAATCAATCTGGAAGTCGACCTGTTAAAACCACCTCCAAAAAAAAGTGCATCGCTGCATCAATGGGTCTGCATTTCCCATTGGCACAGCATAGTGGAGACAGCATATAGAACAGAAGTTAGGAAGCTGATGTTAAGTTATGCAAGTTACTCTACACAACTCCCGTTGAGTGGTGTCAACTTTGCCAGTCCATGCAGACCAGGCTTTAGAATCATGAAACCTATCATAACACGATCACTTGCTCTCGGGTATCCTTCTACATTCAGATTCCCAACCAAAACCTCTGTTTTTCAATATCAAATTTAAAATGACCGTTCTCTAATTAATTCCTCCACCCTCCGAGACAAGCTGTCCTCAGCAGATTCCAAGGACTTTTTGGACGTTTTGTGTTTTGCCATATTACCTTCCAACAGATGTCTGGGTAGTTCAAATCCCTTGGTATTACTTGGTCTTGTGTTTTGAATGTCTGTTATTTGTTTTAGAAACACCTTACCTTTTTTTCTTTTTCCTCTTCTCTAATCTCAGAGACTTGCAACTGGTTTACTTTTCACCACCTTCTAGACTTCAGAACTGAGTTCATTCCTGATGTATAATGCAACACCTCCCCTTTCCTCCTCTGTGTTCTTCCTATCAGCACCCAGCACCTTCAGCTGAGCCTGAGGACTCTCCAGCCCAGCCTCGGGCAGATTCAGCTGGGTTGCAGCATGACTGTGATTGGTCAGCCTGCCTGAGCCATGGAAGGGAGCCAGCAGGCCTGGTTTTAAACTCAGCAGCAGATCGCAGGCTGCTCAGTGCTTGAGTCTGTGTTAGTTCTGGTTCTACCTCAGTCTGACACATCCTCCATCAGCCTCAATCCTTCTCCAGTCTTGGCTCTGGTTCCTGACTCCAACTCTGACCTTTAGCCAAGATTTCCAGCCTCCTCAGCCTGAATCTAACCATTGACCTGGAGAGCCAGTGCCCAGGCCTGACACTGTCTCAACAAACTATATCCCTATACACCAATACTTCAGTCATAAGACTGATCCCACCAAGTGTCTATAATGCTAATTAAATTACAATTTAGCTTGTAGTAAAAGGCTTCCCGTTCTTCCTGTTTATTCCCCATGCTCCTCCCATTTCCAAATAGACGTCTAAGATGTTAAGCAGGTTCCCTCACTAGTCTTCCTCTTTTTTGCTCTTATGACCCTGTTGTAATTGTTTATGTCCCACCCTCAATATCTAGCTGTCTATCAAGGTCACTTTTTTAATACTTACCCAGGGACTTTTTTTTTTTTAAACCTCTCCACTCTTCACCTCATCAACAAGCTGCACAGGACGATGCTCTTCCTCTTCTTGGTCAGGTGGATTCTCTCTCTCCCTAGCTGTCCTTTCTCCTAGAACAGCATTCCATGGCCGAAAAAGCCAAAGCTCTCCCACTGACATCTGCACAGCCGTTATCTCCATGATGTCTGTCTCCTACTAGGCCTTTACCCTCAACTGGCGGGATGGACAGAACTGAATTGCATTCCTGAGCCCTTCAACTTTTGCCATCAGCGCTTGGCAGTTGCTACTGACCTGCTCAGGGTCATACATGGGAGTCCCATTGGTGCCCATGGGGATGAACAGCATGAGGTTAATGGTCAGTGGGTTGGATGAGCCTTGGAAACCTCTCCGTAATGTCTCAGATGTGAGCTCCAGGCAGGCAGCACACTTCCTGGATTGTCAGTTTGGGTCAGCAGGTGGATGTTCCAGACCACCACCGCCTTTCCGCTTAGACTGAAGTTTTGTATAGAGGCTCAGCTGTATTGGGGCCCCAACATGCTAGGCTCTGTAAGTACATACCATACAAAGATCTCAAAAGTAAGTTTCATTATCTCCATATATCCATGCAAATCCTACCGATATCAATTAGAGTAATCTCTGAGAGCAGAATTATCTCCATTTTAATACATTTATTTTTTATTTAACATCCTTGCCATTTGATTTTAACTGGAATCCCCCTTCTTTACTGCCATGGGGAGTTTTGCATAAGAAATGATGGCAAGACTGAAATAGTACAAAATATTCCAGGGGCATGAGTCTTTACTCTGTTATATCAGTTTCACACTAATTAAACTTCATTGGCATTGATGGAGTTACACCAGTGTAACTGAGTGAAAAACTGGACCATCTGGGCACTGTGAGCAAGCTCAGACTGCTATAGAAGCTTTTTCTTTTGGCATTGCCTGATGTTTCAATGACAAAATACAAAAGATGCTGTTTTAATTAGTTCCTCAGGTTTTCATTAAAAGACACATGGAAAGACTACAGTGATTTCGCTGTACACAGCCACAGCTGTGTACTGAAAACTTCAGCCATTACAGAAATCCACAGTGAAACAGCAGTGAAAATTCACACCACCTATATAACCAAAATCGGTATTTTATATCTCAAAAACAGTTTCTTAATTCTAAGTTTAGTAAATAATCCATAGTGTGTATGTGCAGAACAAGCTTGGCAATCAGTTGGCATTGCAACTCAATTGCTTCTTAGTCTACTACAGACAAAGCTCTTTTTAACCAAAGCTGGTGCTGAGTCAGGCAAAATCCCAGTTCTGGAACTGCTTCACAGAGTGAATCATCAGGGATTCCTCAAAAGACTATGATTTATTGGAGACCTAGATAATTTTTATTTTATTTGGGAGTCTTTAAGTAAACAATGAACAACACAATCTCTATAGTAGGCTCTGTCCCTAGAAATTCCTCCTCAGAGCCGTGCTATTGTGATTTAACTCCATCTGACTAACTATGGGTTCTGAATAGACTGCATTATTTTGGTTATCCAAATGTGAAGGGTAAGTTTATTTTCTTTTACCAGGATATGCAATGCCCTCAAGCTCAGAAGGAAGCTTCATTATTTGTTACTATGATTGTCTCCAACTTCTGTTCAGATCACATGACAGATTCCATCCTTCGTTTAGTTTTAAGAAATTTAGTTTTAGGCCACCGGCGCTGCATTCACTTTCCTATACAAAAAAGTTTCTATGAGTCACCACTGCCTTCAGCTCCTTAGCCCTTGCTGATAGAGCTTCAGCTACTTTTTTGGAGACCTTTGCTTTCCTCTATGCATTTTAAAGGGACTACTAAGAACAATGACTACAAGGATGGAAAAAAACACACTAAAAATACCTCCCCCCCCTCGCCAAGAGCCAAAATTTATGCAGATCATGACAGAGATGGACATCGGAGGCACTCATGTACACATTTGCTCAATATCAATGTTATTTTTCTGCCAAAAGGATGTAGTGAAATTTCTGCTAATAAACCTTATTCTATCAATTCCACATAAGCAGCTTGTGAGAATTCAACAGCTGAAACCCCATGACATGTTTCTGTTTAGTGACTGGAATGAGAGAAACACTTAAAATCATGTTTCTAATGCTTATGAATTCAAAATTCATTTTCCATTAACATTCTCCCATATTTGCTGGCTTTGGAAACGTGCCTGGACTCATTTGCTGCAGCACTTGTAGACAATGAGTAAGATAATCAAGAACATAACCAAAGCAAATCTGTTTTAAAATTTAAATGACTATTAAATTGTTTTTCAGCATTTGCCCAGTTCTAGTACAGATATTTAAATTCTTAGGCCATTCTCAAGATGATTCATAGTTGCTACAGTAAACATGAAAGACATTGTCCACTAGTTTGGGATGGGTTATATGGGAAGTGGTAAGAAAAACAAGATGTTCAGGTTCTGAATTCACCAAAGAACTGTTCTATACTCCTCATAGGAGCACACTTGGATTCAGTGGGACGAGAGACTATTCGATTCTCTCTCTCTTGTAAGTGAATCCAGGCCTACATACAGATTTAGGAAGGAAGTAACTGTGGGTTATTCTTCTGAAACAGAGATACTGGTATAATGGTGCCTTATGTGGGTCTTGCTTATTCCTCTGCTGCCACAGAAATCAACAATACTGGTAAAGTTACATGTATCCCAGTCTAGTTGTGTCCATACTAGCTAGAAGAAGTTGCACTACTTTATTTTAGTACAGTTGAGGTGGCTCATTTGTGTGGCAAGGCCTTATGCTCCATAAAGGAGCCCTGAAGACTTACCTTTCTTTACTTTCAGCAACATGTAAAGCACAGCCACCAGCAGTCAGTTATCCAAGCTTTCTCAGATAACCCAGCTAAAAAACCCTCCAATTGTGACTTACAGGGACTGCCATTAGAGTTCTGTCTTCACAACATGGTCCAGCACAATAGGATTTTTCAGTGAAGAAAAGCCTTAGAAGTGAAATGGTAGATAGATCTCCTTGACTTTGGGGGAAGACTGCCATCCGGAAAGCCTAATTCTGATCTGGAAGCCATCAAAGGGATGACATAAGAAATTTTTAAGGAGTTTTCTTCCTTCATGCTCCCTAGACCAGGCTTTGAGGAATTGCTTTGGCAACAGAATTAGGTTTGCTTGTTGAAAATAAGAGAGAACATTGTCTTCTGCCACAAGGAAAAAATTGCGCAATGACATCTTCTGAATGGTCAAGCAACCTCCTGGATTTTAGAGCAATGTGAACTTTTTGGTAAAATCCACACATTACTGGCTTCTCTCTTAATAAAAGGCCCTACATTTCTAACTACAACAGATCATTATAAAATCACCCTCATTATTAGCTCAAAAATTAAATAAAAATAAAGCGCCAGGCTCCCACAAATGTTATGAGGATGGAATGTAAATTATACTTTGTTATACATTCCTGTAAAGATACCTTCAATTTCTTTTCTCCCTTTATTTTTACAGTACAAAAGTGGCAATTGGATGCTGCTGCACTTCACAGATGATAAAAAGCAAAGTGATAAAACAATCTGGTTGTTACAAAGGAACAAACCAAATGACCTCATACAGAGTTCATTGCTCTCTTCTTATTAACAAGCATCAAAACTGAGAACTTTGTTTTGATCACCCAGCTTTAAAAGTGAAGAAAAAAATATCCAGATTCTAACAACTTCATGAAAAAGTCTCACTTTTATAGAAAGTGATTATTGTACATCCAAAATGGATTTAGAATCCCTAAAAAAAGGGGGAAGGGGAGATGAAGGAATCCCTACTAGTTAAACCTCAGGATATTACTCTAAAAGCAATATTATAACTCTACCTTGCCTGTCTTTGGGCCACTGAAATGCCTACATGCAGAACAGAATGTTTTCTTGATGGGAACCCTCCCCTCAGTCCTCAAAACAACAATCAAACAACAAACAGTTTCTCCATTTCCTTGTGGAGAATCATTTCTTCTGAAGAACACAAGGTGAACGCTGAAGACAGAAATCCCTGCCTAACAATAACACATTAGCTATAGACACAGGGAATTCAACAGGTCCACAAGAAATGCCACTCTCAATTTGGATCAAGGAAACAGTTGCCATACCTAAGACAGCAGAGGAGTCCAGAAAATGGCTAGCGGTGCTAAACTCACTGATGAAACCAGCATTTACAGCAGGCTTTGAGATTAATCTGTCACCACCCTGCATGTATTTGAACTAAATCCATAGCATGAATCCATAATAAGGTTGCACAGGTAGAGCTGCAGACAGCAATGAAAGCATTTAAGATTTGCACTCTCCTTACCATGATAACCTAGCTATTAGATCAAACAACCAAGTTGTCTGAAAACCTAAAACTAGTCATGTACCGCTATACCTTCTCCGATACCTGATCTACCCCCTACTTTGTTTAGCTATGTCACTTAGGGGCTACCAAAATAGCTATACCGGTAAAATTAAGAGTAGACACAGTTATATTGGCATAAAGGTGCGTAATCCCCTTCTTGCACAGGAATTTGCTATCCCATAGAACTGCACCTACACTTGTGAAATTATATATGTAGGTTCACAGAATTCAATTTTTAAAATATAATTGATGGATTTCAATTTTATTTTTAAGCATTTTTTCAATTTTAATCTATTATACTTTTACAGTTGTGCAAAATTATGAGTTTTAAGGATGCCCCCCCCATTTTTAAATCAGTCTTCATAGTTGGGGGAAATTATGGAGGAGGTCAGATAATTGTTTAAGGACAGTAGATATTGCAATACAAAAAAGTTAAAGCTTTAGAATTTTTAAAACAAACTATCAGCATCATTTATCAAAAGAGACAAAGTAAATATCCTTAAACTAAACTCAAGCAGCACTCTTCATACTTGGCCTATCTGTGACTATCAATCCCCAATGGAAATTTTTTTCACCAGTTTATGTATGGTGAAATTGACATTTACTAATAGTTACTGATAATCTAATTCTTCTCAGCCTAACTATACAAAGTTCTATAACTTGTGTAGACAAGTCATAAGCACTCATTTCCTCCAGGATTCTCATTCTTCCATACTGATGTTACTTATATCTTTTTAAGATCTATGAAGTTGGTTGGCTAGAAAGACAAGAGCCAGTAGCAGACACACAACCATGGCTTGAAATTGGCATCTTGCTCTCTGTCTCAAATCCTTCCTTAACTCCACAATCCAGCACTTGTGAGAGCACACTCCATTGCCATTACATGGACCAATGTCTCGAACAGTGGTCTTTAGTATCATTACACAGCTCAGAGATGTGAGGGTTTCTATTTCAACATAAATTCCTTGATATTTAACTTGCATTATTACCCTTAAAAAGTGGCTGTAAAAACAGCACTGTTAATTTGCAGAACCAATATGTCCATTGAATCCTACATAATCTGACTAGTTTACAAATAAAAAAAAGGATGCTCTTTTCCACTGCCATTCTTTAACACTTACCTTGGGGTCTGACCATTAAACTGAGTTCCTTCTATGTCACTTATCTTTCTCATTAACAAAAGCTCTTCAAGCCAAATTGTGATCCAAAATTGAATATCGGGAAAATTTTACATGAAAATTCATGAGACAGTTGCACAGTGCCCCCCCCCCTTTTACATGGATTAATAGGACAGAGGGCTATATAGCATTTTAAGTGACAATGACATGGAGAAGAAATAAGGAAAAAGGATTCAGTTAGGTCGGGGGTGGGGGAGCAGAGCTGTCCTTTGCACTGTATTTGTAAAATACCTAGCAAAATCTGGTTGTGATACATATTTAGGACAAAGCACTCTTAGGCACTGTAGTAATTAGACAAGATTTCTTCAAGTGTGTCCCAAGGCTCAAAGTTGATTCTTTTGGAGACAACCCTGCTTTTTGACATCATGGGGTTCCAGTGAATGGGTACCACCAAAACACTGGTGTCTGATTACGAGTATGTGGGCATGGAAGATATAACATGAAGGGCTTTTTGGGGTAATACATAATGCCATTCCTACTATGTCAACTTTAGTGCTATGAACTTAAGCTGCTCTAGGTGTAGGTGTCATTGGTAAGGTTTGTCAGAATATGTGGCCTCTACCAAAAACTAAGCAATTTTTACCACAATCTGTATCAAACACCCAAGTACTGTCAAGCAAGTGAAATCACTTTTATCCATACAGGTGTAATTTAATTGGTCCTGCCCCTAAACTTGTTTGAAGTAAAACATCAGTGCTACATATTTTCAAAGGCTGTTAAAGACTTCAAATAGCAGCTCTAAATTTGAACCTTACACTGTTTCAACAGCCCCTGAGCTAATTCTGAAAGGCGGCTAGCAGGGTCTGTGACAAGCTGCATGTAGTTCTGCAAAGCTGGAACTTATAAGCTTCCATGGGGTTCTCATCCCACGACACTAATCTCCAAGACATGTCTGCCAAGGCAGAGTCTTAATAAAACAATCCTGATTTATTTAATACAGTGGTTCCCAACCTAGGTCCAAGGACCCCCAGGCATCCAAAGACATGTTGCAGGGGGTCCGCGGAGCCTCTCCCTGCCAGGGCCGGAATCCAGCTACAGTCCCGATGCTGCCCACCAGGACTGCCTCTCCTCCCCATGGCTGGATTGCAGCAGGGGGATGGGGCTGCAGCGGCTCCTTGGCAGGCCACAAAGATTTTTTTTTTTTTTTTTTTGTTAAAAAGGGGTCCCCAGCCTAAAAAAGGTTGGGAACCACTGTTTTAATACACAGGTATCACTTGTGAACTACGCGGACAAGGTAAGTTGTATTACACTCCTGCTTTGTCCATTTTCTTCCCTAAATGCCATATTATGACAATCGCCATTGCTTTGCAGCTGGTAGCCTCTTTGGAAGAGTGTAATAAGAACAGGCAAGCACTTCTACTGTTCAGGCCCTCCTCCCAAAAGACTTTGGTAGGAGTAATTTAGAGTTTCTCTGCATCAGGTTAAATTGAGAGATCTGGCATCCACAGCTTTAACTTTTTATGTTTCATTGGTTGATATTTTAATTGGCATGAGTGGGATATAAGCCGTTCTAGTAGCCTAGGGCATGTTTAAAAAAAATTGCTATTAAAGAAAAATGAAAACCCCATAAGATGGTAACAGTTATACAAGAAAAGCAAGAGAACTAAAAGACTTTGGTTAGAAAATTAAAGTTGTTTGCCATGGCTTGATGGCTTAATCAGTCGATCAATACTGTTCACAGGGCAGGCAGGCAAAGAGCTGCGAGTTGTAATGAAAAATTTATGAGGGGACAAGGGAGACCTGGGAGCAGAAAATTAAAAAGTCAGCCTTGTTATATTTGTCCAATATCGGCAGAAAAATTAAAGTAGTTTTGGTGTGTGCATGCTTGTAGGGAAGAAGAGAGCTAGCTGCAATATGTACTGCATATCTGCTGAGGGTTCTCTTCATGAGACAAACTCCCACATTAATTAAATTGCTTTCTTAGCGAAAAGATGGATTTTGTAACCTTTAGAATTTACAAGCTACATGGGAATAGGAGAAGGGGGGGTGCTCATAAGACAGGGATAATCTCTTCACATGAGGCATCTTATCAAAGACTGTATGACTATGTGCTGTACCTACGATAAAGTGATATTCAGGAAGTGATAGGCACACTGGACAGCGTGTTTTCTTTCCAATATTAGGTTAGACTAATATATCAGTGCCCTTAAGCTGAATGCTGGAACAATACAGCTTCATAACACAACAGCCTTACCTAGTTTTACCTAGTGAAGTCAGTACAAACTAAAATTTCACACAGACAATGACTTGTTTATACTGCTCTATATAGTATTTGCTGAAATATAAGTACAAAATTTAAATCCCAATTGATTTATTTTACAATTAAATGGCAACAATGAAAAATAAGCAGTTTTTCAGTAATATTGTGCTGAGACACTTTTGTATTCTTATGTCTCATTTCATAAGCAAGTTGTTTTTAAGTGAGGTGAAACCTGGGGATATGCAAGACAAAGCAGATTCCTGAAAGGGTTACAATGGTCTGGAAATGCTGAGAGCAACTGGCCTGCAGAATAAGGTTGGCAGACATAGCAGTGAAAGATTTCCACCGTAAGAATGTAATTTTGACTAGAGTTGACTGCAGGCTTCAATTTCTCAAATACAAGTCCATAAACTACTTTCTCCTTGTCTTAGGGAAGTCATGACCCAATGATTAGCAGCAGGTGAAAAAGAACAAGTCAAAGTTTTAGGGACACATTCTGAGGCAAGATTAAATGGAGTTTAAATTATTGTATTTTACACCTTTTTCCATTCATAAGATGAACCAATTTATGCAGTTATGTTCCATTTTCCCTTAATAAAAATACTAAACACTTACACTTATCCTCTGAAACTTGCTTTTATTTCATTCCCGGGGGCACAAGACATGATCTGCCAGGTAATGCTCCTTTGTGTAAAGGAGAACATCCCATCTACCTTGGCCTTTTTGGAAGAATGATGCAAACTGAATTTGCAAGCAAGACAATTATTCCTCAGCTCAGGTGCCTACACTGGAATTTTATGACTTGGCACCAAGATAGCTAATTATAAGCTTAAAATTTCAAACTCAATTAACATACAGCCAGGCTGAATCAGTTTCCTGCAACTAATTATCTGTAAGTGCCAATATGTTATTTTACATGTGATCTTCCAGTGAACTCTGGGATTTGCTTTCTACACCTTAATCTAATTATAAACAAAACAGAATAGATAGAAGCCTACAAAGTTGGCTGAAAACCATATTATAGTATATAAAAAAAGCTGACAGCATAAGAAAATTAAGCCATCTAATTATTCACAGGCTGGAAACAGTGATTGCCAGACCACTTACCTCTCATACTACTATGTTCACTCTCATCTGGTATGCATGTGTTGGTCTGTCCTGGACGATCTTTGCACCCAGAATGCTAGATGGGTCAAATAGTAGCAAGTGAGCAGCAGGATGTGGAATGGGACCAGTTTTCACTATGCAAATCAACTTTACTTGCATTGACAGAGCCTTTAAATGCAATCTGGCAGTCATGTGTTTAGGTTCACTTGCAGATGTTTTAAAAATTAAAAGTAAAGCTAAAAGATACAAAATTTCACTTCCACTCATCAGTGTCATCAATCAAATGCACATTCATGCTTTGCAAGTAAGAATGGTGTTGCTTTAAAAGGAGTAGCAGGAGTGCACATCTGTATGTTATTTGAAGCTTGTCTCTCCTCTCTAAGGTGGGCTGGCCCTAAAAAGTGCCAGATTTAGAATCATACCTGGAATTCTCAAAATCTAAACAAAGACCTTGTTTTTACATTAATCCTGAAGCATTAATTTTGTAATGTTTAGTCCTTCACATTAGAAACACAATGTAAGACAGTTTCACCCAGTACTATACTGGTATGCTAGAGCAAGTTGCAAGCTCTTCACATTTCAGTTTCCATAGCTATTTAAATACTACTACCTCAAAGAGCTGGATTGTAGATTTAATCCACTGGTATCTGTAGAGTGCTTCAAGCTCTTTGCATAGAATGGATTATGTGCAATACCTCTGTTAACACGGCAACATACAGGCGGTAACTTTACTCAATACTCTTCCCCAAAAACAAAACCCTCAGAAAGAAACTTCTCACTTTTTTAACAAGAGGCACTTTTGACACAACTGAAAGAGCTATACAAATGAATCTGCAGCTGAAAAACAAACAATTAACAGAGCAGCTGCCCTTCCATAGTCTTCCCTCTACTGGCTTCATTATGTAGCCAGTACTGGTAACATGTACTCTCTGTGATATCTGAGAATAATAAAAGGTGCACTAAAGAGGAACACAGCCAAATGTCTGATAAGGACAAATACAATGTATAATCCCCCAGAAAAAAGCATGAGAGGCTACCCATACTCAAATCTGCATACAATTGTTTGCAACAACTCCACCCTAAGTTATCAGGGAAGACTGAACCAAAGACTTTCAGCTCAGGCTTATTAACTGGTTCACTAGCTTGTAGCAGAAAGAGCTTATGCACTAGGTGGACCAGCCACTATAGGTGGACGTTACACTTAGCAAGCTTGTCACCGGAAAATACACATATGCACAAGCTTTCAGTCACCACAATGAGTAAGTATGTATGTGTTTGCAATGCGGAAACTGCACTTCAACCTAAATTTATTTTGCAACCTTAAGCACTAAAACATGGCAAATTAATTAGATACATTGTAACTGCTCGTCCCATACTTTCTACCCACCTAATGCATACAGATTTTGCTAATATTTTTCACTACAATTTTTGGAAAGGGAAACATCTTTCTCCTCTCAAAAAGTACAATCCATCTTCCAAGCTGCCACATGCCTTTGAAATTTCGTGCTTATCAGCACAGTAATCTCTTCCGGGATAAGAGCACCACAGAGAGGCATCCATGCAAAGAAAAAACTTCTAACAGCATACTTTTTTTAAAAAAATTATTCCAGATCTTTAAAATGTCAAAACCTGTGAAACATATACTGAACCTGAAAAGAATGACAGGGAAACAAAATAAATGACACATGGTCTTTGAATACAAGTTATTTATAGTTCATAAAAATAATTTCTCCTACATTGTGAATTTTGTACCCAAATGTACATTGTCCATCGATAGTCTCATTACAGTATCAGTTATTCATGATAATGACTACAACTGATAGGTCCTGGAAAATGATTTCAGCAGAGATGCCCCAACTCAACCACATATGATCTGCATATAACAGCTTTCTCCGCCTGCTTTTCCACTGTGCATTAGTTGAAGTTTAAAAAAAGTCTCATCAGTACATCCAGAGACTTTTTTTTTAATGGGCAATGCACAGTGCACTTGACTAATCAGTAAAGCAGCTTCAATAAAGAAGGGAATGCTCATACTGATGTTCATGAAGGGAATCTACTAATAACCCATCGGTATTCTTCAGAGCTTATCAGAAGGCTTGTTCTGTCCATAAGGCCTAGGCGCTGTCCATCTCATGAGAAAAGTGAATGGACATGCTACTATTGCCTGCAAGTGTCATGAAAAGCCTCAAGCGTTCGGAAATCTCGCCACGTGGGTGGAAGGCCATCTTGCAAAAACTTCCCGCAGCGCTGGCAGGGAGCCTGAAACAGCTTTATGTAACTTCTTAGCCAGGTCTAAAAAGAAAGAAAAGTGTGGAGAAAAATTAAAGAAACTGGATAGGTATATGCCCCAATTTCATCATTCCTGTCAAACACAGTGATATGGAGGACAGAGAACGTACCTTGGCTCGCGCCCAGCAAGATAGACAATGATTTTATAGAAATGGAAGCATGCAGAAAACCACAAGGTCACAAAATAGCTGATATTCCGTTTTGCTGGACTCCCTACACTCTCTCATTAAGCAACTCCGTAAGTAGAAATGTATGCTGGGAGAAGGCGGCATTTGTAACTAAACAGCTGCCATGAACAACCAACGCTCCTCACATTCCAGCTGACAGCATTATGCTTGACCATTCTCTGATACTTGTGCCCTGGTAAACTGGATATTGGTTTCTTTCTTTCTGGCACTCCTCTACCATACCTCTGCTGCAGTCACAGTGCAGAAACCTGAATACTTAATAGATGAAGAAACAATATATGACCTTCACACACAACCAGGTTAACTAATCTGCTTTCTAAAGTGATTCAAAGGTAATACTCATGAATCCTAAAAATATTATAAAAATCTTTTCTTTGATGACCCTGACGCAAAAGAAAAAACATTGTCAAGTGATAAACAATAAACAGCAGCTTAAAACATTCCCAGATAAAGATTTTGTCTCTTAACTGGGTGTCATACATAAGAATGTAATAACTCAATTCCAAACTCAAAGAGATATGCAACTAAAGAACCCAGACAAGCAGATTCACAGTGTGAAGGATGCACATGAATCTTGTCATTTAAAGTCCTATTGAACTACATCAGTAAGAGAAAATTGTTCTCTGAAGAAGAGGTCAGGTGAATTTATTGAAACAAATCCTTCCATCTTCATCAGAGTCTTCTCTATAGCAGCAGAACATAAGGCAGTCAATAACACTCCTCTAAAAGAACTAGTTCATCTCTTGGTTTAGCAGTAACTACAGAGATATGGGCAATGGAACATTACAGTTAAGATGCTGTTATTTACTTCAGCTCTGATGGACTTGGCCTGCATCAGAGAAAGTCAAATTTGCTGAACCATAATATAGAAATAAGTAAATGAAGTTAAATTGTGCACCTAACAAGCACCTTTTGAAAGAAAAATAATGTTCTTCATTCCTGTTGGATAACGAAGACTTCACTGAAATCATGTCAGACTGTTCAGCTGATAGGTGAAAGGACTGACGTATTGATGCTTGTGATGAACATTTATGTTTGCTTAATTAAAGTTCTCAGTAGCATTTATCAAACCAATATGGCAGGTCCATGGTGTGTAGGCAAATATGTTACCAGCTCCTTAAACATTAATTTTCAGGCACGTGCTGAAATGCTGATTGGACCAGTAAGGTTTGCTTCCACCAATTCACACTGGAAGACTCATCCTGTAAGCTAATCCCTAATAGAAAAGTGCTTTACACAACTATTTTAGCATAGTGGCCTTATTATGAATTAATTAAGTGCAACAGGTAGAGGAAGTCAACTGTTTTAAAGTCATAGTCCTAAAAACAGGGACATAAAAGGGAATTTCACCTTCCCATGGGTGAACCTTTAAGTGTAGTGATGGAGACGGATGGTGGACAAAGCAAACCAGATCCTGATTTTAAAAAAATGTCTGGGTCTTTATCACTTATTCTGAACAGTTATAAATCAGTTGAAACAATTTTTCTGAGCAAAGTCAAAGTGTTTCTCCAACAGGAGGTGGGGTAGATTGGGCCCTAACTGTTTTCCACTTTCAAACAATTCCCTTCCAGAAAGAATACTGAAATAGGAACCATCATTCTCACTCACTAGATAGTAGGATAGTTTATACGGTAATGTGTTTTTACAGATGAAGTTAGAAATCTATTCAAAAGTAAATATGACAAATTAAAATTTGTATACTGAGATAGTGAGACTGTTTTAAATAAATTAGATAATTCTTAATAAATTACTTAATAAATAAAAAAAATCATTCTTTCTGGTAAATATTGTGGGACAGGTTGGTGTATGCACACATATGGGTGTCCCCCCTGTTGATTCTGAGAGTCAGTCTGTGCCAGACATGGAAAGGGATATGCCAGAGATATGTGGTCCCTTTGGAACCGGTTGTGATCTGAAGACTGATCCTAGTGAAGTGTGCCCAGCTCCCTACCAACATGTCCTCTCCTAGCACTCAATGTGCATGCCCCATAGATAGCAGGGTGTACAGTTACAGCTCTGTGGCTTTTACACCAGTTGGGAGATCTCCTTAAAGGGGAATTCTCAGCTGGCCAATTACAGCCAGAATCCACTACTACACTGCTCAAGTTCAAAGAGGATCATAACTGGGGACAGGGTCCCATTTGCATCTTAGTTTCAGAGCTGACCTTAGACCAGTGGTTCCCAACATTTTCTCTGCCATGGCACACCGTGCTACCTTTAATTAATTTGAGGCACACCACCATATAGTTTCCAAATGAATTCATGAATATTCATGAGCCAATGAGCCAATCCAGAGCTCTTTAAGTAGTTTTTCAAAAAATTTTGTGGCACAGCTGCTGAGGCTTGGCAGCACACTGGTTGGGAAACACTGCCTTAGATTAGCTTCACGGGTAAGTTTTAGCAAGCAACTACTGAGAGCCATAGTGAGTTACACAGCTGCATACACAGAAATGGTCAAACTACACCCATCTCAGAGTACTAAGAATGACATTAGTTAAAGAGCATTAATTGCTAGTAACATTGGCTACTTTCTTCAGTTGTGAGACCTGTGGGAACTTAATACATATTTATTTTTAGCCATTTTAAACATGAGAAACTACACACTGCAACAAACTGCCAAGCATCAATCAACCTTACTAGGCTGAAGTCCAGCTGGAAGAATTTCTTCAAAGATAAGCTTACCATGAAGGACCTGACCACCACATCCGGCATCTGGGGCAGCTGGTAGTGCAATAAAGCAGTGGTTGCATGATCTGTCACCTGAGTCAAAGACAGAAGGCAAGAATCTCCTTATAAATTTATTACTTCAGACAAAAATGTGCCACTTTCAATGTAAACAGCGCAACATCTTGCAAGGAAGATTATGAAGAATTACTTAATGCCCAAGATATTCAAACAGCAACACAAGGATGTTTGAATGGCTCTCTCAAATATGCCACCATCCTCTACTCTCTAGGCAAGAGACTTCAATAAGGTACAAATGAAATCAGTGCTTTCATGCACAAATTCTGAAAACTATGAGCACCTTTAAAATGCAACTGCACGATGATAGCTAATAATACAGGGAAGAAGCTGAGTTTAGATCACAAAAGCCACGGACTGGAAGCCAAAAGTAAGTTCTATTCTTACCTCTGCTAATGATACATACAGTGAAACTGGGCAATCATTTAATTTTTTTTTTTTTTTTTTTTTGGCCTAAGACAACTGATGCACCTTTTAAGGCATTTTGAGATCCTTAGGTGGAAAGCACTAGAAAGGTTGTCTTTGCAACTTACTATGATATGAAAATTCTGGAGAAAATAACAGTATATTTTAAAAACAGAGCTACATCAAGGAATTTGCCTAATTTGTTCTTTAGCCTTCAACAGTGAAGAAGAGTAGAACAATTCCCTCTTGGCCATGGCTCTATGTCTGAAACTTAGTATAGCACTACAGAATAGCTAATGAGCTGAATCACTAGCAAATGGCTTCAGAGGAAAATCTTCAGTGTCCTCATCTTTATAAGCTTGCCTTTCCTTTTTGCCATTTCCCCCATGTTTTATTGTCCCTTAAGTCATGCTGATGTGTTCTTTGGAGGAACAGATCCATAGTGATCTAGCAGAGAATTCACTGTTACTCATAAATTAATCTTCCCTTCTTAGGATGGAGAGAAATTATTTTCAAGTTTCAATTCCAATACCAAATTTAAATTGTTGAGGTGGACAAACTTGTGAGAAAAGGGTGGGAAACCTCTTAAAAGTCAAGGTATTTTATACTATTTTTTAAGAATGATTCCTCTCTTCCCCATGAAGATTTTGTATTTGCCAGGCCTATTTATCCGTACAGTGCCATATTTTAATGGGAAAATGGATACCTTCCTCTAACTGGAAAGAACAGAAAATATAATCCTTGAAATCCCATTTACAGTTATTTACATCAAACCAATGAAGATTTATCACTCCTTTTGGTCTCCTTTGTAACCAAAAGCCTATATGTAAATATGTTCACAGTCTATAAGAAAGTGTAAACGAAGGTTTCTGACAGCTGAGGGCTTTTCACTCTACCAGACAAAGACATAAAAAGACCCAATAGCTGAAAGCAGAAGCCAGACATCTGCAGACTGAAAAGGTGCCTTTAAAAAAAAGTGATGGTAACTTACCATTGGGACAATTTACCCGGCCTGGGACAGAGACTCCATCACTGAAGTTCTTACACCACAATGAAAAGGCTTTCTAAAATACATGCTGTAGCTCAACCAGAAGTTATGAACTCGATGCAGGAATTACTAGGAGAATTCCCCTGCTTGTGTTACACAGGACATCAAACAATCACACTGATCTCTTTTGACCTTAAAAATCTACGATTATGTCCACACGTAGGTTTTAAAGCGAAACAACACTGCTTGTTTTCCTTTAAAAAAAATTTGGTCCACACAACATTTTGTTGTTTTGATATGACCAGCTCCATCCTATCGAAACAACAAAAGTTAGAGCAATATAGTAAGACCTGGTAGGGAATCGAAACGACCATTGAATCAAAACAGTCCTTTTGAAACAGTGCCATTCAGACACGCTGTTTTGAAACAACATTGCCATGATTCAACAGGTTGACTTTCCTCCTCCCAGGGCGCATGGCACCCTGGAAGGGAAGACCCACCCCTCAGCACCCTGGCCAGGGAAGGGGGAAGCAGGGTGGAAGGGGCCAGGGATCGCAGGGTGCCCCGCATCCCCTGCTGCTTGCCGGGTGTCAGGGACAGAGATCGCCAGGCACCCGGCAACCTTGTTGCTGGTGGGGTGGCGGGGGCAGGGATCTCTGGGCACCGGCTCCTCCACGCTCTAGCCGGGCAGCTGGGAGAAGAGATCCCTGCACGCCCAGCTCCATTGCACTGGCTGGGCTGCCAGGGAAAGCACCCTGCACACTTGGCACTCCTGCCGCCAGCTGGGCAGTAGGGAGTAGACCCCACCTCCAATGCCTACAGTGCACTTACTGGTGCTGGGGGAAGGGACCTCTGGACCAGCTAGCCAGGCTGCGGGGATGCTCTCCCGGCTCTCAGCCTGCTTGCCGGGCTGAGGGGGAGACGGGACCCCCACGCCCGCCTTTTGGAGCGCCACGCTACAAAAGCTGTCTCTCCTGCAGCCCGGCAAGCAGGCTGAGTGCCAGGGGAGCACTTCCCGCAGCCCTGGTAGCCTGCCCAGAGGTCCTGTCCCCCGCCACTAGCAAGCGCTCTGCAGGCGTTGGGGGGGGTGTTCCCCACTGGCCAGCTGGCAGCAGGAGTGCTGGGCATGCGAGGTGCTTTCTTCAGGTGTGCAGGGATCTCTTCTTCCTGCTGTCCAGCTAGGAGTGGAGAGAAGCCGGCGCCTGGTAATCCTGGTCCCTGCCATCCCACCAGCAGCGGGGGATGCTGGGTGCCCAGTGATCCCTGTCCCTGCAGCCCAGTAAGTGGCAGGGGAGGCCAGCACATGGGGCTTCCTTTTCCCCATGCCTGGCTAGGACAGGGGAGCCGGGCATGTGGGTCCCATCTCCCCCATGACTGACTACACCGCAAGGGGAGCCAGTGGGGGCTTTTTTCCCCTGCCAGGGGGCCAGTCCCTGGACATGCTAGTTCAATTTGGGTTTTTTTGGTGTGGACCTTTTAAATCAATTTAACTGAAAGTGATTTAATGATTTTTATAATTATTCAATTAGATTGCTTTAAGTTAAATCAATCTTACTGTTTGTGTGTGGACATAGCTTATGATCTTACAGTGCTCACTAGCATCACCATAGATATATGAAAACCAAATATTCTCTACAGGTTAATTGTATTCTTGTAGTTTTTCAAGAAAGATGAGCCCCTCTTTAATTCACACAGTGCAGCTAGCTGCCTCAAACTTCCTATATTGTTTCTTGGACCAACTTAGACTATTTTTCATCAAGCCCAGTTTAATCATATATACTTAATTTAAACCAATACCACAAAAATACTAATTTCTTTAGGCCAGATTCTGCCATCAATTATTCATGCAGACTAATCTCTTATTCTCAAACCAGTCCCATTTAAAATCAATGGGTAATTGTGGAGTAAATGACTGCTAACTGTCAATAATGCTATCAGAATCTGGCCCTTTTGATGGTAATCCCTTTAGGGTGGGGACTACATCTTTCCATGAATGTGTATTGTGCCCAGCACAATAAGATCCTGACCCTAACTAAGGTGTTTGGGAGCTCTCTCGATACAGTAATGATTAGCAGTAAAAAAGAGTTAATTATTAATGGCAAACTATAGCAATATCCTAATTTACACCAGTCAGTCCCTTCTTTAATTAAATCTCATGGACTACAATAACCTTAACATTGTTCAAATCCTGTTAGAGAGCGAGAGAGAGCACGCGCGCATTTACATTTATAGGACAGTATCAGTCTTCTAAAAACAGGCAGTTCTATAGATATTTATGAGTAACAGTTCCCCTTCTGCTGATATTTCTACCTCTAACAAACAGTATTTTTCCTTTGAAAAACAAAGCTGTTTTCTTTTGACATTGAAGATGTAGGAAAGGTTGCTTGGAAAAAAAAATATTGCCATTAACAAATTCAAATTGACCAGCTCCTTTGGCATAGCTGCACATATGCTGCTCTTATTGTGATGTAAAGCTAATGAGATTCCACAGGGAGATAAAAGCCATCCCAGCACTGTTGGAACACTAATAATGTTTTCTGAACAAAAAGGAGGCGATTCATACCATAAGGATCAAAAAAGATCAAAGTGGGTGTCAAACTTTGGGAAAAGGAGGGGGTATAACACCCCACAAAAGTAGCAACAAACATTGTGATGCTGAACAGAGTAAAGAAAAAAGAGATGGAAAAATGTCAAACTGGCTAGTGGGGCACAGAGGAGGGAACCAAACAAAGCCCAGCAAAACAGAGATGAAAATACAAAGTGCAAACTGTCCAAGATAAAAAAAATTAAAAAGGTAAGAAATCAGTACAGAAGGTATTACTAATGGAACTATAATTTCACTCCAAGAGCAAAGCAAAATGACACATGCACCAGCTCACTTTTGAGAGATATTTTTCTTCCATTGAAGCTGGAATTGTAAACTAATTTATTCTGTGTGTTGGGTGACATTTCGTATATTATAGGACCTGTTTTATTAACTTCTCTTTTATAGTTATCTCCCTTTCCACACTACCTAACCAAATTCCTGTTCCCCCATCCTATTCTATTTTTCATTGTTAGGTAAAAGACTGTCCTCCAGTAGTCCACAAATGGATTAGACAAATACTGCTTAGGGTCCTAGAAAAACCTCTTCCAAGAGATTTTGCAGAAAAGCTTAAAGTGTTACATTTTGCCTTCTGTAACATACCTTCACAAGTCCCCCCGCCCCAAATAAAATGCAAGTCTCGCTATGGAAGTTTAGAGACAATTTTTTCTAAATGAAATATTTATCATTTAACCATACACAATTCATGTTTTAAAGCTGAGCCTCTAAACAAAAAACTCTATAGTTGCACTAAAAATATTGACTGGTAGAGACATGCTTTTGACCCTGTCTTCTGAATTGAGTCACGTTTCTGCTGGACTAGATGAGCACATTTTGGTCTATCAAAATACAATCATGCTTGAATTTGAACAGAAATCACCTTCCCTCGTTAGCAGTTTAGATTGCTCTCTGGCTCCAGACTTAAAATTTTTTGCTTGTTTCTGTTTCCTAATTGCTCACAATTGTACACTTCCAGTCTATAGAGCTGGCTGCATTTGAGTTCAAACTTCAGATCACCAGGCTTCTGTAGGATCAAACCTAATCTTTAATAAGACTTTGCATGAATAAAATTTTAAATACTTTTTCTCTAAGAGGAACAATTAGGTCCCAGGAAGAGAGTACAGTTGCCTGGGTATTTGCCCACTCTGAGAAAGTACATGCTGAGCCCACATTGTTGCTCCACAGTAGAGTGGAAAGACATGTACTCCTTAGTTCCTTATTCCATCTGACTGCTCCCCTTGCTTAGGTTATAAATAGCTCATGAGATCAACACACAAGAGTAGCAAACAAAATCCTTGCTGTTTGTCTGAACCAACCTGTCCTCAGCCCCTCCTGAAAAGTTCTTATTCACTTAATGGCACTAGAAATGACAGCATACTACCATTTTATTCCTGGAAGCTTAATTTTTTTTTTTAGAAGTGGCAGTATCCAGAAACGATAAAATGCTAATAAGAATTTCCAGTGTTGCAGATTCATTCAAACAGTGCAGACCAGTTGATGGGTGGGTTAAGAGTAAATAAGCACTTCCACAAACCATGACAAAAAGCATAAAGGCAGAGGCGTATGGGTATTACTTTGTAGTATCATGAAGGGACCTGTTCCACAGTCTGATTTCTTAGTACTGAGGCTGATAGGGGCTAATAACAACAATAAGAACTAATAACTTAAGATGTGAACTATACAAATTGCTATATTGGATTATACCCATTGCTCCTCTATTCTAGAATCCAGTCTGAGAACGGCCAATAAAAAAAGCACATGCAAAACCTCTGCAGTGGACATATTTTCCAACCTAGAAGTTGGCTTATGCCCTCAAGTGTAAGGGCTGACATCCTAATCTCATATCTGTGAAAGTTCAAGATCTGAATAAACGTCTGTTGCTTTAAAATCCTACTAAGCTCTTGCCCTCCATGATAAACTGTGGCAATTAATTCCATGAGTTAATTATGCCATATGTAAAAGAAATGGCTTTTTATCCATTTTTTACATGCTTTCAAATTTAATCTAATGTCCCTTAGCTCTTTGTATTACAGAACTGAGCAAAAAAGACTACTTAGAGATCAATGAGAGGCAAACAGCCCCTATATTCTCAATCTCGTCAAGGAAAAATCCCAAGAACCCTTTCTTTAATAAAAAACAGAACGAAAAGCACTTTGGCTAGGTCACAAGACACAGCAAAGAAAAAATAATGTATCTATACATCAATATGCATTCTTAGTAGCTCAGATTTTCACACAGCTGACGAGCATATGCTTCATATGAAACATTCAGCTTGGCAGAGAGAAAGACCACTTCATCATGGAACTAGAGCCTAGAGGCAGCTCTGAACAAGGAAAAACAAACAACTGAAGTAACTGCTTCTTCAATATAGCAAGGCAGAAACAGGAGTTTTCCTGAAAGGTAGAGTTTGGTAGGTATGTCAAAACCTCAGAGAATAAATATTTATTATACTTGTTTTTCTTATTTAGACATTTAGCTTTCCTCGAGCAGCTGCTTAAATACAGCCAAGTACTGATCATGCAAGCAAGCAATCATCTAGGTGACCTGGGACAGTCCATCTCCTCTCTTTGAGCAGACATCGTCACTAGCCCAATATTCACCTCAAGCATGCATTCATCCATCCCATACATTTTATTCAGTCATTATTGATGAGAATACATCTTCACACATTAGAATATTTATGTGCCCTTGTAATGGTGAAAATTGTGCACTAAACTTCATCAGTTTGGAACAGCAAACCTCAGACAAGGACCTGGGTGCACAGCCAGGAATGCAAATCAGGCACTGAAAGTCAGTGATGTACTATTTTGTCTGCTTCCTGAAAGAAATTAGTGTTTGAGAATTTGGAGAAACAGAACCCCATACACTAGGATATATTTGACTACTCAAAGCACTCTTTTGTGGAAAGTATGTTTTATTTCATATATTCAATTCTCATCATTGAATCTTACTTGCCTTACTCATAGGCTTCAAGGTCAGAAGGGACTATTGTGATCATCTAGTTTTGTTCTTGCATGATTTTGTATATTGTAATTTTTAGACTGTGACTGTCTCCACACATTATAAACAGCTTATTGAATAAAATATAGAAGCATGACTTGCCTCATAAAACATGTACATATGCATACATATCTACATGCTTCATTTTATCATCCGTAACCTCTTCTTATCTCTAGATATTTTAAACACCATACCAAACTCACAAAGGAAAATATCTAAGCAACTGTTAACCAGTAAATGATTGAACTACCTGGTTTGCTGATTTCATTAACAATATTTTAACTTCTGGAAACTTTGGGTCAAATGTAGGTTTGATCACAAAGAAGATATTTAGGGGGCTGTTTTAGTCCCTTCCACACATGCGAAATCACACAACCAATTTGTGGTCTGACATTTGGGAATCTCTGTTTAGGGGCAGCAAGGCAATATTGGACTACCAGTTGTGCCATAGGTCAAGACTGAATTGGCAGGAATACATGGAGTTCATGTGATGCCTGTGGATCAAACTGCTAATCTGGGAGAGGGGGATAAGGTATAATAGATAGAAAATCTGTATCTTGTAACTGAAGAGCTCAATTGATAAAATTAAAAGTCTAGAACCCAGCTGCTGGTAGCGTGTTTGATTCACTGCACTATGATAAAGACAGCTACTGTACTGTGTCTTTATTCTACCTTCCCTTTGAACAAGAAGCTATGAAGCCTGCACTAGTCACTACAATATCTTCAAGATCCAAAGGGGTACCTGTGTTAGTCTAATTCAGCAAAACGAAGAGTCCTGTGGCACTTTTAAAGACTAACACATTTATTTATTGCATGAGCTTTTGTGAGCAAGTCCTACTTCATCAGATGTCAGAGACAAAGTAAGACCTCACGCACAAAAGCTCATGTGATAAATCTGTTAGCCTTTAAGAGTGCCACAGGACTCCTTGCTTGTTTTACAATATTTTTTTCACTCTTCAGCTCATCAGCTTGGTGTGCTATACTCCTCACCTCTATTTTTCAGATTTCACAGCAAAACTTAATGACAAAAAATATTTCTAAATTTCTTGTCTTATTCCTTTCTTTGCAAGGTGATAAAAGAAAGAGTTGTCTTATTCCTCCTCTTTTGGGAGGTGTTAAAATAGAGAGGTTAAGGATTAAAAATGGTCACTATGCCTGCAGAGTCTAAATGTCAAAAAAATATGGGAACACGCAAACCTTTTCTTTACTCTTTGTGGTTTTGCCCTTTCAGATATTCCTCCCTTATTTTTAAGTTTCATTCTCTGAGACTAACCCTGCTGATAGACTTGATGGCTATAAAAGCTTATTCACCCCAGGATGAAGTTCAAGAAATCTCCAGGGAACCCTAATAAATGACTGTACACTCTAGCAGTAATGGGTCCACTGAGAGCTCCCCCCTTGATATTATACACACATGGTATCCTGTCTAATAAGGCAGGGAGAAAAGGCTTGCTGACGCAGCCAAGAGTTGCAAACAAAAATCAGGACAAATTTAGCTTCATTTGACAGGGTTGAACAAAGGATCACAGATCTTTGGTCCCGAACTTAGAAAGTCATGCTGCAGTCCTGTGAGAATTTGACAGGTTTGCAGCTTCCATGAGAAGACAGCTCGTGAGCTCCAGGTGTTGTCATATTGTCATTGGAGAGAATTTGGGAAGTTCGTCCAGCTTTTAAAAAATAAATGTCCCTGCCCTTCAAAGCAATGATGAATTTTGCAGTGTTAAAGGAAACAGACATAGTCAAAGGGCTTCCCAGCCTCCTTGGGAGAAGTTATTGTTGCTCTTCTGAGAAAGAGAAAAAGCCATTTTCACAGAGCATCAACACCAACTGCAAATAGAGGAAGATTTCATGGGCAGACAGCTATATTGTGACACATTTAGCTATGTAGAGAGAAATTCAAAAAATGGTTGAGAAACATTTACTTTGGAGATTTAAGAGCATCAGAGCAGGGCCAGAGTCAAATCGTTTCTCCAGCATGACTTTATCTGATACCCTGTGGCTCATGCTACTATATCACTATTTTGAAGATCCTAAAAAGAATTTGATGTGAGCTCATCATCATCAGAGATCAAAAAGCAAAACCACAATAAGGGCTGAATATGCAGAATCACAACTTTTCCCACCATCCCATTTTGAAATGTTGACTATAGTTCTGTAGGTTCTGGATTTAACTGTTTTCACTATTGGTGCAGTTACCAGTTCTACTAAGAAAGTAATATCATCTTGCATTTCTATAATGCTTTCCCTCTAAGCAACTCAAGGCAAGGCAACCAAGACACAGAGTTTCTGTGATGTAGGAAAGTATCTTCTCTTTTTAAATACAGGGAACTGATCCACATTGAGGTTAAGTGATTATTCAAGGATGCATGGTGAGTTAGCATCCAAGCTGGGAACACAGCTCAAAAACCACCATTTAAAAAGCCCTTTCTCAAACAATTAGACAATACTTCCTCCCTCCATTAGCCATGTGTTTCTTATTTTAAACTAATCCTTTTACATTATTTCATTAGTTTTCCTGGATAGGAATGATAATCAGTAATTTAATATTCATGTCATATAATTCTATTTCAAATATGCATGAAAAGAGGCAGATTATTTGCAGTGAAAAATGAACATAAGAACAGACATACTGGATCAGACTGAAGGCTCATCTGGCCCAGCATCCTGTCTTTCAACAGAGGCCAATGCCAGGTGCTTCAGATGGAATGATCAGAATAGGCAATCATTAAGTGACCCATCCCATGTTATCCACTTCCTGCAAATGGCAGTCAGAAAATGACCTTGTATGCAAGGCTGTAACTAGGGTAGGGCAACTGGGGCTTTGCCCTGGGTGCGTACTGAGTAGCTCTGTTCACCGCTCAATCCAAGGGTGGGTTCCATGCGCTGCTTGCTCCAGGCGTGCCCTGGCTGTCAAAACACCTAGTTCCAGCACTCCTTGCATCCCTGACCATCCTGGCTAATGACTAGTGATAGACCTATCCTCCATGAATTTATCTAATTTCTTTTTTTAATCCAGTCACCTTTTGGCCTTACAACAAGTTCCACTGAGTGCTCGTGTATTGTGTGAAGAAGTATTCTTTGTGTTTGTTTTAAACATGCTGTCTCTTAATTTCATTGGGTGACCCACAGTTCTTGTGTTCTGTAACATTTCCTTGTTCACTTTTTTTTTTTTTGATCAATTATACTTATATTTTAGAAGGTGTAGCGGCTGTTTCTATCCATTTGTCAAACTGAATGCACTCAGGTGAGAACTATTAATAGGTATGTTGATTAGTCCATTTCAAAGATACATTCTGCACTAAAACATCGAAGGAATATCTTTTATGATAATTTGCAATAGCTTTATAGTCAAAATGTGGTAGGCACTGTACAAACATACAGGAAGACTTCTCTTTCGTGAGATCATAACGTAACATGCATGGAGACCCTTCAAAAACCTGAACCTGTTTCATTGCAATAATTATTTCAAAGTGTTATTGATAAAGGATTATTGCAGTTAATTCTGCACTAAATTGCTTTCCACTATATTCTTCTCTGCCTGAAACAACACAGAAAATATTTTTGTGAAGAGAGATGCATTAACAAATTTAAGAATCCTTTACCTGTCACTGGAATAAACACAGGACTGTACTGGTATTCTTTTTGCCTTAATGTTAATAGGAGAGGGACTGCTTCCTAACTCCCCCAAACCTGTCCCTTTGATCTTTCGCAGGTTAATATCATAAGTCAAAATTTCTTTTCTTTTGACTGCACATGAAATCCTGAATCTTGGAAACGTTATTCATAAATATAAGTGATACACTCTTAGTTCTGACCCTCTGCTTTTATGCCCTTTCAAGTCCCTGACCCATAGTTGTTACATAAACCACAGACATAGATGAAAGGAATATAGTAGCTTGAGCCTTAAATTCCTTAAACTGTGGTTTAAATATAATGAAATTGGAATCTGAAGCCTGTTCAGTTTGAACTTACAGAATTCTAACCAGAGATCTTAATAGAGACATTTTATTTCACTTGACTGCGGGTGGGGGGGCTCAAGGAGGAGCACTATGTCTAAAAGTTTCTTTAAGCTCTGGCACTTTACACTTAATAGGATTATTGTCTTCTCCTCCCACTCACAGTGAGGGAATGTCACTGATTTCAGTGGCTTTACTCTAGTTCACGAGAAGAAGAGAGAAAAAGCAGGCCCAACAGCTAGCTCTATGATAAAATTTTCAAAACGGCAGAAGTCCCATTAACTTATTCAAATTAAACCTCAAGAAGTGGACTGTGTTTCAGAGCAGTTTGAAAAAGGAGCCTGTTGACTTCCCTCCCCATAGATGGCATACTTTCCCCCTTGAACTGTAAAAAGCAAAAGAATATATTTTTAGACAAACTACTTAGAATTAATCAAACTACATAACAAAAGTAAATAAGGATAAAGTCCCATAGTTTGGTCCCAAATAATCTTGGCTAGGGTCCTAGATGTGACAGGATAAATGAGAACAACAAAAAAGTATATCTTATTTTTGTCCTGCCTACTATCTTGAAACATAGGAGATCATATTTTGTTCTTCGAAAATCACAATATAAGTTTTATAATCACATTGAAGATGGCCGAAAACACAAAGCCGAATTGTTTTGGCAAAGTCTTCGTCTATTCAAAAACAAGATCTGTAAGCCACAAAATCCACATTTCTTTTAAAGGGATTGGGCAGATAACAAATAATGTTGTGGGACATACCTTCTGAAAAACCTGATAGTTGGATTTGGACCATATGTCAACCTGCAGTAAGAAAAAAGTTATAGATTACCACACGTGGATTTATATTAACTTTTTATTAGACTAACATTTGTCTTAAAAAAACATATAATCCCCAATAACCAGAATCAAGCAGTCTAAACAAACAGAGAGTAGCAGACAGTTTCCTTAACATTAGCACAGACCCAGTCTTTACTTTGGTCTCCAGTGTGCAGCGTAATGGGGATTGTTCTAGCTCAACCTTAAGAGAATGTTTTAGAAGTTCTGTGTTGGATTCATCTACTGAACTTTACTGGATTCAACTGAGTTAATGTTACTGAGTTAACTGCTCCACAAACTAGTATATAAAGCCATTCTGCTGTCCTCTTCCTATTTGTCAAGACCTACCCAAACTGCCTAAAGGAAATGGACAACTGACACTAGCTAGGCGGAGGGCCAGTAGAGACTTCCAATGTTTATTTGTATATATCCAGAGAGGCCTCTTATTTACATTTTAAAAGTTCCAGGGGCATCTATATTTTATAATTGGAAATCCCAAAAATGGTTTTAGAAACTGACATCTGTTTAGAGTCGAGGCTAACTTTTATTTTGCATTCTGTCCCCTTTGTGCCACTGAGGTGGAAAGATTCTGGTCACAGCTGTCACGTTCCTATAGCTGAATGATGCAAAACGGATGGATTGAAAGCTAGATGCTTGCCTTAAGTTTAAAAAGATGTCCAAACTTCAGCCAGTTGCTGGGATTTCCAATTACTAATAGTAAATGGCCTGGCACACAAAATTTACACATTTAAAGTGAAAAGTATATCAGCATGCATTAAGGAAGCAAGTTAAGTTTTCTGTAACTCACGCTGAAGAATAGTTGAATCCTTGGCACTAAGGATTTAACACAGTAAAACTCATTCTTAGGCACATGATTATCTGAGGTATTATATGACTCTATTACTGTGGTATCTCAGTGACTCAATGTCTTTAACATACAACTGATAATGTACTGAAAAACTACTTGTGCAAGAAGGGTCTTTCAAGACATCCTAAAGCTCGAACAGAAGTCAGATGGAAATTACTGGGTAAGGGTTTATGGTCTGCACCACGCTTAAGACAAGACAATCATAATGGTCCTTTGCAGCCTTCAAAAACAAACTTGTTATTTTCACACAGACTCCTATGAAGTGGGTATACATCAAACCCCTTTACAAGTGACAAAACTGAGGCATAAAGAGATTAAGTGACTTGCCCAAGTTCACAGAGCTTTAACAGATTTCCAGGAATCCTGACTCTCTCTACTGTTTTGACCACAGGACAACACACTATTTTCCCTGTACACACATCTAAGAAATGGATCTAATGAAATAAGATAGCCCATGTTTTACAGTTAAAAAGGCATAAGCTATTAAAGTTTGAGTTTATTAAAACTGTACAATGAAATCTTATAAATGAGTCTTGTTGAACCAAAGTGCCTCCTCAGAGCCAGCAAGCACTGCTAAATTCATCTCTAAGAGATTGTGCTGATCTATGTGAATATTTATCAGCTTTAGCCTGTCTCTAAAACAAGGGCATTTCTTCTAATCTTATGCTGGTCTTTTGTCCATGAATAAATAATTCAGCAAAAATTGATACAACACATTTAGCTGAATTAAGCCCTGGTTTACAGAAACGAAATAAAATACCCCTCTGTATATTGTACTTAGATTTCTGAATAGGTTTTGTTTTGATTATTTTGGTTAAGATGGATTTAAGGTTGTGAGTATAGTATCTATCTATGATTTCAATGCATTTTACTTTTCAAGAACACAGGAGGTAAATAAAATAAAATAAATCAAACAGGAGTGAAGACTGCACTTCTCAAACGACAGATTAACTTCCTGTATACAAACGCACAACTGATGTACTCATGCAGTTTTAACAAAGCCTTCAACATATACTATCTTTGGGTGGGGTTAAAAAAGAGGGCTGTTTCCTTCCTTCCTTTCCTGACCTCCAGTTTATTTTCTTATTACTTACAAGACCTGTACAGTCACTCATTCTCATCTGCAAATCTTACCATAGAAATTCCTCTGACTGCAGAATCGTGCTGCAGATTCTTAGCTTTCATTTAAAAAAAAAAAGTTTCAAAACCTCAAGTTTGGGTGAAAACATCAGTAATATGAATTAAAAGTAAACTGTTGCAGTGAGTCTGTACAATATTTGAAATAAATGTTGCTTGGCCTGATCCAATCACTAATGTCAGAGGTCTATGGATTCCCATGACTGCAGCCACAGAGACTGGCATTTTCCCCAAATGCTATGGAATTCAGCATTTTTGTCACAGAAAGTGTTACTTTTTTTGCAGCTATCTGACCAGATTTTTGTCTACTATCTGCCCTTCTGGGACTACCTACAGCTGTCTCTTGCCATCTAACTTTCCTCATAAAGGGAAGTCAACTAGATTAAAGTGCATGCTCCTTCATGGAGCCAAGCAGCAAGATGTCAGAATGGATATATCTAGCTTCTAGCCTGGGAGTGGAAGGAGCTAAAAGGTTAGGTTGCTGCATGGACCATAGCATACCAGTAGAAGCCCAGTGACTTGGACTGGTGAATTCAGCTAAAAATCCCATACTCCTAGGGAAGAATGAGGTTTTGGTTTGGATTACTAGACATTATAGAAGCCAAGAAACAGAGGCAGGCGACCTGAAGAGAGTAAGGAAAAAAAATCCAACCTCAAAAATATGCACTTCTAAAACAAAAAGAATTTTACATCAGTGAGGTTTTTTTTTTAGCTACAAGTCACAGATGTCTTTGATTGTCTCTGGGTGGTAGATGGAAATCAAGGGCATTTTGTGACATTAGACTAAACTAACATTATTGTGGAATTAAGAAGCGTTTGTCAAGATTTTTGGTTCCATTGTGCCATGAAGGGCCCTGACGATTTATTACTTCTCTGTGGTAGAACCTAGACGTGAAAACAGGACTGGAGTCCTGTACAAAGTTAGACTGATACATGCACTAAAGAACTACTAAACTATAGCCCCATTCCTGCAAAGACTTATGCTTGAGCTTAAATCTATAATGTTACAACTATAATGTAGTTATCTGTATCATTTAGTTAAATTGTTTATAAATTTTAACAATTTTTTTTACACAAAGGAGAAATCAGGCTGAATTTAATTGACATCAAATAGAAATGAATTCTATTTACTATGCTCTGTTAAAGTTCACATTCTGAAGACAAAGAAACAAGGAGTCCTGTGGCATTTTTAAACACTGACAAATTTATTTATTGCATGAGCTTTCATGGGAGAAAATCTTACTGTGTCAGTGGAATTTTCTCTCTCAAAGATCATGCAATAAATTAATTTGTTAGTCTTTAAAAGTGCCACAGGACTCCTTGTTTGTTTTGTTGAACTAGAAAAATATGGCTACCCCTTTGGAAATTCTTAAGGCAGTGATTCACATTAACAAGGACCATTGTATTTGGCCAACTGTCTTCTTTATAAGTACAGCTATATAATTATCTATGTAATTGTTTGCATCACAGTACTGCCCGAAGGCTCCAGTCACGATCGGAACTCCTTAGAAAGCCATGGTTTCTGCTCCATAGTGGTTATTAACTAAATTTAGACAAGGCACAGTAAGTGAAGGTAGGTCTCCAGTACCATCATGAAATGTGGGCCTATCTAAGTCAGTGGTTTTCAAATGTTTTTCCTTGAAACCCTGTTGAAAAAAAAATTTGATGCCCCCAACCCAACGGTTAAGTCTTTGACCAATGCATTCCAGTCTTTTGGCTACAACAGCGAGGGGCTTTGTGACTCAGTACTTAAGGGTTTGCAACCCAGTACTAGTTCCCAACCAGTGGTTTGAAAACCACTGAACAAAGTAGCATAGCTACTGAGTACTGAAACTACAGCAGTGTGCACTTCAGTGTGGGCTATCTGCTCAATTTATCCAGAGCTCCAGTCCGGCTTGTACGGTCTGTGTCGAAGTACACAGTACTACAGCTTCACTATACTTGTACCTGAGTTAATTAGAAGATTAAAGCAGGGGGGGACAAAATTGGCTCACAGCTAGGCTCCAGCAATCTCACTTTTGGTTGTCAAAGGATGTGCATCTATTTACATTTCTGCAGTGGAGCTCGGCAACAGGATACTAAAACTGGTCATCATGGCAACCAGAAGCATATATTTGCCGAGTCCTGGATTAAAGGTAGCTCAACTAAATCTACATGAGCTGCAAATCACAAACTGTGACAGGAGAGAAGGGGATTGAGAAGAGGAGAAACTGAGGGTAATAGTAAGTTCACATGGTTACACAGGTTAGCAATATATTTAAATTATGGATGCTTTAAGAGTGTAATTTGGATTCTTTGGCCCCAGATCTAAACATGGTTAACTGGCCTGCTTCCTGTAGATGCCACAGCAGAAATGGGTCTTGAAGAGAGATTTGAAGAGAGGAGAATGTGGAGTGCATTTCCAGATCAATTGAAGGAGGATGTTTCATGCTCGGAAGTGGCATGGAATCAGTTGCCACAGAATGGGGTAACTGGGCATTTAAGGACAACATTATTGACAGAGCAGTGGGGTGACCTGATGACATGCAAGAATGAAGAGGGAATCAAAGGACATTCAAGGTCAGGATGTGAAATTAACCTGATTTGGTAGGGGCGGGGGAGAAGAGTGCTAATGGCAGAATTTAGTGGGGAAATGCATGAGTTAGCAGCTTCCTTTTGCGTGACTGGAGAGAGGCAACACAGGAACAGGAACATGCATTCTAATATTTTAGTAAAAGAAATACACATGGTTGTCAAGCTAAATCTACAATTTAAGACACACAGAAAATAAGAGTTTATTTTCTAGCTATTTTCATCCAGTTGAAGGCTGGCTGGTTGACTGATTGCAAAGGATATGCTATAATTGGTAAGTATATTTGTTATTCAGTTTTAATCTCTCGTGATGATCTTTCTCAAAGCCAAAATGTATAAGCCTCTCCAGTTTGATTCAAAACTTTAAAGAGTTTCTATTTAAGGTGCTGCATTTGGAAGAATTCAACAGATACCAAATGTTCATTATTTGGCATGAAGACTGAAAAGCAGCAGAAGTAATGAACATCTTACAGACTTGATGTTATCCGAATTTAAATGGAAAACACACACAAATGCATGAAGGCATCTTAAGTGACTGCCCACTTTTCTCCATGAAAACAGAAGAATAAGGCAGGAGTAGTAAAGAATACATTGTTACAGATCTATTATTCTTCAACTTTTCACTTTCAATCTAGGCACACATTTGTAACTAAAAAATTGCTGAAAGCACAATTTCAGGGCATCCTCTGCATCTGAATTAAACTGCTGCTTTTTTTTCCCCCCAGTGCCCCACTCTCCCTTCCCATCCCTAGCATAAGTAACAAGAGACCATTTTCTGAAGGTCGTCTGAACAATTTCAAAGGCGATAACAAATCAAAATGTTCCCTGCATCTAATATCAAACACTGCTGGTGCCAACACTTATTACAGAAATCGGATTCAACCCCCCCTTTCACCCAAACACACATATCTGGCTTTGAAGTGGAAAGAATGCAGGGATCAGAAATTACCCAAGAGACAGTTCTGGTTGTCTTTGAAGCTTTCCTTTGATACTACTATTTCTTTTCCTCTCTTACGCTAGGAGGCTAAAAGCTGCCTTTGCTTATTGATATGGGGTAATTAATGAAGCCATAGCATTAACATAACCCAAGTTCCTTAACATGATAATTCAGCTGAGACACTTATGTTTCTTTAAGTCAATCTAACTAATGCAGAATTAGGAATTTGGCTACGCAGTAGTGTTAAATACCCACTCCAAATATGCCATGTCATAGTTCTTCCCCTCTGTATTCACAGACAAGCAGTCTGTCAGCACACCAGACAAACCTGTTAAGAGCTCTGTGTAAGCTCAAAAGCTTTTCCCTCTTGCCAACAGAAATTGGTCCAATAAAAGATATTACCTCACCTACCTTGCATCTCTAAACAATTTTTAAAACAGCTTTATTTCTATTTGCATACTAAAACGTCTCAGTTCATGAAGTCTGCTCTGCAAGGAGGAGCTGCGTGGATTTACTTTTCAAGAATCCAGAAGGCACTAGTGGGGATTAATTCCCATGTTTGGGATCCAGTGCAGAATGAGGATGTCAAAGTCAGATCAGGAATGGCATAATACCACCTCTACAACTACAGGACTAATTAAAATCTATCATTGTCAGTATGTGGTAGAAGCAATGGTCAAGCAGCAAAGCAGAGGAGACTGCACAACCATCAAAACATGGAATATACTGCGTTGCAAATGCTGACATGGCTCACCTACTGTTTTTCCAAAAATTAGAACAAAAAGACCTATGTCACATTGTTTACAATCTCACAAAGTCAAATTCTGCAGGTCTTCTGAATGATTCATAATACAAACGGGACTGATGAAGTGGACTGGGGCCCACAAAAGCTTACGCCCGAAGAAATCTGTTAGTCTTTAAGATGCCACGGGACTCTCATTTTTTTGCTGGATAAAGACTAACACAGCTACCCCTCTGGTACATAATACAAATACTATCAGTCCTTCTCCACACTTTTCAAAAAATTAGTGGTTCATATTTCTTTGCTGTTATGCAAAAATCTTTTTAAAAATTCCCAAACCACAAAACTAACACTGTCCAATTTCTTCCAATGCTAAGTTAAGGCCAGCAACTAGATTTATTTTTCTCTTCTTCATTTTGAATATGGTATTATTTTCTTCTCATATGAAAAAAAATGACTAATTGCATTTGTTGCATTTTGATAGAGAAACTGACTATTTGGAAGCTTCTTCACTCAGCCCTGCCAATGTATTTCCATAATGACCTGTAACCACTCGCCTATCCTAGTCTCAATTTTTTTCTGCAATTGCCTATTGTTCATAACTATGCCAACCTGTGTAGTCAAGTGTCCATAAGTCAGCAAACTCACTGCATCTACAAATCTAAGATGTCTCAACTCTTAACCTTAAGAGTCAATATTTACCTCACTCCATCTCCCTCAATTTCTCTTATATCAAACTTTCAGAATTTGATGCAACATTCTTCCTCAAAGATCAAAACCAGATTTAAAAAAAAAAAAAAAGTATTCATATTCATGACCCCCCCCACACATTTGCCTGCTTTTCTCTCTCCTGATTCACCCTTCCCCCCACTCCCACCCCTATCATCTCCTATCCCTGCCTTCATACTTAATCCTCCAGTTTTGGTTTCCTATTCCCGCCTTGGAACCCTCCAGCCACCGGTTCCTTTTAATTCTTTTTTTGACTTCTATCTGAAACCCTCCCCACCCTTTCCTCCAAGCCATTTTTTGTGCACATTTCACCTTAAACTGTTACTGCACCTATCTCAACAAGGTGTTGGGAAAATTAAGTGAATGACATTTGTACAGCTTTTTAAACACAAAGTACAATGTAACTATTATTATGCTAACTTCTCTTTCCTATTTGGTTTATGGTAAAGACAAGCATAGGAACTACCATAGTAAATGAAAAGCACTGATACACTTAGTTAAGAATTTTCTCTTTTATAGTGGTGGTGAGTACCAGATGCTTCCAAGAAACATGCCAGACATCATGAAATGGACATTGATGAAATAACCTGCTCGTAAGGAAAACGTCTTCCTAACTTCCTTTGCAATCTTAAGTACTGATTTTGTCTCTGGATGTGTGACTGACACACAGACACACACAGGCTGTTGTCTGAAATACCCCCAGAATTCTTTCCATTTCCCTCTATTTCTCTGTCTCTTCTGAATGCTTTTTTTTCTTTTTGGGGTTTAGTCTGGGAGTAGAATAGATGGAGTACCACTATGCAGCTGCTCTAAAATGCTTTACCCACAGCGTCTCTTATTAGGGAAAAGGAAATGGAATTTATTATAATCACTCCTTCCCAGCAGACACAATAAGTAAAGAGCATTGCTGCAAGAGTTCAGTCCTACTCATCCTCTATAATTACCAAAAATTAAATTAGGGCTGCTTGTCAATATGCATTCCAGTTGAACAAGCTACATCATTTATTCACCCAACATTTTTAAAGTCATATTTCCTGCTGGTTTGGGGAATGGAACTCAACCAAACTCAAAGGAGCTATGCCTGCTTATACGTGCAACTGATTCGGGCCTTCAGGTCTGGAACTGAAAGTCCTAGACTAGCTTCGTGGAATAGTGGCCTAACAAATGGGTGACACGGGTTCATACAGTCTCAGTGCAGGTGTAGGCAAAGTCTGGAAGGGCAGCTGAAATGGTACACTGCTCTCAACGAGTTATCAATGTTTTTTAAGATTATTTTATTTCCATGCAAAACCAGGGATTTTATGGTATCTATGAAGTCTGCTTTTATTCACTAACATCCAGAGCATCTTCTGATCCATATCTGTTGTAAAAGTGAGGTTGTACCTCACCTGCATTACTAACCACGCAGATTTAGAATTAGTGAACTTTCAAGCAATTTCTGCTCTTCTTACTCCAAAGGAAGATGTTCTCACCTGGAAAACACAGTTGTACGCCTTTTAACAGACACCTCCTAACCTTCTCTGTGAAAGAAAGGTTCAAACTCAGAACACTGAACTCCAGGGTCAGTACATAACATGCAACTGTGTGATAAAACACAGTTACATCTTTGAACAAAAAAATCTCTCATTAAAACATGGCCTATGGGTGCTGAGTACTCATCTAGCTATAAAGAACTTTATTTTAATGGGATTCATAATAAGGGGGAAAAGCTTCCAAGAGAATGGGAACAACAGAGGTGTGCAGTACTTGTTACTGGCAAGGGTGAGTCCTGACGGGTGTTTCAGCAAGAGAGCCTATTCAACTCTGAAAAGAGGGGGAAAAAACCTAAGCTGAAGGCTGTCAAGACCCATTAACATCTTCTGATGATTTACAAAGAGCTATATGGAGTGTGAGCAGTCAAAAGAAATTACGGGTTCAAGCAGGGTGAATTTTTCATAAAGCAAATCACTCTAAGAAACACAGGTTACACTTTCTTTAATAGCTGTTGTTCAAGATGCACTATCTATTACCAACAAGCAGCTTATTGAGGGCTACCAATGATTTTCATGGCAGAGTTTATCAATTCGAGTATAAAACTAGCCCAGGATTTCCCAGTGGCTCTTAGAGAAGAGAAAGGCTGAACCCTGGGTTATTGATGTGCTAGTACACTGAAAAAATGTTTCCTCAATAGACACTATTAATGAGGCAACTGTGGTATAAGGTGATAAATTAGAAATTCAGGCAAGGACATCAAGGCTTAGAGAAAAATGAGACATTTGGGTATGAAAAAATCTGAGTGAAGCATGCTAAATTTAAAGCTGAATGCTTTGCAAAACATCAGCCCAGCTTTTCATCCTGTTGCAAACATACTTGTGATAAGACTTCCTTTATGTAACTTCTCAAAACTGAGGTATCAGGTAAATATCACATTTAGCCCTGCTAGGGATGTGAAAACCCTACCTTGCCATCTTCCATGTAGACGTTTTCATTATATCCTTTTACTATTGTCCGGTCGATGAAGAGACTCCGCATCACCACTATCACTTTTAACACTTTTCCTAACGTAACCTGTCAACAAGACAAGGACAAAATGAAGCAGAAAGAGTGAAGTGTGCATTCACAAGGTAAGCAATTAACTTCATGACATTTGTGGAAATTTCAGTTTGGAACATTCTACTGAAAGTTGAAAATAAAGATCTAAAACACTGTGGGTATGTGTGAGGAAGAAAGGCAGATAATAATACACAGAATAAGTAAATGGTGTAGAATATTTGTGTCTGAAAATGTCTGAGATCATGAAATTCAGCTCTACAAATGACACTACCAAAAACTCTCCCACTTAAATTAACAAAACCCAATATAATAAAAACACTGTGCATACTGTATACATTTTAATGAATCAGCTGACTTTTCTGATGCTACCCCTAAAATGCATGTTGAAAGTTTAAAGCAAAACATGCTCACTTTAACAAAAATGTAAAATGATAAACATGTAGGGGTGTGTGTGGGGGGGGGGTGGTGTTGTTCTGTTTTTTTAGCCGCTATCAGCAAAACTCTGCATTGCACATTACTAGAAATATGTGACTTCTATGCAGCTGTGATATAGAAAAACACGGGCAGTCCTTGGAATGGAAAAACTCGCATGTTGTAATATTTTGAGGTTTACCAAGGCCAGTAAGAAGTTCAGTCACTGTATACCTCTCACCCCTGAGTGTCTTATGGCTATGCAGCTTTGGTCCAGAGCTCTGACCCCAACAGCTAGCCAACTCCCATTTGTGAAATACCACACATGGAGTATGTCCAGAGTGGCCTGAGCTTGGCCTTGCTGACAGGACCCCGTCCCCTCCACATGACCTCACCCTGTCTACAAAGTCACGCTGCATGGGGTAGGGTGTGGTGCTATAATGAATAATTTTGCTGCCGCTTTTTTGTACCCTTCCCAACTTTTTTTTTTTGAGATGGGATGACAAGGTCTGCACACAGTATTCAAGATGCAGGAGTATCATAGATTTATGAAGCAGCAATATGATATTTTCTCTTCTCTATTCTGGTCCTAATGATTCTCAACATTGTGGGTTTTTTTTTTTTAGCCCGACACCACACACTGAGTGGATGTCTTCAGAGAACTATCCACAATGAATCTGAAATTTCTTTCTTGAGTGATAACAGTTAATTTAGATTTTGTCATTTTCTACAGGAAAGTCATACGACCCATAATGACATCATCATCTTGAAGAATCACTGTTACTGTAGCACAGCGGTTCTCAACCTTTTTCAGGTTGGGACCTCTTTCTAACAGAAAAAAAAAATCTTTGTGGCCCCTCTGGCTGATTATGTAATCTGGCTCATGCCACTCTGGTAGTGCACTCTGGCGGTGCCGCTGGGACAGCCAGTGAGCAGCACCTCTGCCACTATGGCCCATGCTGCTGGGGAGCCAAGCTGTGCTGGCTATGGCCCCCTGCCCTTGCCCCTCCGTGTGAGCAGCTGCGGCCTCCTCCCCCTGCTGGGATCCGGCCATGAGCAGGAAGAGGCAGCCCTGGCAGGGTGCATCAGGGCTGCAGCTGGATTCCGGCCCTGGTAGGAGAGGCTCCACAGACCCCCTGCAACATGTCCGTGGACCGCTGGGTGTCCCCAGACTCCAGGTTGGGAACCACTACTGTAGTGTAAACATTTGTTCTTTCTTCATCAACTACACATCAGCAAGGCTCCCACTGTAGATGAATAGCAAATGCAGGGCCAGATTAATGCTGGGACTATAGCCCCTTTGTTCCAGGCTTCATTGTTCCTGCATAATTCCTCCCTCACCTCCCACTTAGCCCCCACAGAATGGTGGAGCTGGGAGGTAGGGGGAGAAGCACAGTGGGACCAAGGCCATGGTGCCAGAGGCTGGGCTCTGTGCTCCTGCCTTACCCACAGGGCCAACTGACATATGCTCACTCTGACATGTCTGTGATTGAAGTCCCTGTTGGAGGAGTTGAGAATGGCATTCCTACAAGTGCTTTCTTGGGTTCCAGCCAGCACCTCAGTTCTTGAAAAACATGATATGGGGACACAATTTGCTTGCTCTTCTGGCATCTCTCTGTAGAGTTGAAGGGGTTGAAGGTGATGTCTAGCAAGTAGTGTTACATACACCCGATGACTCATGACTATTCTGATGTGTGTAGAAGCCCCATACAAGTCCATTCCCTAGTAATCTTATTTGAATATGGCTTCAATTCTAGCTACGGCAGCAACAGCAACCTGTCCTCAAGCAGGTGCACTCTTGCCAGTCTAGAGCTGATCAAAGCTCCTATGATCTCACTGTTCTATGAAAGGATAAGAAATGACTTTTTGTTGTTCACCAGGAGGCTTAGCTGGATGAACAGGGAGAGGGCTCATTCCAACTTTACTGCCATTTCCTGCTAAGATTTATCTTCAGAGAATTATCCAGGTACAAGCAGAAATGAACTCAGATAGGCATCATGACTGCTAGGCATTCCGTGAAGACCCTTGAAACTGTGGAACAGTCCACAAAGCAGTACCTTGGACTGATAGGGATTGGGCCCCATGTGAATCTCTGGTACATACTGTGGCTAGGCAGATGGCTATGTAGAATTAGCTGTCCAGTCATGAGCTGGTCTTCAACATGGAGAGATGGATTTATGGAGGCAAGTGTTATACTGAATCTGAGGTGGTGTATATAACTGTACAGTCTCATCAAGTCCTCCTAGGACAGGACAAAGACCACCTTTCTTTTTTGTAATAAGGAAACATTGGAATCAGAAACTTCTTTGTCTGGGCTCCAGAAGTATTTACTTTATGGCTCCTAGATGAAATAATGTGGCCATTTGTTTCTGTTAATAGGCTCTCATATGAAGGGTCTTTGGAGCAGGACAGGGGAGGGGGAAATGGATAGAGCTAGCTTTGGGCGGTGATGTCTAGTGCTCATTTGACAGTGGTTATAGTAGCCCAGTTCCAGTGGAAAAGACACAGGCAGCTTCTGAAGGTGGTGACCCAGGCTCCAGACTAGTTCCAGTGCAATTCTTGATACTCCCATCAACATGCAGCTTCTGACAGGGTGCTGGGTTTGCGAATGAAGAGAAGGATTATGTATGTTTCACTGAGTTCCTGTAACTTTTCCTTGGTGTGTACTCAGGCTTTATTTTTGATTTAGTCGTTTTAGGTACCAAAAATAAATTACAGCTGTGTTTTAGTTTATAATGTAGTAGGACGTTCATTATATAAGCCTGGAGGTGTCTCACACCCACACCACCATTCATTTACATTATTTGCCTCAAGAACTATTGACCTATATATTTTAGTTTTCTAAAACTCACAGTAAATACTAGACATTAAAAACAGTTTTCCTAAGTAAACAAATCATTAGCATACTTGTTAATGACACGTACTAGTAAAATGAAGTCTGCTTCTCGTTGGAAACTTTAACTTAACATAATCTTCAACTTATTGCCTTTAACACTGCAGGAGAGAATGTTTTTCTTACCTACATCATGTTCTAGAGAAAAGATATGCAATTGAAAAGCTACTCAAATGGCTAAATGATGCTTTTATGAGGCCACTAGCATACATGTGTGCACACACATTCTGTCACTCTAAACTACAAAATATATCTTGATACATTTATATAGGTAGATAGCTATGATGGCATGATATGGCATAGAGGCTTTATTGGTATAAGCTTGGCATAGTGGAATTATTTAAGTAAAAATAGCTAAGAATAGGCCATGAAGTTCACTCTAGAAGAATACAGATAAAACTATCATACTATCCCAGCATACAGTTTGACTATGCCATGATTGTTTCAAGGATTTTGGGGTGGGGGTGGGGATCTGGAGAGAAGGAGGGCAAAATGACGACAGACTACTCCTCTGCCATGAGTATTAGACTTGGTCTACACTACAGAATTAGTTCAGTGTAAGGCAGTTTACATCATCCTAACTATGTAAGTGTCTACACTACCGATTCCATCCTGTCAATGTAACTTCCCTTCAACAAAGGCTTAACTCCACTACCATGAAAGGCAGAGGGTTAATGTTATGTACTTAAAGTAACTGCAGTATCAGTGCAGACATAGCATTGTTTACATTGACAACTACTGGCTTTGAGAAGCCATCCCACAATGCCCCAAACTGACAGATTAATCGGTACCTGCAGTCCTGATGAGAACATGTGTGCCAACAAAAGAAGCAAAGTGTAGACTCATGCACAAGTGATGTAATAACTGCAGCAGCTGTATGCTGACATAAAGAAGGATCAACTTAATATTGCAGAGTAGTGGTTCTCAATTACTGTGTTACCACACAGTGGTAAGTGTGCCACGGACTGCTGGGGAAACGGCTGAATTTGGCCTGAGAAGGGTGGGATGGTGTATCCTGTAGGGTCGCGATGTGCCACCAAATGTATTGCGACAGCCAAAATGTTGAGAACCACTGCTGTAGAGTAGATATGTCCTTAGTTGCTATGAATGAAATTGTGCAAGTCTCAGAGGAAGGGGGAAAAAAAACCCTAATAATTATAAAACTCTTCTGAAATGACACCAAGTATCTTTCCTATACATAACTACATAGCATCTTTAAATTCTGGTATATATTCCAGGGATAGAAATAAGTGCACTGGGCTGACAAAGAGCAAATTCCCAAGTCCTAATTTCAACTGTATAAATCTGCCATTTCTCGCCCCATAGGGTCACGAGTTACTAACATTCATAACTATGACACCGTAAGGCAGGGGTCTCAAACACATGGCTCTCAGGCCGCACGCGGCCCCTAAAGCTATTTCCTGCGGCCTACAACAACACTGTTGTTGTTATTTGCAATATTGTTGCACAGAAAGGTTTCAGTGGTGCGACCCTTGGGCTAATATACTAGTTCTCATTTGGCCCTCATAGTGACTTGCGTTTGAGACCCCTGCTGTAAGGTATTTAAAAGCTGTCACTGATCCAGGACTGAATCTTGCCTGTTCTGGGATTTGAGCAAGATGACTGCATATGAAATTTAAGGAAAACAAGTTTCAGGTACCATTCATGGGATAAGAGAATATAAACTACACACATACTGATGATGAGTTCTCAGTTAACTGTAACCTTCTATATCTAGATAGATAGATACAGACATAGACATAGACACAGACAGCATGTGTTCATCATGAGTATACTGGCTATTTCACCTGAAAGAAAGAAAGATAACTTGGCCGAAATGAAAGGGCCAAAAAGTCATGAGAAGAGATTAAATGGACCAAGATTGCTTTTTTCCTGTAAAGAATGAAGTAAATTAAAAATGAATGACAAGGATAAGACCAATGCAGAACATCTGTTTCCCTAGTGCAGACTAAGAAGATATTAAAAAAATTAAACGCAACAAGTTTTACACTGATAAAAGGAAACCTTTTGCGAAGTACTAGCTGCCTGTAAAATTTATGGTGGCAGATATCCAATCATATTTAATAAAGGAATTAGATATTCATATGAATAATTATAGCACCTGCAAATGTATTAACTAGAATAAAAGCACAAGGTGTCTCAGTGCTGATGTCTCTGGTCTAAAGCTGATCACCATCTTGTGACCACCATGTGGAATCAGGGATTGGTTTCTCCCTTGATTGTATAATTGATCAAGTATATCACAGAAATATTAAGTCAGTCTGAATGGGGTCACGATCTCTTCTGTCCAGTTTTTCCCACTCTGACTGATCAGTCTGGCAATATACTATGATACAACAGCTGTGAGAAATAACTCTTAGAACTTTACCCAGACATGAGCTAGGAAGGGCAAACTGAAAAGAGGAAAAAAAATTGAAAAGTGTGTAGGTGGGGGAAAGGCAATCAAACAAATATCCTCTTGATAAGAGTGCCTAGGACTGAAGCAACAAGAGAGCAGTACAAATACTTATAGCGTGGCTTTTCCATCTTAATTCCTTTCCCCACACCTAGAGATCCATATCACTTTCTCTCTCCATCAAGACCTGCATTTGTGTCATCTCAGTTGCTCTCAGGTCAAAGAGAACTGGATGAGGCTGACTTTGAAGCTTGCACATGATGTGTCTTAAATTGCCTGGAATACAGACAGGGATGAAGAAAAAAAGAACTTTCAGCTGAAAAAACATACAAGAAGTCCTGTGGCACGTTTAAAGACTAACACATTTATTTATTGCATGAGCTTTCATGGGAGAAAATACCACTCTGTCAGACACTTTGAAGATGGAGAACTTACAAAATGGGAGGAAAATAAGTTCCCCATCTTCAAAGCATCTGACAAAGTTAGATTTTCTCCCATGAAAGCCCATGCAATAAATAAATTTGTTAGTCTTTAAAAGCACCACAGGATTCCTTGTTTGTTTTGCTGAACTAAACAGCTATTCCTCTGGAACTTGTAGTTGAAAAGACCTGGCCAAATTCGTCCTCAATCTTGGGGCTCAGAAGACAAAAGTTTTGAAATCTACCCTCAGTCTTTTAGCCAGTCTAACAGAGCTATACTACAAGGCCACCTGCCTTATTTTATAAATGACTTACCTATACACATCATTCTAATAAAGAAAGATCCTGACTGTGTAATATGTACTGGAAGTTCTGTATTTTAGCACTAAGCATGCTGCACATCTCTCTCTCTCCCCAAAGTTAGGTTTTAAAAACTATCATTCTAGGTTCTTCATAGCTGCTAGGTGTTGAAATATTAAGTTTCCTATCACACCAATGTTTTCTTGACAGTGGAGTTTCAGCAGCTTTTTGATTCAAAAAGAGCAAGTGGGGTTTCACTAGTTGATTTATTGTAGTATAGTAATCCCAAAACTTGAGGGGTTGTAGCTCCTGCCAGGCAGACCACAGAATGGAACACAACTAGAGGCAGAAATTTTGGAAAGGTCAGTGTGGTAAATAATGATTAATCATAATTTCTACACTGTCACTGAAAGAAAAAGGCTTATAATACTGAAGCTGGCAATGGCATCTAAGCAACGAATGGTGTGAGATTTGGAAGCCACAAGAGCTCCTGTAAATCCTTTCAGTGTCAAATAGAGCCCATATTACTTACAAATATAACTATTTTCATTTTGTCTGTAATGATCAAACATCTAAATGTCATAAGAAGTCATAAATTGCTTAAAGGTCTCAATAGCATTTTACAAACTGTCCTCTGATAGACAAACCTCAGAGGAACACATTTTGTTCTTGCATGTGTGGGGCTAACTTGGCCTGACCAATAGGTGTTCATGCTTGGAAAAGACCTCCCTATGGAGTTTAATTCACATTCTCAAGCATACAGTGGTAGCCCCATAGATCATCTGATAGTACGGATAAAACACTAATAGTCTTCACATAAGGAATAATTTGATAGTTCTACTGTGAGTTCCAACAGTGCAGAACTCTTTTGGAGGTCAGGCCCCACCTGGCCAGTCCTTATTTAATACACACCCATTGTGCCATCAGACCTCCACACACGATAATCACAGAGAGGAGCTACTGTCAGTGCAGAGATATTTTATTTAATTGAAGCAGGCAACATTTTTCCCTTCCAAAGCAAACTTTTCCCATTAAACTTCAACATCTTCTGTCGATACTCTGTTAGACAGCACTTGGCTTTTTCATATTTCGTCTGTAGGATGTGTGTAAAGTTGCCCTTGACATAGAAAATTTTAATTCAAATCAATACATGTACAAGGTCACTTTAAAATTCAATTAATATGAATGGAAAAATATGCCCCACAGTTCTATGAGCTAAAAATGGAACAACTGCAAGTTAAACACTCATGTAGCTCCTGTTTTGGTTCTGTGTCCACTAACAATGCTGTTCTAAGTTGGTTTTAATCACTATGGGCTCAATATGACAGTTAAGATATTCATAGTGCCTTGTTTCCTAAAATGGAAGCTCCAGGATAAGGCAGTAGTTTTAAGGAGAGAGAATTTATTGAAACATGCAATTTTCTTGACAAAAGTAAGTAAAATAGAAATCCTTTTCTAAGATCCAAGATCTCAAAATACTTTGTCTACCACTTATAGAACTCAGAGCAGATGATTATCATTTTAAGTCAAGAAAGAGGGATACTGCTAAGAGGCAATCAGAACATTTGATTTGCTTATGCTTAGACTCCTATAAAACGCTCACTAACTTATTGATAGAAAAGGAAGTAAACACAGGTTTCTTCTCTCTAAACAAGGCCAAAATTTAGCTTAAATGATCAAACTTTTGTCTAGAGAAAATACCTTTTAAACTCCTCTTTGTAACTCTGGTACTCTACTGAAAATTATGACTATACGGGTTTTTATAGGCGCTAATTAAATACTATTATAAATATCCTTCTTAGATTTATTTTATGATTTATATTATGGGAGAGGCTGCTGAAGGCACCAGGCTCCAGTACTAAGCAGGAAAATTCCCTAACCTCCGGATTGCCTCTCAGCAAATCCTCTGTGGATTTCAAATGCAGATTCTCTGCAGTGCAGAGCCAATGGAGGAAAGAGTCTTTTTAGTCAACTTGCATATCTCAGTGCTAATGTCACAAGGAATGTGAGTGTGTGTGTGCACGTACATATATATGCATGTGTGTTTTCATTCACTTTAGAAGACAGTAATGCATTAACAAATTAAAAGCATAACCACACTGTGCACATTCATCAGCAAAAGGTCATCCCACTTGCTCCTGCAAAATAATCAGACCTACTCTTTTTCCTTTTGTATCTTGATAATCAGCAGAACAGCCACAAATCGTATGGTACGTGTACTGAGAATACAAGCACAAGTAAAGCAAAAGACTTTCTATTAGTTATTTTCCCTCCATTTCTCTCTCTCATCTGAGGCTGATATGAATGAGGCAATTCCCTTCACACACTCATTATTCTTTAATGATGCCTATTTGTAAATAGCATGATAGGATGCAATTAAGCCATTAGAGGCTAAATAAACCAACATGCTAATTAGATTCTTTACATGGATTTTTTTCTTGTTTTTAAATACAGAGGCTGGAATTTACCTTTCATTAATCTAACTTAATTGCAATAGCACACGTTAAAAAGTCAACACAAATTAAGGTCTTTAAATGATTTTCCCATATTAAGGATGAGTTGGTGATCTTTTCCTTCAGTAACAAGGCATATTCTGTTAATAAGGAAACCAAACTGGCAAACAGCATGACCAAAAGGTTAGCAGGCAGGTATTGCCAGTGGGCCAGTCACATTTATGCTATAATTATCCAGTGCAATGAAGTTTAATTTGTTACTGAAGACATACACATTCTTAAGTTCTGCTTTCTTCATCCTAAATTTTAATACCCCAGTATCATATTATAAAATATATTATATTTAATATATTTAAATTAAAATATATATTGTAAAAATATAATATAATCTAAAAATATAGGAAGTTTGTCTAATTTCCATCAACAAATAAGAAACTCTACTACAGTATCAAAAGAGACTGGTGACACTCAGAAATCAGATGAATATTCATCTAGACAGAGGAACGGAAACTGAATAAACTCATCTCCAGCTTCTCTCCACTTCTTCTTCCTCCTCACCTTCCTAACTGCAATGCTGGTAGAGAGTAACACACTTGGTGCCCAGGGTTCTGCTGCTCAGATTACACTGCTTTCACAGAAGTTATCCTCTATCTACTACACACAATGTGACCTGCCCTCCACAACTGCTTGTCCCTGATCTGAGAAGACAAGTCATGCTATGATGTTCAAAGAACGTGGAGACTGATGCAGGGAGAAGGATTTGATATTAGCTCCTTGAGTTTTGATTCTAGCAAAATACCCACTAACTCAGTGGCCCAAATGAATGCTTGAAATTGGCTGGTCTCTAAGATATCAAAATCAGAGAATTAACCAGCGCCCTATTAAAGGTTTCCCAACATTCATTTGATTATTCCCATCTTGATTATGCACCACATAAAGTTCAATGTAAATACATATGGGACATTCAATAGCCACTTAAAATTTGCTAATTTTGGTTTAGACAAATAGAGAAGAGAATACTACGAATACTGAAGAAATGTTAGTTATCAAGAACAACTGACAGTGTTTTAAGGATAAGGACTCATCTCAATTAGCATTTGGGAAAAGAAGGATTTTTGTTTAGAGTGAAATTGTAAATTGTTCCAAGCAATCATTGGATAATGAAATACAGAAAAAATGTTCATGTTCTCTCACAGTAAAGATCCTACATATTTACAAAATTCAATGTGCCTTTTTTAATGGTCAAATTATAAACCTCAGCATTTGGCTTTCCAGGAGAAAATGGTAGTAATTCTAACTAAAGCAGAGTAGTCACACAATATATATAAAAACAAAAACTGAGCCCCCCAAAAAGTCTTCCATATTAGTGAACAGATAGCTAACCCATGTGCAATTACTATGACGACAAGAATTGGGTTGAAGGGTTGCTCCTCCACTCTGATAACTATGGAGCTCAGGGCTGCTGCACCCAGCTGGCTTGAGGCTTAGAGGGAGCTGCTCTCCCACTCTGACCTGTGCAGAGCTCAAGGCTGCTCCCTCTGCTCTGGCTGGCACAAAGCTCAAGGCTGCTTTACCCAGCCGGCACTTGGCTCAGGGTGCTAAATGACCTCAATACTACTGAATGCTCCTGGATCCTCTGCAATATTTGGTACTTCTCCAAGAGAGTTGGACATTCCAGGTTGGGAACCATTGGTCTACAGCAGGGGTGGCCAAACTTATGGAACTCAAGAGCTGCACAAGTCGAGTATTAAACCTTTGAGAGCCACACAGAGGCATATAGCCATATACTTTTACCTACTCCAAAATTACTAGTTTTAAAATTCATTGCACACTTTAATTTTATCATAAAAAGAGGACAAATATTGATCCTACTAATGTCAGATTCTAATAATTACTTACGGTCATCATGAAAGTTAGGCCTGTATAGTAAAAACTTAGCCGTCACTGGATGGAGAACACTGCAGGCTAGTGGCAAATTTTTAAAAATCTGGGCAGTAACTTGTCAATGCAGTAAGTAAAAGCTCGCTCAGGTATTTCAATTTAACAAATTTCATTGTCGAATACAATGTTTCACAGTAGTAAGTTGTGCCAAAAATTGTAAGTAATCTATACTCAGTTTTAAACTTTTCTCCTTTGTATTTTAATTTCTTAGTATTCCATGTCATGTTTAGGACTTATAGAACATGATTTTATTTTAACAATGAGTAAACTGCATTAGGGCCTATAACGAAAAGCTAAACGTGCCACGGCTCCCCCCTGCACCCTCATTGCCTCTTCCCTGCGGTCTCCTACCATGCTGCTGCTTCTCTGCTATCTCCGACCATGTTGCACTTCTGGTCCCTTCCGCCCCCACACCATCCCCAACCATGCTGTGCTCTCCCCATCAGCTCTGACCTTGCTGCTGCTTCTCTGCTGTCCTTGACCATTGCTTCTCTCCCTTGTCTCCCCCCATGCCACCCTTCCTTGCCGTGCTCTTCCATGAGCCACTTTTTCTCTGAAGAGCCACATGCTGCTCACAAGCCGCAGTTTGGCCACGCCTGGTCTAGAAGCTGAAGACAGAATTTGGTTCTATTCCTGATTCTAGTAATGACCAGCTACGTGACCTTGGACAAGTCAACTTTCCTGTGCATAATCTGTAAAATGTAAGTAATGATAATCTTAATTTGTAGAACCCTTTATGAAGCTTGAACAAAAATGCTACCATATACTGGTGGTGGTATAATGTCACACAATGAGATTTAATTTTGGTAATGGTCACAAGATGGCTGAAAAAGAACCATACTATGAAGTGTCTTTAACGACACAGGGCAATAGCAATAGCTGAATTTTTAGAGACATTGCTTAAAACCAAAGATGGCATTTACAGTGACATTTAGAGTGATCTTGTTCCAGGAATTTTAAGTAGTCCGATTGTATGGAACCAGAGCATATTAACTGCATGTGGGTTAACTATCTGTTCACTAATATGGAAGACTTTTTGGGGGGTTCAGTTTTTGTTTTTATATATATTGTGTAACTGCTGTGCTTTAGTTAGAATGACTACCATTTAAGGCTTTTCCAGCCTTATAGACTAATTTTAGAAGATTAGCTTGCAGAGAAAGAAAGGACAAAAGAATCTGTGGGTCTGCCAAAACCAGGAGAGTTCTACTTCAAAGAAAAAAATCCTATCTGCTTAATCTGTATTATACCTAATGCAAATAAAGCCATACGTTTCGATCATCCCAGTAATATAAAAGCTAACAGGGAAGAAAGTTCTGGTCATTCTGAAATACATTTTGCATTCCACAATTTATTACTATTTCAGAGGATGTGCTATTGATTTTTATTGGCGTTGCACTGATTTATACAAGCTGAGGATCAGGCTCTGGATGTACAACTGCATTCTGGAGTAACCTGTTGACTGCAAATCTTGTTAAAAAGAGACTTTCCATATAAGCCTGACACTATGGAAGCCCAGACGGAAGAGCACATAATTGCTTTGAGCCAACTGGTTCACTACAATCAAGGGATTTCAGAATGTGTGTTTTAACATTCAAAATTGAATGTTGTCTTCTAATTTTTAAAATCAGCATAAGACAAGCTGGAGAACAGTTAACAGTGACTTTGTGCACTCACTCAGCAAGGGTTTTCCTGTTTCAGCATAGCTAATGACACCTCAAGATAGTTTGCCTGATATAATCTTTGAAGGTGCTCCAATTTACACTGAGGGCTGGGCAGGTCCCCTCAGAGCCCAGGATACAGAAAGCCAGCGCAAGGGTGGCTTTCAGGCTAAGCACAGGAGCAAAACAAATAAGAATCAATCTCAGTATGCTTATTAAGATGTGGTCCAGGTTCTGAAAAAGCTTTCAAACCCCAGATTTTAGGGAGACGAAAGCTTTCCCAGGATTGTGATCAACACAGAGAATATAGCTAATACACCAGCTTCCCAAAGAATGCTGTGTATCCAGGAATCTGGCAGGTTAAATAATCAAGGAAACAACAAAAAGTCTAAGGCAATTCATGTATTCTCAGCATAGGAAAAGTTTATCCATTTACCACCCTAATTCAAATACTGCAAGCTCCTGGAAGTTGAGCAACAAAGTCAAAGAAAAAAAACCTTAAAGGGTCCTTTGTTCACCCTACTGCCACAGCCATTTAATTTTGCAAAGCAATTATATTAAAAATGATATAAAATGAATGTTTGTCTTTTCTCATGCATAGATATAAGTAAAAGATTAATTGAAGAATCAATAGTGTGGATTGGGATTAAACCGCACACTGAAATATCATGACAAACTGCTTTTAAAATCAGTTGAGGATTTCACAGAGCTCTGAAAGATTTCAGTGATTTATGTGTTTGGTCTATGCAGTGTAAATCCAAACTAACAAGGCACAATTGCTGGGTATAAATCTGAAAGACAGACAGACTGTTGTCTGGAGAAAGCACAGGCACAAACAACTGCATGTAGCAATCTTTCAGAACCAATATTTATGTTTCTAGGAAAAGTTTAGTGTCTTGTTGCCTGCTGATTGTAGCTTGTGTTAAAAGATGTATGCTGCCAAGCTTCGAATGTAGGTTACCACAAGCTGAAAGAAAGACTGCAGATCCACTTCTGTTTACCAGATGTTTTCTTTCAGATAAGAACTACTACTTCTAGGACACTGAATGGATTGTGGATTATAGTAGTCACAAATGCTATTTGTTAAAGTAGTAAAACAAGTTTTACATGTTTGGAACTTGCTGCAACAATAATCTTTTGGGGTGACACTTTCAGTATTAGGTCTTTTCTCTGAGGTGGTGGGGCGAGGAGGAGGATTTATGAACTCCTGCATCCTTATGAAGTTCCAAAAGGGCTAGCAACCATAGTTTTACTGTGTCCCCATAATGACAGCTAAACTTTGAAACTCCATACCAGACACTCAAATAGCAGTGCATGTTCTGTCATCAATACCTAAGTATGAAAATGAAAATGATTTAAAAACAACCAAGGGCAAGGTTAGCCTCTGAGTGAGAATTTTCTCCATAGGAGGACTGGAAATTAGAACGTTCTCCTAGCAAGATTCCCTTGCCTTTGATCTTTTGGTATGAAGTATCAAAGTTCCCACCCCATTACACACAGAACATAGGTCTGCTCCCCAAATCAATGGACTTCTCTTGGCTTCCGCATCTGCCCTCTTCCAGCTCCCTAGAACAGTGGTTCTCAACTGCTGTGTTGTGATACATTCCTGTGTCGCCACACTAGGATAAGTGTGAAGTGAAGAGCCAAGGAGATGGCTGGATTTGGCCAGAGAAGGGGCAGCTGGTGTATCCTGTACAGTGGCTATACGCCACCAAGCATAACATGACCTGCAAAAAGACTGAGAGTCACTGGCTTAGAAGCAGGATTCCAAATACTCCTCCGAAGTGCCCCCCATGAAAGGTCAGCAGTATGAAGGGCTAATTTAACATTGGCTAAGGCAGCTTGCCTCCTTTCTCACCATTTTTTTTTGATCAGTAGGTCCCATCCATAACCTCCTCCACACTGAGCCATTGTTTTTGTCCCATCTACTCACAAAAAGAGAGGACACAACTGACCTCAGTAATTGAAACTATTGGCTTTCAAGGTCACAATAATTTTGGCCTTTTTAATACAGATATTTCTTGTGTCAAAAGATTTTTTTTTAGTAAGTTTATACTTTTCGGCAACTGAATTTATTTTAGAGCACGCTGGATGCCTTACAAATAAAAAAAGCAAACCACAGCCCCCAGCCTCAAAGAGCTGACTATAATTTCAGATATAATGAAAAGCTGTGGGGTGGGGACACAAAACAGTAGGAAAGGGATGGACAGAGACTGCATCAATAAGAATATATAACTGCTTATTAAGGACTAGTTTAAATAAAACAAATTTCTTTTGAGTCACCAATTGAAGTAAGGGAATGAACAAGTAGCGTTGTGGAAGAGCAAAGTGCTGTTGTGCAGAAATTCTGAACTTTTCCAACTTGGGACTCTTACTCACATATTGACAAGTCAAGTATTAGGGAAGACTCATTTTTCTCTAATGGCACAGGTACGATCTCACTGTCTATCATACTGTACCTTTCACTAACTGACTGCGGCTGAAACCAGCAAAAAGCTCTTGAGGCAGTCATGGGCAGATGGAAGATGCCACATGGGCAAACACCAAGTGAAACAGATGGGGAATAGCAGCCTGAAAGGAAAAATGATCATTACCACATACAACAAATAATGCTAAAATAAAGTTTCATAATCTCTGATTCCGGGTTATGTGCATACCAGCCAAAAGTAAATACTACTGTTTTAGTGGTGCTAGTAATTCCTTGATTTAGTGGTGGTACACAGAGTGCAATTTAGCAAGTTATTACTTACTGAAAAAAAGTCTCTTCCAACAACTCGCCCAAGTTACTGTAATCACTTACACAACATATGTTTGGGATTTGATCTTAAACAGAGTTGAGTATCCTCAACTCCCACTACAAAATAATAGTTGAGGGCACTCAGATATTATCATCAGCTGCTCTGAACCCAGCCGAGTTGTGTTTAAAATTAAAATAGCAACAAACGTTTCCCCCCCAAAAGAAAGTCTCACAAACAAATCTAGAGCAACTTTAAAAGTATCACAACAACCCCTATTCCATGAGTCCTTAAATATTATGCTGTTTTAATACTGGTGAAAGTCATACGTTTAACCTACTCAGTTAATCTCTTATTTTTTGTCTGTTAAAGCAGAATTAATAATGGGATGTTAGGTAGTTGATTAACTGAAACTAAATATCAGCACAGCTTTACTTATGGATAGATGAACTCACCCATTTTAGGAACGTAGAAAGAATCTACCCAGAATAAGGATATTAAAAGTCTACAAATACTACAGAAACAATTCAAATTCCAGGTGGTAACTAAACATTAAGTGAAAGCCTGAATTCTTTCTACATCTGATTAACTGAAGTTTCCATTAAAGTGACCAAAAAAGGTAAGAATGACTATTATTGTTATATATCAGCACTCCTTGTGCAAGTCTTTCCTTGCTCCTGTCGAGAAATGCAAATAAAATCTTCGGTGTAAAAATGGATTAAATGATCCAACATCTGAAACTGAAACATCAGTATGTTAAGCTGATTCTATAATGTCTTGCTCATTTTTGTCAAAGATTCTGATTTTAGATTAATTTTAACATTTACTAAAGCTATTTAAGATGAAATATTTTTAATAAGGAGCCAGGAAACAAGCCTGTAAATAAAAGAAAAAAGGTGTTCTGTAACCTGAACAGGTGAACCTCCTTCTGGCCCTATATTCTCTTCAGTCTTGAGACCACTTCCCACATGGATATCAATCAAACTCACATACAGTACCATCATCACAGTTAATGCTGGATGACCTTGTAGAAGTTACCCTAATCTCTGAAGCCTTTTATAATAGGGTTTTAAATATACACACACACACTCCTACCCAAACAGCTGTTACATCCAATGTTCTCATAGTTGTGTACGTGGCAATGAAAAATTAATCATAAAAGGAAATGAAAAGTTAGATGACAAAGACAATTTAGGTCCCATCCAGCTCCTCTCCCACATGTAGCACACATTTTTCTGATTTTATTTTAATGTGCCAAATGATACGACTGTTATCACTCACCTGACAGAGCAAAAATAGCTACATACATTAGAAGTGTCACATGGCCACTGTTCAACATCCTTCAACAGGTTAATCTTCTACACTAAACATTTGAAAAGCTTTCTTCTTGCCATTAACACAGCCATTGCATATGAAAATTGACATGGCTGATAAGTCCTTGTGGAATAAAAGCTTGTTCACTCACATAGAAGAAACTCCATTATCCTGGACCTCTTTATGGATAACCCTATTGCTACTGCACATTCACTTTGATGCCAAATTCAAGACTTTCTGTTCCATGATAAACTCACTGATCCAAAAATAATTTGAACAGACTCATTTCATGGAGGACTTTTTACCCCATTAAACTCTCCCACCTTGATGCTCCTGAAGGCATAGTCAATGTGTTTGAGACTGGGTGAATTCATAGTCTTCTACAATCACATCTAATATTCTGGGTATTAAAGGTAACAGATAGATCCCCTTAAATGGAGGTTCTGTTTTTGACCATTTACTTTTCTTTTCAAAACAAAACCCCCACTGCATTAAGATTATGAAATCTTTTTAGTATCTGTTACTTATCAAATTTTTTATCAGTACAAAAGGAAAAAAAAACCAAACAATTTCTCCCTCAAACTCATCTAATGGTTTTTGGTTTGGGTTTAATTAATAAACTTCCCCACACCTCCTCCACCAGAAATGCAAAATGGCCTTGTGAATCACATTTTGTAATATCCATGGGCTAATTCTGACAAAGCCCCCGCCCCTCCAGTTCTGAGATCTGTGAACATCCCCCAGGACTGGATTGGGAATTTTCTGGACTATTTCAAATACATTTTCTACTCTTCCTGCTAAGAGTAAGAAATGAACTGCATGACTGTGCAGTATCAGGAGCACTACTACTCTGAAATTCAACCCAGTCTTTAGTAACATTCATTTTAAAAATGACAAATTAGTCTTTTATGCAATCAACCTCACTAGATTACCTCAAAACCAAATGGCAGAACTTACCAGAAGCATTGCAGAAGATCCGTTTGGCCTGGATAAATGGATAGACATTTCAGGAAACATTCTATCAATGCGGCTGATCACATCATCAACATACCTACCAAAACAAAACAAAAAAAACCCTCAAATTGTAGAACTCTCCTTATGCCACAGATGTATCAGTGAAAACAAATCACAAACAGATTATGTTACAGATTTTGAAACATGCTGTGACAAACCATCCAGTAGGTAACAAGCTAGAAATTTTATTCTAGCCCAGGGCTGGCCAAACTTATGGAACTAAAGAGCCACACAAGTTGATTATTAAATCTTTGAGAGCTGCACTGAGGCATACAGCCATATACTTTTACCTACTCTAAAATTACTAAGTTTAAAATTCATTGCACGCTTTAATTGTAATGTAAAAAGAGAACAAATATTAACCCTATAAATGTCAGATTCTAATAATTACTTAAGGTTACCATGAAAATTAGGCTTATACAGTAAAAACTTAGCTGCTGCTCGACATAGAAAACTGCAGACTAGTGGCGAGTTTTTTAAAATCCTGACCATGCCGCACTTCTCCCTGTCATCCCTGACCATGTAGCACTTCTCCCCACTGTCCCAACCCCTGCCTGACCTCCTAGGCTGGGGCTGCTTTCCTAAACTGATTTGCTGACTTTCTTCCAGGAGCCACAATTGTTCATTCAAGAGCCACATGTGGCTCCCGAGCCGCAGTTTGGCCACACCCGTTCTAGCCAATGATGCAGGAAATTATGGGAAAAGTAAGAGGCTGATCCCCTTCTGTTTTCCTCATGAGCTCCTGCACTTCCAAACTCCAAAGGGGCAGCGATGTTAATCTCGTAAAGGAACAAAAGCAAGCAGTCTTGTGGCACTTAAAGACTAACAAGATTATTCATTGCATGAGCTTTCATGGGAGAAAATCCCACTTCATCAGACTATTTTCTCCCACAAAAGCTCATGTGATAAATAAATCAGTTAGCCTTTAAATGCCACAAGACTGCTTGCTTTTTTTGCATTTCCAAATTTGAGAGTCTTCCTCATCCTACAGAGCATCTGATCTCAGCATGCTCCCCAGCTACCATCAAGGCAGAGCTCCTCTAGAGTTTTCAAACATTGTAACAGTGTGCTTCTGACATACTTTGTAAGTACTTTCCTGTCATACCACTTGGCATTCATGATTGGCTAAGGACTGTTCCATGACATTATAGAAACTGATTTGTATTACATTTGTGAGCATTAGCATCACTAATTCCGCTATCTTCCTTCCACTCAACACTCAGAGCAGGGTGCACTCCATAAGCTCTTAACGTTCCATTCAGCCATCATTGATGCACACCAGCAAACCTTGAAGCTAGCAGCACAGTAAACTGGAATATCCTTTTAGGACAGCAGGAAAGTCTACAGCTCAAAAATGCAACCTTTGCATAACATGCTAGAATGCACCAGGAAGGAGAAGTTTGGTGCTGAACTCCTAGCAGTCTGGTCTCATTGAACTCCATTTATACTCATGACAGCTGTGTTTCCTTAGTAATTAACATACTTCAAAGAATCACACAAGTTTAATATGTTGTGGTAAACGAGGTAACCCAATGTAAAAGCAGAGAGATGAAATAAAGAAATAAAATTAAAATAAATGAGAATAAACAATTTAAAAAAGAAATTTCTCTCTGCAAAATTAAATTAAATATGTGACAACATATAGGACCATGAAATGCTATAAAGTTTAAGTTGCCTCTTGTTTGATAAAACCCACATAATTCATTCATGGACTGACAATGCTGGAGTAATACAGCTATTCCAAAGTGCCATACTCCGCATACACATGATATTTCAGATTGTAAACCCTTTGTACTTCATGGAAGTTTAGATTATAAACACCTTATATCAGGAACTCGTAATTTTCGTCTGCAAAGCACTACAAATGCTTTATGATGCATTAAGTAATAATTACTAATGATAAAGATAATATAGCAACCCCAATGCACACTAGAAGATGATGCAGAAGTGTTATTACTACACAGATGAATGTAAACAAACAATAAAAATACTCATGAAAATAGTTACTGCTCATGAGTAAACTCAAAGTTTACTTCCAGAATATCAATATTCACTATCTACATGTTCAAAACATAAAGCTGACTGGACTATTTTATGCACTAATATTTAAGTGTATTTGCAAAAGTGAATTGAAATATTTTAAAACACGATCACTTTAGCGACCAAATTGCTTTAGCTATTTTTCCAGCGTTCTCATACCCACATGTTGGATTGTTTTTACTTCTGACGTGAGTGAGCAAATTCATCTTTTTTTTTTAAAAAAAAATATATATATATAAATCAGCATTTAAAACAAATTAAAATATCTTTTTATACCATTCCATGACTCAAAAAAGTTTGAAACAAAAGTTTGAGACCGTGTTTGTTAAAGTAACAGCCTAGAGGGATTTTTACATGAAAGCTATAAGACACTGACAACAACGGTTTCTAGAAAGGTTTAATCCTAAATGGTGTGAAATTGTGCCACTGGAATAATAAAAACACCACACAGTATCTTTGTATTCTGACAGTTTATAAACCCTTCTCAAAGCAGGAAAATGATCTGCTCACTTCCTGGCTCCTCAAGGCAGTGATTTTCAAACCGTGGGTCAAAACCCAGTCCTCGGTCATAGACCCTCAGGTGCTGGGTCACAGCGCCCCCTGCTGCTGTCACTGAAAGTCTGGAACCCATTGCTGAAAGATGTATTTGTTGGGGTGTGGGAATAAATGATCTTTTCCAACTGGGTCCTGAGGGAAAAAAGTTTGCTCACTGCAAATACTGAAAATAAAATGTTTCCACATCTAAAAAAATATTTGTCACACAGAATCATCTAAACTGTTTAATAAGAGAAAGCAATCTTGAGATCTTGTTTTTTAAAAAGAATAATCTGAAAAAAACAGTGTAGTCGTATTTGTTTAAAAAACTCCAAGGAGTCTCTTCATTAGGGACTGTAAGCTCCAGTTGCTGTCTTGAAAGGCAGTAATCAAAATTCACTGTGGAATCATCAGTAATTCAATGGCGTTATATACCTGTTTATGCAATTGGTAAACTTGCTAGCTGATAGTGGAGTCAGAATTGGTGCAAAGAAATTTCTTCCGTAAGATGGAGGAAGAGGAGAAATGCATGACAAAGCTCCAGAATATATAGTCTACATATCAACAATATGTATCATTGTCACTTTAAACTTCCCTGCATCTCATAAATTTCTATTCTAAGCATATATATCCGTGTGACTTGAATCCAGTTACCCAGACTCAGCAAAAAACAAATTCAGCTGTCACTTGTGTGTGAAAAAAGAGGTCATTGCTAATCAAGAAACATGGAGTTTCTCCTCAACTGATTCTCAACCAATACACATCATAGACTTGGACACAACAATGCACATTATTGCAGAATTTAAATAAAAATCTATAGCAACAGATTTTAAAGTTTCAGGTGATAATTAGAATTGAATGGAAAATGAAGTTTCAGAAATATTATGCCACTGGCCTGGCATATATAAAGCCAGGCCTGCAGTAATGTCGACATATTGCGTATTTTGCTAGGTAAGGAAAGTTAAAATAATGCTGAATCTTGTACCTATAGTAGAAAAATCAGGTTTTTCTTTGTTTTTAATCACAGACCCAAATCATAACTAGTTTATTTAGAACACAAACAACACAGTGGTTTGCATTAAAAAGCAGCAATCAGTTTACTGTGCTATTATAGCTGACTGCAGTGGTATAATCCAGATAAAGGAAATTCTCCCAGTTTCTGACCAAGTCAATACACACACACACACACACCCCCTATCAAGTGTGTTCTCCTGTATACTCCTTGAAACTTCAATATTACAGTTAGAAAAGGTAAAAACTGACTATACATCGATTCTTGCAATCTACAATCTGATAGGAAAGGCCAGAGAATGGATTAAATAAATTATTTTAACAACAACAACAACAACAACAACAAAAGACAAATTTAAATACTTTTTTTCAAACATCTGTTTAAAATTAAATTTAAAATTACCATAACCTATCCTTAAGGCCTAAAATCATGAGAACCTAACAACAAACACACACACTTGTAAACTCCTATTAAATACCTGCAGCTGGCCTATGCCAGCTGCTACTGGCTCACAAGATTGTTTAACTGCACTGTAGATGTTTCAGCTCATTCCTGTTCAGGATGCTGCAGCCCAAGCTCAGATGTCTACACTGCAGTCAGGGCTGGCCCAAGGCTTTTTGCTGCCCTAGGCCAACAGTGATTTTGGCCCCCTCCTACTTCCCAGCCACTGGTGGGATCCGGCCCTGGCGTCTGGCCCCAGCCGGGGAACAGTGCCGCAGGCAGGGAGTGGAACAGGGCAGGATAGGCTTGCTGGCCCCAGCACAGACCTTGGCACCCCCTAACTGTTGGTGTCCTAGGCGACTGCCTAGGTTGCCTCTGGAGAAGGATCGGCTCTGACTGCAGTTAAATAGTTTGCATCCCAAACTCCACGAGCCTGAGTCAGCTGGCATAGGCCAGCTACAGGTCTTCAATTGCAAGAAGATGAGGCCTCCTGAAATTCAAATGCATTAAAGAATGCTGCTTTTTAATAAAAAGATACAGAATCAGGGGAAATAGCTAACTTTTGAGATCAACTCAAACTTTATAAATTCATCAGAATGCTGTGCACTGCATAAAGTAAATATATTATCATCAGTCTTTACAACTGAGCAAATGCTGGTATTTATGTTTTCCCAAATGGAAGTATTTTCAATTTCACTTGTGCAGAATTTTTGCCTGAATAATATTTGGGTTCAGTTTAGGTAACAAGGTGCGGAAATGCCATTTTCTTCATTTGCACTAATTTGCTCAAATTTTGAGAAACTGATTGGGTATTGCAAAAGCTGGAAATCTTGTTTCTTCTTCCAATTTATTAATAAAAAACAGGTGGGAGAGGATGAGAGCTAGTCAGTTTAAAAACTAGAGGGGCATGGGGATAGATTTTCAAAGGTATTCAGGCACTTACACGCAGCTAGTTACCTCATGAGATTTTCAAATATGCCTATTCAAAGGCCCGGCACCTAATTTCCATTGATTTCAGGAGGAGTTACATGTCTAACCTATGTAAGAGCTTTTGAAAAATCCTGCTAGGCACCTGTCTGCAGGTTTGGGTGCCTAAATAACTGAAAATTTGGCCCGCAGAAATCAAAACAATTAATACACTAACTTTCTCTTGCTTGGGGAATGAGTTTTAAATGCAAAATGTACTTTGTAAAACACCCACCAGGATTTATTCTGTACATTTAAAGTAGTTTTATTTAAGTAACAAAACAGTTTTAAAATGCAGTTTTTATAACATAATTCTCGTCTAAATGTAGCTTCACACAAATCCCAAGTAAAAATTATCATGTAAGAAAGAGATATTTAAGAAGGAATCATGGAATAAAAAAAAAAAAAAGTGATGAAAAACTGGGCATTTCTGAAAGGTCAGAAAACCTGGAGCTTTTGGAGCAATACACAAATTGAGAATAATTGGGTAATAAATGCCCCCCACCCCAGTAGATGTTTGGACCCTTGCAGGTCAGTCTCCAATGCTAAGTAGATGTCAGTGGTATCGAGCAAAGTATTTTCCTTGTGTTATTTGTTTATTTACAAATGTACAAAAGTCTTGTTTGTTTGAATACAGATAGTAATAATCCACACATGGGCAACTCCCTTTTGCAGAAACCTTAGGCATTTTTGCTCTGTCCTAAAAATAGCTGCTTTGGGTCCCTGCTTCTCTTCAAGCCTTAGAAAACTCAAAAAAGATCCAAATTGCTTAATAAGAGACATACACCATGCTCCTTTTCCTCCCATACCTTCTGCTCTATCCACCTGTAAACAGAAAACTCTTGGTCCAAGGCTCCCTTTGAATCACACTATGGCTCAAGGTGGTGGTCTCAGTTTTAATTCCCATTTTCTATAGGTACTCTGCAACACAAAAATGTCAGAAGGTTCTGCTACAGACAATGAACAGTGGTCTAACCCACACAACATTTAACAGTATCTGGACCTGGTTACTGCATAGTTCCATGGCTGGTTTTAGTCTTAGTTCTTATATATCAATGCTTTAATGGGCAAGTCAGTAGCACCTTTCATCATAACAAGAACTCCCTTTTTCCACCTTCTTCCATCTTCCTCCAAGTAACCTAAAGCTACTTCACAAACATCTGCATCTTTATCCACATTTGTATACATTCCAGAAAGAAGAAAAACAGACCAACAGGACTTTTAATTTTAAAATCTTATCAAATGTTAATGCAATTTCAATCAGTCAAAATGGTGAATTTTCTAATGAAGCTTTAACAACATATTTGAAAACACTGTTCACAACTATTACAAGTTTTATCATCTTTAAATCAGGATTTCCTGCTACACACGTAATGCACCATGCACATCTCCCCATATGCTTTAGATACATCTTCCTGCTCCTTCCACTGTACTTGTCTTTCTGCATCTTGCGCCACTACAACACTTCTCAACACTTCTCCACTCAATTAAAATGTAGTTTTTCTGCCACGAGTAAGTAGATTTTTTTCTCCATTTAATTTACAGATGGGATGAACCAGACCTATCCTGAAATCAACAGGAACTTCAAGTTCCCGCCACATCTCAGGATCATTCCTTGAAGTTACAGCAACGTGGGACTCCAAAACAGAAAGACATACATCTTTTAAAGCAGGGGTATCAAACTCATGGCCTGCAGAGCAGCTGCCTGGGATGTGCCTGGAAACTGTCTTGCAGCAGCAAACTCCAAAGACAGGATCCTGGCACAGCAGGGCATGCTTCTGACTCACTCACATGATCCAAGTCACAGCACAAGGGAACAAAGGAAGTCCTCCAGCCAATCCTCGCTCAGCTCTGCTGTGGTCTGCCAACCAATCACAGTCTCAGTCACAGCAGGCTAGTCTGGCTCCGAAGAGCCACCACACTGCCCCCCACCTCAACTGTTCGTCAGTCAGACAGCATGCTAATTTGACTGACAGCATATTGAACAAATCACAAATAAAAAAAAGGAAAAGTGACTGGGGCCCACATGGGAACAAACCAATCAAAAGCCACCAGGGACTGTGCCAACCAAAGACCCGCATTCAGAATGACTTGACAATGAATGGGCTGGGAGGAGAAGAGGCAAGAGCCCAGCCTGGCCGCCTGTGACTGAGACTGATTTTTTTGGCTGCCACCAGGAGATACGGGGAGTAGAAAGGGAAAGTGAAGAGGTGGGAGTTTTGGGAACCAGTGTGGGGAAGGGGAATTCACAGGACAGGGGAAAGGGAATGTGTCAGAGAGCTTGTGGGGTTGGGGAGTGGAAAGGGGAGACCGCACCATTCTGAACATGGAGGGGAAAGTGTTGGGGAACCTGTACAGTCACATGGCCTGTGATAGGTATCTTGCCTTCCAACGTGGCCCCCACATTGAATGAGTTTGACACCCCTGTTTTAAAGAATATCTTTAACAGAAAATCCTACAGTCTAAATGGTGAATAGTTATTATTCATTAACATGCATCTAAATATGGAGTAAAATTCGGAAAATAAAACTAGATCTGAGTTGGAGTGCTGTGGACAAGTTTATGATGATTGCTGGCCATTATTCTGTACTCTCTGTCTTCAGGTGGTGGAATGGTTTTCCCACAAACATGTGTTGTATTAGTATCACTGAAGTCAAAGGCAGCCCTCTACTTCATAAACATTGGCAGAGACTCCAAAGATAATTAAAAATGCTATAATCTTTTTGTTATAAAAATTCATAAAAATCAGCTTCTGGGAAGGCAAAGCGGAGAGCCAGAGTTCTTTGAAAACCTCCCAGTAGTGTTGCCAATAAGCATACAAAAATCCTCTATCTTATATTAGAAGAACTATGCCTAGAACACACAATAGAAACTTATGAAGCCATGCATTAGGTTTCTGCCAAACCAGTTACAAAATGTTGTTTCTAAGGCACTAATTAGTTCTGCAGAACAATGAGAGTGTGTTTTTTTTGCTAGAAAGATCAAGTTTACAATGTAGGAGTTATTCAGAAACCAGCTCTGCTGCAACAGCTCCTGCAAAGCTGTTTGATTTCCTCCCAGCCACCCCACTTCCCCAAAAAGAGAGTAATAGGGAATAGTAATTCATTAAAACAATCTTTCATTTTTACACTGGACAGATGGCTTAGTTTTCTAACATGACCTCTCTTTCTTACTAGATAGATCCAGTGCTAGCATGATGTTTAGCTGCTCAGGCAAGATTTAAACAGTATTTATCCCACGCAGCATTTAAGATGTACACTGTTCATTTTTTCCACTCAAGCCCAAAATCTAAAACTAGGACTGTTTGTGCTGATAATCAGTGTTTTGGGGTTGTGGCTGGGATTTGAGGGAGCAGGGAGGGAGAACAGATATTACCCAAAACGTGTTAGAAAAAAAAGATGCATTTGTAAGACTTGTTAAAAACTCTGACTATTGCTCCATCCCAGACAACAGCATTTAATCTTACAGTAGAACAGTTCGGAACGCTATAGTTATGGAAAAACAAACAAGGAGTCCTGTGGCTCTTAAAGACTAGCACATTTATTTATTGCATGAGCTTTCATGGGAGAAAATCCCACTTCATAAGATGCTTTGAAGATCAGAAAACTTGCAGAATGGGAGGAAATAAATGCAGGGAAGTGTAAGTCATGGGAACAGGTCACACTGTAACATCATAGAGAGGGAGATGAAGGTCAACCACACACCTCATTTGGAACCAGAAATATGCATTCAGAAAGTAGCAGAGACCAAAAAAAGAGGTGCAGTAGGACAAGATGTTGAATGCCTTTTTTTTTTTTTCTTTAAATTAAATTGACTGACAATGGGTGGAAGCCCATCTTGGGTCAAATTCTAAAACTATCTTGAAGTTTCTCCCTAGCTGCCATCAAATCCGTAATTAACAATGTACCTCTTTTCCTACCATGTCAAATGTGTAAAAATGATGAGTTCTGCTTCTCTTTCAGTCCCCAAAATGAGCCAGACTGTTCTGATGAGACACATGGCTACTATTATATTCTACTCAATATACTTTGAGCACTGCCGTGCTTTTAGTCTCTCTCTCTCCCTCTGTCAGGATGCTACTGTCAATAATAAATAATTTCTCTTCATTCTGTTGTACACTTTATCACTTCCTCCACTTTCCATCTGTCCACCTTCAGTGTCTAACACAATGGGTCCCATTCTTGGTTGGCACTTATGCAACAGTGTCATTAACACAACTAACAACACTGGAAGAAGATCTCACTCCCACAAAGCATCCCAGTTCACAGATACCCTGGTCAGTCAAAAGGTTAGTGAAAAATCCCCATTACGTTTACAATCCTGTAGCTTTACAGAGAATTTGACTTGGCAATTCCAGAGGAGACAAAGGAAACACACAACAGGAATGAATCTAACCAATGCTGTGATCATGAGCACTATCACTCAGTTTGACATTCAAAATACTATAGTGGGGCAGCAAATTCCAAAGAGAGTCACAATATTCCACAGCAGAGCAACAATGTAAAACAACAGAGGCTTATAAGATGTCAGCACCAGCTCTTTCTCTGCTCTGTTACCTACACTGGCTAAAAACTGATTTCCAGGTGAAAATTAATCTGTTCATTTTGAACTACAAAGGCCTAAAGTAGGAATAATTTAGACAAGGAAGTGAAAATCTTATTCATGGCAAATTAGATATTTAGTGGACAGACAGTGAATAGAATTCTACACTTTTTTAAAAAAAGTACATGCTTAAGAATCTATATTTTGGTATAGGTACTTTTCTTAAATCCAGACACACACGATAAAGTTCAAAATAATAGTTTAAAAAGGTGAAACAGAAGAGGTATTCAGAAGAATAGAAGTCTAGCCATGAATACACTGACATTTTAAGTATATTCTACTCATTTTACACTTGATTTCCTCAAAACAAGTGAACAATAGATTATGAGCATTAGCAAAAGATTCAAAATAGATGGGCCTCATCCTGCTAAATTCATTACCAACACCTTGCTCATTACTATAGGTAGTCACTAGACTGCAGACTATTTTGTAACCAGAAGCAATGTACCCAGGTAATTAAGTGTATATGACAAAGTTCTTAGTAGTGGTGGAATTGTAATTAGTATAGTTCTGATAAAGAGAATTAACAGATGTCAGGCATTGTGTGTACCGAATATAGTATTACAAACAGGATAAACACAGTTCTAGTGTATTTTTTTTTATACTGAACATAATAAATTATTTTTGGGATGACAATTAGAATTTAATTCAACAGCTACCTGCTGCACATGCCTCTGCATGTTGTCTGTTATGGAGCCGAATTTGCTTTCCAGCAATATCCATTAATAATAATTATTAAACCAGTGATCTCTGCCAGCTTTTGTGAAATGACACTGCATGCTCAGATGGGCACTGCAGAAAGCCTGAAGGGGGATTCACTAAATTCTCACATTAAGAAAGCAACTTCCAGACTTGAAAAATTCAATTAGACAGCTTGCATGAGCAGAGGATTCGTGCTTTGTAGCTGGAAACATACCTCAGTCCCTATATCAAAATTCCAGAAGTTTTTGGCTTTTATCAAAATTTCAACATCACTAAAAATCACCCTTAATTTTCTGACTCTGTGATAAAACCCTTTACTATGCCTTGATCAACTTCCACCCCAGCTACTGCAACCTTCTTGCTCCTCTCCTCTCCATTCTGTAACCCCTTTCAGCTGGTCCAGTGTCATCTTGCCCTCTTTTAATACCTTCACTGGATTCTTCTCAACATAACCAAATCCATACTGTAGGATGAAATGCTGTAACTGTACAAGTATAGATAAAGAAGTACAACTTTGTACACTGTAGACAAGCCCCAATTCAACATATGGGTCACAGAACATCCACCTCTGTCAGGACCTCATTGCAGGATCACAGCCCAAACTGAAGTACAAATGTACGGTGCATGCACTTTTTCAGTGCTCTCTTATAGTAGAGGAAGCGCTGAAGAATTCTGAAAGGTGACCCACATGCAACTGCAAATTCTCCATTTTTCTTTTACTCCTTCACAAAATGATGCTTCTAACGGCCCAGGTGAAGGAGGCGTCATAGGTAAATTCAAGAGAAATCTTTTCTGCAGATTTACTTTCAGGCTTCTCTGGCAATATCACTCTGAGATAAGTGATTTGTAAAATAAACTCTAAAGTCAAAAGGCACTTTAAATAATGAAGTAAAGAACCACAAATTTCAAACAGCTGAACCAGCATGGATCTAAAAGGCCTACAGGTGGCTAATCTCCAAACCCTAAGGAGTTTAAGTTTTTAATTGTTTCCTTTTGTTTTGGACTCTATAGGCAGTGCTAACTGGTTGTTAAGAAAAAGTAAGTTACTTAACTTTACTTAACTGTTCTTGGAAATGTGGCTGCAGGTGCTTATTCCACTGAAGTGCATGTCCAATGAACTGAATTTCCAAAGGGATAGCCATGTTAGTCTAGTCCAGCAAAACAAAAAACACCACCAACAAAAAACAACCAAAACCACCACACCAGGAGTCGTGTGGCACTTTAAAACTAACAGATTTATTTTTTTGCATGAGCTTTTGTGGGAGAAAATCCCACTGCCAGAGCACTTTAAGCAAATCTACTTAGGAGTGATGCTTGGGCTCTGTGAGCTTAGCTCCTCCTACTGATTTTGGTGCCAAACTGGATATAAAGAAAATCTTGACCACCTTCTAGCTCAGTGTTTCCCTAACTGTATTTCGCAGAGCACCAGTGTTCCACGAAAAAAGTTCTGATGCTAGTGGCGTTTCTCCTTCTCATGCTTTTAAATCAACTTTTAAGCAATACATGTGGCAAAGTTTTTCAGTATGAACCACCCTCTCCTACCCCCCTGAGCAGCACGTAATATGTTCCAAAAGTATTCTGTGCTCAAATTAGTTTGGGAACTCTGTTCTGGACCAATGTCTCAAAGTGAGGGAGAGGATAACTACCAGCTTCAGCCTAAAGGATCCTCACAGTAATCCAGGTTTCATACGGAAGCCTCCCCAGAGAAGCAAGCAAACATCCAGTCTCATTCAAAGTCCAATATTTTGGTTTCACTACCAACAAGATAGGTATGAAAGTCAGTGCCCTAAAGACTAGTAAAAGTATCCCACTCCCATTCAATACCAAAACCAAATTTGGTACCGTCCCTGATAACGTGTTCTGCCCTGCAGTCAACGCCAGTGCTGAAGATAGTCACTACGATGAATTACCTGTCCTCTCTAAGTGGTTACTGCAGAGTTCCTTCCTACAGCCCTCTCTCACTCCCTACTTTCTGCTTTACATTAGCTCAGACTGTGCCTGCTCATCTGGGCATCATTGTTCAGCAGACTTTAGTTACCCTGACTCTTCTTCAGATGCAGCCCTTGTGGTATTAACTGGCCCTTTTTAACAAATTGCATTAGGTCCATCACATGTGTAAAAAGACTCACAAAAATAAAGAAGAAAATATCTCAAAACACAACACTAACCTGGCAATGACAAAAATATAAACACAGATGTCAGGAAATTCAAAGCTGTGGTACTCCAGTAATTCTAGCTCATGCACACAGTCCCTTCGTTCACATACATTTTCTGATATCTCTGCATTCATTTTCTCAGTTAAAACATTCTTTAACTGCTGTTAATACTGCATTGCCTTGGGGCAGGTAGTTAGTTTTTTATTTTTAAATATAGAGCAAAAAAAATTCTGATTACAGCATTAAATAAAACACACTATTACCATGTAATGTGACATAAAATAATAATATGTATAACTTAGAAGGAGCCTGTTATAAAATTCACACAGAGGATTTTAATAGTATTGAAACAGTTCTCTTTCCAACTGTCACGCAATTTTCCCCCAGAACTCCTGAGCTCCACAACAGCAATCAAAAGAGGGTTGTGGACATGACAATGTGTGAATGTGCTTAGCAAAATAAGCTCATGTCTGTTTTACATTCATTACTGGATTCTTGTCTGAGCCTGCTTACTAGTCTTTATATGTTTTGTGAAAATTACCAGTAATTCCTTTATACATACCTTGAAGGGAAAAAACAACTCTCCCTAAATGTGTAGCATCAGTGGTAATAGATTTCAGAACCAATATTTCAAAGCACACACACACTCATTGTTCAAACTCTCCATCTGTTTATAAAAGTGAACTTACTTCACAGTCTACCAAAGCACGCTAGCTGTATCAGTTATTCCACCTAAAAATAGACTACACACACAGTACACCACTGTTTCAGCGATTTTCCTTCAAAACAATTTCAGAGTACAAATGTTAGCATTTTATATTGATGAACATAAGGGACAAATATTCATAAACAAATACATTTATATTGATTTTCTGGCATGAAAGTCTTACTGCAGTTTCTTCAGTTTCAGTAAATACCATTGAGCAAACTACCTACAACGGGTGTTCTGATAGTCCAAAGATTTGATAACAACACTAGCAGACAATCAAAATACAATTTGATTAGTGAGTACAAAGAACAAACTTGGAATAGTGCAACTTCAAACTGTAACTTTATCATGGATATGATGGCTAAAAATCTTCTGTAGTCATGACTGCTGAGTTTTATAGGTAAAGGACTGGAGAATGGGTTTGGTTAGTCTGTGTAAACAACAAATGCAATTACATTTCAACAGTAGGCTGATACCTCCATTATGTAATATAACTATCATATCTGTAAATTCTTGTTTTACGTATAAAGTGGAGGGAAAGAGGAAGAAGGAAAAGACTGTATGAATGCATACATGCATAATGCTCAGCATTATAATTGAATTCTGAAGTCTTCATAACAGGGTAACTCATGAGAAGCATCAAAAGAAAACTGCAGGCATGAAAAATTCCATGTCTACATCATTTGTAATTCTTCACAAAAAGAAAATATCAGAAATTCCTGTTCTCAAGGTCCCTGATTCTGCAATTAGATCCACGTGGGCAGGTCCTTGTGTATACATGAAGTCCTAATGAAGTCAGTGAGGTTCTGCCTAGATGCAAAGGTCCACCCCATTTGGACTGTTTGCAGGATTGGAGCCCAAATTCTAACATTCTAAAACAAGAATGGCATGAAAATGATCTGAATGCAGTATCAGGCAAATTGACTTAAAGTATAGTAAAGAACAGCAACAAGAGAGTCACCTCACCTCCCTGCTCTATGCTTCATTCTTCCCTCTGTAAAACAGGAAACATGATAATCTGCTTTTGTGAAGGGCTTGCAAGAGCTATAGATGAAGTGTGTTGCCTATTATGCATTCTATACCCATTACAGGCCAGCAAGATTTTACCCTTGGGTGGAAAGACAGATGCATAGTAAGCATACCAAATTTTCATTCTTATACTTCTTTTATACACTATGCTTGACCACATTATTAGAACTGCTGCAAGAAAGAGAACACAGTGATTGTTTATGTCATAAATGCAATCCCGCTGAACTTACTGAAGATTCAAAAAACCCAACAAAAACCCCAGAAGACAAACGGGGGAAGGGAGAATAAGAAAATTCCCCTGACAGTTGGCAGCAACTCGATAAACCAGGAGAATAGTTTTCACCAGAATCCCAAGACTGAATTTTATTAAATCCAATTTTTGCAGTTTGCTGATTTAATGTAAGCATATATAAGTTTCTGGCAACACTTTCTATTTCAAAAAATGCCTTTTACTTTGGTGGATTAAGCAGATTCTGATCACAATCACACAGTATTCTGTAGATCAAATGCATTCTTTTAGCAGTTATGAATTTAACCTTTGAAGATTCCTGAAATAGGTTTCTCAGTTTTATGGAGTTTCTCTTGCTCACAATGCACGTCTTTCAAATTTAGCTACAAATACAACAAGTCATCATTTGTCTTTGCCATCTAACAAAATCACCAATATCCATGTCAGAACTTCTACCTTCATTACCTAGTGGATGGGTTTTGTATTTTGCAGCCACTCACCACACCATTCCTAATATTCATAACTTTTTAGGACTAAGATACTGAAACTTTGATAAAAGGCTGAGGGTATGTCTACACTTACAATTTAGTTTGAACTAATGAGGATTAATTTGAACTAAATAAATGCATGGCTACACTGGCTTTCATTATTTTGAACTAAGGAATTCTTTAGTTCAAAGTAACGAACACTTACTTCGAAGTTATAAAACCTTGCTTAACTTTGAAGGAACAGTTAGTTCGAATTAACCCAATGGAGCTGCGTTAATTCGAACTAACTGTTAGTTCAAATTAACGCAGTTTGACCTTGTTCATCCCAGGGTGCCTTTCTATTTCTATGTATTGGATGGGGGCATGGCCCTTCTTGGGTGCCATACTGCCACACCTCCCATGGTGCCACCCTCCTAAACTGAACTAGCAAGTCCTGTCCATGGACATGCTAGTTTGATTTGGGTTTCTAGCGGAGACATGTTAGTTTGAATTAACTTAGTTCAAACTAACCATTATTAGTTTGAATTAATTAATTCAAACTAACTTCCTAAATGTAGACAAAGCCTGATCATTTTATTTCTAGTTATAAACTGAATGTCAGCATTACACAAATATCCACCTATTATTCTTCTTGTGTGGCACTTCAGAGCAGGGGTCTCAAACTCAAATCTCAACGAGGGCTGCATAAGGACTAGTACGTTAGCACGAGGGCCGCACCACTGAAACCCTTTCATACAATGATACTGCAAATATCGGTAACAATAGTGTCATTGGAGGCTGCAGCTGTAGGGGCCACATGCTTGAGACTCCTGCTTCAGAGGAAGCAGAAGTGCAGATTCTACATCTCAAGTATTGTGCAAGTTTCTAAAGAATTCAGAGAGAGATTCCCTTTGAATTCATGCTGTGTGTCCTGCTGTATTTTCCATATAGACCTCTAAAGCTTGCTTGCTCTCCTAGTTTTTATATCAAAATTTCATTCAGAAAGAAGCCAGACAATGCAAACACCAGGAATTAAAGAGCTAAAAGAAGCAATACCGACAGCAGGAAAAACAAAATAAACCTTCCTCAATTTGCAAGGTCAGATAAAGGAATAGCTAACAAAGGAATATCCTTTAACATCATTGCATTTAAGCCACAAAACAACTCACAGGGATGGAATGTTACATTTGTAATCTATTCCCTTGCAGAGGTATTCTTCTTTCTTTTTACTACAATACATTATTGGGACATAATGGGTAAAGTTCAAACAATAAAGATCAATTTTTTTAGTACAAAGTCTGGGTAAAGTGTTACATTTCAAGAAACCACTCAAAATACTTTTTACTTTATACTCTAATACACATTAGATTTATTTGAATTAGGAGCTAGTCTAAACTGATTAATTTGCAGCATCAACATTAAGCTTCAGTACTTTTTAAAGATAAACAGGTTTGTCTGTATAACAAATTTCTGTGGAATAATAAAGATTCACTATCCTTATACAAGGAATATTTACTCTATTATAGCTCAGAAGATGTCATAATGTAAGTAATATTTCATCATTTGACTATCAGTGATTAATGAATTATGCTTTCTTTATAACCATTCATAATCTGGAATAGAATTTTGAAAATCAATATATTTAAAAGTTTCTACACAAATCCCATCTATTTCTGTTTGTGTCCTAAAGTGACTGCTTCAAAAAATAAATACTTACAGCATATATGGGTAACAGCAAACATTATTAGACATATGGACCATATCCAGTCAGTTTGCTCAGATTGTGAATGGAGAATTTCCAAAACGATTTGTGTTTTATTGTGAAACATGAAATCCCCAAGAGACTGCCATTTGGAAAATCAAACCTCATTCTTTACAGAGACATTAGGCTCATGCCACAGAGCCAAAATCTGAAAAATGTATTTCTGCTTAAGCTGACCCTTTCGCTGTTTAAAGTCTTTTGATGCAAAAAGGGAATGTAAAACAGCCCCATACAGGCAACATTGTAACAGTGCTAAAATCTGAATACTTTAGTTTGGTAGCTCATCAGCAAACATCCAGCATCTGGGTTCACTAGAATTACAGGTGCCCACAAACACAGAACCAGCTTTCTAAACTTCTTGTCTGCTTGTTTCCTGTGACTAGAATAGATAAGAACCTAGTTCTCCAAATGATTTTGAAAGCAAGGTGCTTATAAATTTCAGTCTCCTGTCAGCTTGCTCAGGCAATATGAATGGATGGACGACATAATACATACATTCATCATTCAACGAACCAAGCCTTAAGTTTACTGGGAGATGGAGAGAGGAAAATGAATGCCAAAGAAAAAGCTAAGTTCCACAGCCCCCACTTCAGAATGCTCATTTGCCACTGTGACACATTATGCCTTAATGCAGCATCCTGAAACTCCTATATTCACCTGTCATATAATTTTGACACACTTGTGCATAGTATGCCTTGTGAAGTATCATTCTGAAAGTTCAGATTGGTTGAAAATTAATATGCTGTTGGATCATGTGTGAAGTTATGAAGATTCACTATGTGTCAGAAATGTCCATAACTAGCCTTTCAGATATAATAATGGAGTAGCCAGAGAGTGTTAATGGATCATCAAGACCCACCAAGGAGAAAATCCACTTATCCGAGGAACTGTATACAATGGAGGCTTCTCAGAGGAAGCAGAGATAGTGTAGGCTGCTTGACCAAAGGTGGGGGTAGGGAGGCAGCAGTGAACCACATCGTAGGCAAAGGATTTTTCCAGCAAGTGGAAAGAGGTGATTGAAGGCGCAGAGAGAAGGAAACTCAACACTTGAAGGAATGTTTGGAAGACAAAGATTTTTAGACTGAGGAAGGATGGTCCTGGGATGGAACGTAGTTTCAGGATTGTGTACTACGGATCTATACTTGCTTGTGCCATCTGTCAGGGTGAGGTGATTTAAATATTGTTTAGCTTATCAGAACTTAAACTGCAAAATTTACTTTGATTTCTTAAAGGAACTGACTCTGATCTTTTATACCCACTACTTATAATTACTTAAAATCAGTCTTTCTACAGGTAACTCTGTTTTAGATCCCTGGAGGATCCCATTATATCCACTTCATCCTTTTCTCCATTCAATGGAAATTTAATTTTTTTTATTACCTTGCATTTTTAAAAAGATGGTTTTGCAGGGTATAAAAACTCTGCACTGGACAGGAGAGGGTTAAAGAGCAGCTATGACATCAGCTAGCTTGATCCTATTACATCTGTGCTAGGCGTTTGGCTAGAAAAGCAATGCCGAGTCGCTGGAGTCTGCCTGAGAGGAACAGACTGGTTACTCCCATGTGCTGCAGCAAGCCTGGCAAGAGCCACATAGCTGTCTGAAGGGGTGGGGGGAAGTCTGCCAGAGCCTCTCTGCGGAAAGATAGCCCTAGCCTCATCTATAGGCCCATTGCTAGGCTGTTACAACCAAGGGCTGCCTCCTGGGAGGAGGCCAGAAGCTGAACCCAGGTTGGCTGAAGATGAATCCCGCAGGGCTGGAACTCTCAGAAGTGACTTATCCATACCACTATATAAATCCATAGGATGGCCACACCTTGAACATAGCATGAAGTTCTCGGTGACCCATTTCAAAAGAAATACATTAGAATTGGAAGAAGTACAGAGAAGAGCAAAGCAAATAATTCGAGGTATGAAACAGCTTTGCATATGAAGAGACTGGGAACGGTCATTTTAAAAGAGAGATGACTAAGGAGTATATAGTAAATTAATTAATGCTGTGTATAAAGGGAATAGGGAAGTTTCAAGTTACTGCTCGCACCATCTTTCCTCTTTGAGCACTTGAGAAATGCTAAGTGGGAGTGGAGAAATCCTTCCTACCTCCCCCCCTTGCCAGATATGGAGAGGTTGCAGAGTTTGTGTGGAAACGGCTTCAACCTAGTCCAAGTTCACAGCATTACACAGAAGGTGCTTGCACTCCAGTCCCAAATAGAAGAGCTGACTGGTTCCACTCCACATTTGAAGGAGAAAGGACTAGCTTTCCCTCAACACTCCAAGCTTTATACTGAAAGTCTATATCTATATACATTTTGACTGATAAAAAAATAAACAACAAACTGCCGGTTTGACCTTGGAGAAGGCAGATTTCTCTGTGCTTCAGCTTCCCATCAGTAAAGTGAGTATAGGGATATAGTACTCTCTTACTTCTGAAGCAAAGTGCTCATGCTACACTAAAATGGGGGCTATACACTTATGTAAGACAGACGTAAGAGCCTGCATTGAGGCCTGGGTGCACCACTCATATTACGCAGAGGACTTTATAAACCATATGCTAAAAAGCAGTTTATGAGTTAAAAGCTGGGTTCTAAACATGCAAAATCTAAAGTGTTAAAGCAATCAGTGTGTTTAATTCAAAATCTGTTAATTCCATACTGTAAGTGCACTCATCACTGGCATAGTAATCAGCATTCTAGTCACAGCCTTGGAAATATTTTTGGTCTGTTCACCTGTTGGGTGCCCAGTACTCCACTCACTTAGCCCCAATGCAGCCCTGTCAATGTGGGGGGCAAAATCTGACCCTAGATGCTTTGTAGTGGAATATTTCAGGCAGTGAATTCAATGCAGAGCCACGTTCAGTCATTTAGACTTTCAATATTTGCAGACCACCTTTGGAAGTGAACAGCTGAATGAATGCGTAAATGTAAAGCTCGGTTTCTTGCCTATTTAAAATAATGAACGTGACTAGCCACTTGTTACCTTACTCAAATCCAATATACTTCACCCGATAATATACGAGATGGAAAGACCAATACCACAGACGCCATTGATGTTTCATGGTGAGAATCAAAAGAAAAAAGAATGATTAAATAGGTAACACAATACTCAATTTGGCCAAGTTTCTAGAGAAACTTGAATTAACACACAAAGAAGTCTATTTTAAGCTGCATGAGTTTCAGCTTCAAAGGTTTTCTGGTGGGATGTTGCCATCAACCCATGAAGTTTTCTCTTCAGGATTGCTTTTATCAGATATTTCAATTGGCCTTTGACACATCAGGCCTAAGAAATCTAACCTTAAAACACCAAAGGAGCCAGAAAGGTCTTCTCCAAGATGCAGTGTGCTGTGTACGTTTGTTTGTTTGTTTGGGGCTTTTTTAAAGGTGAGGGAAGGGTAGGGGAGTGGAATGCACCACACAGGCAATTAGGTGTCAATAAATTAGATGTAAATAAATTAAATAATTAATAAAAATTTCCCTCTAACGAACATATTTAGAATGAATGATACACAATTAAAAATTTACATTTTGCTTCATAAAATCCAACAATTTACACCTGTATCACTTATTTCTCCAATGCAACTTTATGAGTTTCACTACTGTACAGTGTATTAAATCAGGCTGGGATTTTCAGAAGACATGAGAGAGATACTGACTCCCTTTATTTCTTTTTATAAAATGAGATTTGGTAAGAAAAATGGTCTACCATACCGTTTATTCCTAAGTTTCCTAAGTACAGCTCACAAACTTAGTAAAATATCTTAGTAGAAATTCACACACACACAAAGGGCTATCTGGACATTTTCTCCACTCATTGTCAGTTTCCTTCTCACCTGATGTTTTGCCCCTGACATCACAAGAAACCAGTCTTTAGTCATAGTAGAGGTCATGAAAGACTTAATACAGGAATACTGTTTTTCTGACATTCAGGTCCCCATATCCCTCCCCTCTTTTCCTCCCTCACATGCTGAACAGCTGTAGTACAATTAAAACATATGGAGAAGAAGAGCATGTCAGAAGAAAATTCCACTAAAAATAACAATGTCATAGCTAGAACTTGCATAGAATTGTACCCCTTTAAGTGTATTTCTATACCTGCTCTACCTTACCTGGGGCACTTATTTTCAGGGAAAAAATATAAAATGATAATAAGGCATTATTACTTCTTGGTCCAATGAAGTTACATTAGGTATGAATTAGGTGACTCAAGTAATATATTAATTCTGTATTTAACAGTTTTAAACAAATGAAAAGGTAGTTCAACTGACTATTAAAAAAACCTTGTGTTTGCCAAGGTAAATAAACAGAAAAACATGCTTTCTGAACACTAAACTAAAACTGAAAACTATGTCATTATCATCTCAGAAACGACTAGAACCAAGATTTTCAGAAGTATCTAGTGATTTGGGGTTTCTCAAAGTCTGAGTGCCCAATCTGAAACACCTTTATGATTTTCAGAGTGGCCGCTCAGTAGCTTTTAAGAATCAGACCCTGCTAAGGTACCAAAACTCAGAAAATTCAGCATAATGCATCCAAATCACCAGTCACTGTTGAAAATCTTGGCTCATATGATTTTTGTAAAGCAGTTTTCTGCACAATAACATTCCATATTTCAAATATAATATTCTCATGCTGCAAATGCCACCTGCTCCTGTTGCTACAGCATAGACAGATAAATGAAAGGGAGACATCTTTTCTGGACATACAGTGACCTTTATAAAGCGGCAAATATGGCTGCATACATGTTAGTAAGTACTGCAAATGTTGCAGCAACGCAGATGGGGATTTTTCACCTTTCTTTGTAGCATGGGACAGAGGTCACTTCCAGGTTTAAATTAGTGTAAATGGTGGATTCTCTGTAACTTCACATCTTTCAACAATGATTTGACAACTTCAGTAACTCAGCCAAAAGTTATGGGTCTATTACAGGAGTGGATGGGCAAGGTATTTTTGGCCTACAACATGCAGGAGTTCAGAACAGATGATCATGGTGGTCCTCTCTGACTTTAAAGTCTGTATGAATCAAGTATTAAATGCACCATAACAAGACATTAATAGGACAGTAAACACAAAGCCAAAAGAGAGAATTCTGTGCATCATAAACACACCAACTACTACTGTTTCGTATTCTTAGATGGTAAAGAAGCACCAGAAGAAACCACATGTGGTTGCACCAAGAATCCAGATTCTCTTACAAATAGACTTTCAGATGACCTCCTTATTCTGTAGCAGGAGCAATAAAGTACTTCGTGTTGACTCTGAGGACACTGTCAGCCTGAGCAATATTTTCCTAGTCATCAGTCCAAGGGTTGACTGCAGTCTCTCTCAAATGCCAGTAACAATGTGTCTCAGCAGGGAGTGGTTTATTATTCTAATAGGATGACCCAATAAAGAGAGGGTCAGCTGCAAATCATTATCATAGAAGATTTAATTACACTTATGCCCTGGCTAAGGACATTCTCTGTACAAAGATGAGACATTCAGTATGTAGATGATTGACAGTTCATTTTAATGCAAGGCTACTTCAGCTTTCTTCATGTTAAACACATTTTATGCTAAGCCTTTTTTTTTTTTCCTGTTTGCATTTGTAGTTCTATTTTTAAGCTCAAAACCTTTCTGCTCTGTGAGAAGAGGCCCTGAATGCAAGATATTTTTTAAAAAGTTCTTCAGGTAACCCTTTCCAAATGTAAATCCCAACAAGCAGCTCCATTCTCCTCCTCCCTGCACCTGGAAGATCTTAGGTCAGCCTAAATATCCAAAACATGTAGATGAATACACACATCCAAGACAGACTACACACAACATGCTTTTTTGGGCTTTTTAAATGTATTATATATAAGAAAATAGCAATAAAGTAATATGTAGTTGGAAACCAAAGCAAAGCAGGTAAGATTTCTGTTAGAAGCAACCTTATAATTAAACACAGTTACTTGCTTTCTCATTCAAGACATACAGCACATATCCATTATTCTGCAGGCACGCACAGAACTTTTGCATCACCATCACGGAGTTTCTCCCTAGCAGCAGCCAGCGACAGTGATAAGGGTACAGTGACTAATAAATATGTGAATGGAAGACCACATAACTGCTCCATAAGTGCACATGACAGATGTGCCCCACAAATGCTGCTGAAGCTTCAGGGCTCTGGTACAGTGGGCTGTCAACCTACCGGGAAGCGTCTTGCTCACAGCTATATTAAGTTAGAGATGCAACTTGTAATCCATTTTGAGGGTCTGAGCGGTATTTCAGTAACCTTTTAAGCATCTTTGCATAGACACAGACTGGGAGTAGTCCTGCTTTTACAAGGGGTTGGACTAGATGACCTCATGAAGTCCCATCCAGCTCTAATATTCTATGAATCTATAAAAATGAGAAGGCAAGAGGCAGCCAAAGATATCCATCTTTGGGAACTTTGCCTCCTCTTAGGCTGGTCAAGCTGTCAAAAGCTGCTACTTTAGTTGTTGCTGAAGATTATGTCCTTACTGTAGATGACAAAGAGCCCTAAAAATACGAGAACACTCTAGAATCTTTTAATGTGTGCAGGGCTTCATCCGTCTCAGATGCCATATATCATGGGATGTATTGAGGGCTTCTTGCTGCTAGTATTGCAAAAGCAACCATTGTTTGCATAAATGCAGAGGCTGATTGAGCTAGGAGGGAAGGCAGCAATAGGATGCACCCAGGCTGAGGTATGCAGTAATTGCCTTGTCAGACAAGAGCCTTGAATGAGAGGCAACAGCTGAATCAAGAGACACAGAAGATCTCTTGACAGCATAGCTGTTTGTACCAAGAAAGATGGTTGCTCCAAGATCAGCAACGATTATTCCAATATCTCAGCCACAGGAAGAGCTTGTGTCAGTAGCCTCTGATAGCGCACCAGAGTCGACATCTCAGGATTAAGAGAGAGCACAGTAGCTGGTATCAGGGAGCAGCATGAAGGGCACATGCTAAACAAGAAAACTGTAAGAGGGTCCACAACACACACACACACACACACACACACACGCGCCACCATGTGAAAACAGAGTAAAAGGCATTTGGAAGCTATTTATTCAAATGGAGGGGGGGTTTCTGAGAGACTTTTGGAACCAAATTCAGGTCTTTATATCTGTGGGAAGAGATTCCCCAAGTCTTTCAGAAATCTCAAGGCTGAGCAGACAGAGAAGACCCCTCAACAGTCATATGAAAATTTATTAGAGTAGCCAAATCTTGTCCATTTTTGGAGGTGAGTAGTTCTGGTGGAAACCTTTCTACTGTTTAATAGTATGTGTTGTACCTCCATAGAGCAGAGTGACTCTAGCTCATTTGCCCTGGACTCCTGCTCCTCAAATGTTTGCTCCTGATGCAGGGCAGAAGCAGCTTGTGTCCCCCTACCATCCAAGTGGAACATGATTGGGGACAGAGAGAACTGCTGACAATAGGCTGCCCAGGGATCCTAATATGGCCATAGAAGCCAAATAGAGAATGGGGTGGCATCCAGGGTTGCTGCCAATGAGGTGACTCCTATAAAGAAAAATAAAACCATTTTGTGATTCAACTTCTCAAAAAAGTTGATGGGAGGTGAAAAGAAAAAAGGAAAAATGGTTCGGTACCATACAATAGCCCCATGATGCCCATGGTCAAAAACAAGCAACAAAACAAAAAACCCTGATGAACTACACTGCCCATTGACATCAGTGGACGTATACCATTCAGCTTTCAACTTACACTTGGATAAGTGGAGGGGATGAAGAACTGTAAAGCTGAAAAACCAATGAGAGATCTAGCACAAAAGGGAAGAGTGGTGGAAATATATTTGAGAAGAATAGCAGTAATAGAAACAGACTGAAAAAGAAGAAAATAGAGGTATAAAAACAAACAGTAAAACAGGAATGGATATCACACAACAGAGCAACAAATAGCAGGATGTGTTGAAATCAATAGGAATACTCGTGTTTAAGTGTGTTCAGCATCTTATAGAATTCAGTCCTTAATGACAAAGCTCCCTCAGCAGTGAAAGCGGAAGCAACAAAACTCATTTCAAATGTAAAAGATATGATTTAAGAATACCTGGATCTGAACAGATGTAGTTATGCACAGGAGATATACTTCTGTTCTGGCTATGTATGTTGCCAAGTATCCCTCAGCTTCTTCACACTTTACAAGTGACATTAAGGACCCAATTTTGCTTTTAAAGTCAATGATAAAATTCTTCTTGACTTGAATTGGAGCAAAAGTAAGCTCTGAGAAAGCTTGAATAAAGGAACCCATGAAAGAAAGCACATGCTTAAAGTTAAGCATGTATTTAAACGCCTTCCTAAGTAAGCGTGAGCTTAAGCACGTTTCAATGGTCTCCCAAACCAGGCCCCTAGTTAAATGGCAAATGATATAAAAAGTGTAAACAGGTAACACTGCCATGCAGCTGTACCAGCATGATGAATGGCAGAAAAGCAGAGGCCGCAGGTCAAAGCAATATTCCACACACCTAGAGAACTAAGTTTCAATATAAGAATTTCCATACATATCAACAAATGAATTAAAAACAAAAGGAAGTGAGTGATTATAGAACAACAAAATGAATTAGTTGCTGAAGATAATATTTGAGCTGTGCTAGCAAAAATGTATAATTGATTTTCTGTCCGTAGTAGTGGAGTAGCTACTTTTATGATGAAAATAAATTCTTTTTGAAGTACAAGCACACATTAAAGAGCCTCCACTTAGCATTTTCTGCAAACAAGCAGGCTTTTAAAATGACATGGAACAAACACATTGCTTCTACATGTCAAGAAATTAGCTTCCCCTCCTGAAGTGTTTCTTGAAAATACCTAAGCTTAGGACTACTAGCTTTTATATTAGCAATTAAAAAGTTCTCTGTGAAAATAGGTCATTGATACTGCAAAGCTACTAAGGTCTGAACTAACATTGACAAAGTGAGGGTCAGATCAACCATCTGTTCCTAAATTTAGGGATTAGCAAGAAAAATTGCAGTTCTCCAGAAACTGTGGTCTGTAACAGAAGTGTTCACAGACCTATAGCCCAGAAAAACAACACATCCAGGCACTGCTGATCTAAAAAGAATGCACTGAAAAAGATGACTTTATTAACCAAGTTAAGGATGCCAGGTAGTATCTTATGTCTTGTCAGAACACCAAGTTCATCAAAACACAAGCTGCTGAAAACCAGGAAATTAAGAGTTAAGGTACATACCTGCACAATCTTAATTCAGTCCTCCCCTCCTTGCCCCACTCCTGGCAATGACCACTGGGAATTACCTGCATGTACTGCGTTAGCTGTAGCTATATTGAATGGCGAAGGGATTAGTTAGAACAGGTTGGCAGAGTTGTGACTTTGATATTAGATGACAGGGGCTTATGCCATTTGGGGAGGGGGGATGAGCCCCCCCTTAATCCCACGTGTAATCAAAAGGAAGAGGCACTTATGTTCCTTGAGAGATCCAATATGCCTCATTTCAGCACTATGTTATGAAGGCTGTTGGTAGCAGAGCACTAAAGTTACCTTACCATAGCTACTGAGAAGAGTGTGGCCTGTGGGTGTAATGAAGAGTAAGTGAAAATACACTGTTAGCTGGCACTATTGCACACTGGTGAAAGGGTGATGTTCCGGAGATGTGATGTTATTTCAGCACAGAAGGATAGTGTTTGAGGGTAGAGCAATTGTAGATTAAGCCTTTTCAGTACTGCACAAAGGCAGACTGTCCTGGACCTGCTGGGCATTTCTCAGAAGGGTCCACACATCTCAACATGGCATCTCCAATTAACAAAAACATCTCAGAGAGATTAATCCAGCCTGGAACAACAGCTATAAAATACATGAATTGTTCCATTCCTCACAGTGTGTTCCTCCTCTACTCCCTGGGGTGCTGGAGAGCCTGTGGTATCCATCAAGCACTCCTCAAGTCCTCTCTCAGCGGTGTTTTCTTAGTGTACGCCTGTTCTCAGCTCCACATGCAGGGGGGCAATGCTTCCACAGATGCTGGCTCACATGAGGGGCAGAGGAAGGGCTCAGAACCCTTCAGAGGGAAGAGGGTCCTCCAGACCCTGGCTCACTTAGAGGGGAAGGAGAGAAGGTCAGGTATCCTTAGAAAGGCAGGACTCCCTCACCCCAGATCCTAGCACAGACATAGGGTGGGATTGACGGGTGCCCTGTGCCCCGTACCCCTCTCACTTGCCCTTCCACTCACCTCCATGTCAACCCTTATGTTCCACTTCTTATCTCCCCCACCCCCATCCCCAGCTGTCATCCTCTCCTTCTGGCCCGAGACTAAAAGCCCCCCTGTGCTATCCCCCACCAACCATCCCCACTGATCCCCCTTCCCACAATCCCACCTCCCTTCACCGCAGCCCCAAACATCCTACCCAACTCCTAATCCTCCCCCACGCATTCACAGGTGTAATTTCTTTTAAAAAATAATCTGAATGCCATCTGAATTTTTTTTTCTGTAGTCGGATTATATTTGCTCAAAATAAAAAAAGCCCTCTGACAGAGGCAGATTGTAGCAACATAATGTGCACCTCACCTCAGCTTCCCAATTTTTGTTGAGGGCTGGATTAGAAATTACAGTGCTGACGAACAGGTCCTATGAGCCAGTTGGCTTGCAAAACTAATGGGCACTCAGTTTGCACATGCACAGTGTAATCTATTAGGCATGCAAAATACATAGCCATCTAAAGCACATCTAAAGAGAGTCAAACTCTTCTTTGAATATTGTTTTCAGTGTTGCTTCTGGCAAACGGCTAGTGGATGCCAACATGAAATAGAATAAATGCTGAGTAACAGACCATTTGGGACAGCCTCAGAGCCATGTTTTATCCCCAGGTTTTATGGGGAGGAGCACCCCACTGGTGAAATCTGTCAACTTTAAGAAAAGCTTTTTTGTGGTGAGGGATATATTTCAGGAACCCCTAGGTCAAATAACCCCAAATTTAGGCCACTAACTCTCTTCAGAGTCAATCTTTAAACAGAAAGAAATTCTTATCCTTTCCCATAGAAGAGAGCGGGCATGCTGCAATAAATTTAAAATTTTAGAAGTTGAAAAGCATGGAAGCCCAAATGGTGATTTTTATCATGATCTTCTTCAGAGGAATGGACATCTATGTTATGTTTATATTCTTTGATATCTCAATTTGTCTTTAAATTGGACATTATCCATGCCTATTCTCCACCCAGAGCGAACGGAAACACTGGACTGTTTACTGGCTTTTAATTTACTGAGACATGCCATTACAACTGGATTATTTTATATTCCATGCATTTATAACAAACTTCAAATTTAGTCTCCGAACACTGTGTTAGTTCTGGCTTATCTTCCAATACGTACAACAAGATACATTATTGAAAAGAGCTTTCTGACAGACTGACTGACAATCGGTGCATTTGGAAATATGGGAGGACAGAGAATATTGAGAAATCAATACTACAAACAATATGTTCCTAGCCTCTGTTTGCCAGAAGTTGGGAATGAACAACAAAGGAGGATTACTTGATGACTTCCTATTGTGTTCATTTTCTCTGAAGCACCAGACATTGGCCACTGAAGGAAGATGAGATTCTGGGCTAGACAGACCACTGGTCTGATACAGTATGGTGGTTCTCATGATTTTAGGATTAACAAGAAACTGCCTTCAACATACTGAGTTTCAATCAATACAATTAAAACATTTGCCTTAAGTTTTAATTTTTTGCTTACACAACTTTAAATGTGGGCAGCTCCTATCAGATAATGAATGAACTAAGTTTTGCCTTAGATCTTAACTGCCTAACTCACAATACAAACCAGCTATTACTACTTATATAAGATACATTTTATGTAAAATTGCCTCTCTACCCCAGAAAACAACTACCACCACCACCACCACCACAGTTCAGAATAGGATCATTTCAAGATTCAAATACTGAAATCACTAACAAAGTCCAGAGCAGTTTTGACGTCAACTACAAGGAGAGAACATCAACAAAATGCCTTTCTGGCAATGCCAACAAATTATATTTTTTAACCCTTCCACGATTTAAGTTTCAAATCAAAATTTAATCAAGGTGAAAAGTACTGGTTAAATAAACACAGCAGGCTGGGAGAAATTTAATGGCACATGAAACCTACGTACTGAGAGAGTTTACATATTTATTATATACACACCTCTAGGCATCATAGGAACTTGATAGAACAATGATAATCAATAAGATGAGATGATAATACCTGGATACAAAATATACAAGAATGACAGAATAAGTTACACTGCTGTGGGGAGAGGGACTACACATGGAAGAAACAATAGAGCCAATACAGTAAAAATCTTAAATGAATCAAACAGTACCATAGAATTGCTACAGACAGAAATTCCATGCTTGAAAATTAAGAGTACAGCAGTAGGAATAGACAACTGACCATCTCAGCAGGACTATGATGGTGACTGTAAAATGCTCAGGGAGATTAGAGAGCCTATAAAACAAGAAAAGCCTATAATAAAGTGGGATTTCAACTACTCCTGTATTGCCTGGGAACATGCCACCTCCAGACTAGAGGCAAAGACAGAACTTCTAGACATCTTTAGTGATTGCTCCTTGGAGCAGCTAGTCCTAGAAACCACAAGAGGACATGCAATTCTTGATTTAGTCCTAAGTGACGCATAGGATCTGGTCGAAGAGATGAAGATAGATGATCCACTCAGTAATAGTAGCCATAATATAATTAAATTTACCAATCTTAAAGGGGACAAAATACCAAAGAAATCCACTACAGTAGCATTTAACTTCAAAAAGGGGAACCACAGAAGAATGAGGAAGCTAGTTAAATGAAATAATTAAGAGGAATGGTCACAAGAATTAAATGCCAGCAGGGAAACTTTTTTTAAAAACATTGCAATAGTCCCAAACTATGCATACATGCTAAATAAAAATAAAACAGTAAAGTGCCTAATCACAACCACCATGACTAAACGACAGAATACAAGAGGTAATTAGAGACAAAGACACACCCTTTAAAAATTAGAAGTCAAATCTTACTAAGGAAACCAGAAAGGAGCATAAATTCTGGCAAGTAAAGTGTAAAAATTTAATTAGGCAGGCCAAAAAAATTTAAAGCCATTCATTTAAGGTGACAAATCTGAGAAACTGTCCCAGACTGAGGCATCAATAGAGGAGCAAATTGATGAATTATACAGTAATAAGTCACTGGGATCACATGGCATTCACCCAAGAATTCTGAAGAAACTCAGATATGAAACAGCTCAGCTACTAACTGTGGTGTGCATCCTATTACTATATCAGCCTCTGTCTCAGATGACTGGTGGATTAACTGATGCAATATCAAGTTTTATAAAATGCTCCAGAGGCAATGCTGGTAATTTCAGGCTTCACGCCTAACTATGGCACTAGGCAAATTGGGAATAGAATTACTAGACCCTGAGATGACCACAATGTGATGGAAGTCAACATGGCTTTTGTAAAGGAAAATCATGCCTCACCAATCTATTAAAATTCTTTGAGCATGTCAACAAACGTGGACAAGAGTGATCCACTAGAAATAGTATGCTTGGACTTTCAAAATTCCTTTGACAAGACCCCTCACCTAAAGGCTCTTACCCAAAGTACATGGTCATAGGAAAGGAGGGAAGGTCCTCTCACGGATCAGTAATTAGTTAAAAGATAGGCAACGAAGGTAGGAATTAACGATCAGCTTTCAGAATGGAGAACAGTAAATAGCAATGACCCCCAGAGATCAGTATTGGGTCTAATGCCGTTCAACATACACATAAATGATCTGTAAAACTGGGTTAACAGTGAGGTGGCAAAGTTTGCAGATGATACAGAATTACTCAACACAGTTAAATCTAAAGTTGACTTCTGAAGAGCTACAAAGAGATCTCACAAAATTGGTCGATTTGGCAATGGGATGGCAGAAGAAATTCAGCGCTGATAAATGCAAAGCAATGAACATTGGAAAAACCAATCACAACAATACACAGAAAATGATGGGGGGGGGTCTAACTTAGTTGTTGCTATGCAAAACAGATTTTACAGTCATTGCAGCTAGTTGTCTAAAGACATCTGTTCAATGTGTAGCAGCAGCCACCAAAAAGCTAACAAAATGTAGAAAGCATTAGGAAAGGAATAGACAAGATGCCAGAAAATATCATGCCAGTATGTACATCCATGGTACACCTACATCTTGGAGAATGGGTGTGGTTCTAGCCATCCAACCTGGGAGTGATAGACTAGAATTGGAAAGAGTACAGAGAAGGGCAGTAAAAGTGATGAAGAGCAGTGTTTCTCCACCAGTGTTGTGTGGAACACGGGGTGCTCCGCAGGCATAGCCAAGGTGTTCTGTGACCCATTCCAACCCTCCTCATTGGGGTCCTGTGTGGGGAGAGAGACAGGAGCAATTTAAAATGCCCCAGTTTCAGTAAAGCCTTGAGGTACTTCATGGTGGAAGCTGACACATCTGGAAGCTTTGCTGCGACTGAGGCATTTTAAATCTCCCACCTCTGTTACCAGCTTTTTCAAGAATATTTTCATTGGATGTTCTGTGTAAAGTCACTAATACTTTTAAGTGCTTCCGGGTCCACTAAAGGTTGAGTGACAATGGATTAAGAGAATGCAGGTTTTCACATGAGGAGAGATGTAAAAAACAGAGGTGATGGGGGTGGGTGGGTGGGTGGGTGGTATTTAGTCCAGAAAAGAGAATACAATAGATATACAAAATCATGGATGGTGTGGGGAAAGTGAATATGGAAGTCTTATTTACCCTTTTACATAAAAGACAAAAACCAAGCATCACCAATGAAATTAATAGGCAGCAAGTTCAAAACAAACTATAATGAAGTACATCTTCATTCAACACACAGTCAGCCTGTGGAACTCATTGCCAGGGGATGCTGTGACAGCCAGAAATAAGTTGGTTTAAAAAAATAATGAGATAAGATTAGGAAGCATAAATTCATCCATGGTTATTATTCAAAATGGTGCAGATGAAATCCCGTGCTCTGGATGCTCCTAAATCTGCCTGCCAGAAACTGGACTGGATGAGGAGGGATGGGTTACTTAATGAATTGCTCTGTTTTGTTCATACCCTCTGAAGCAGCTGGTATTGACCACTGTCAGAATATTGGATGCTGGGCTAGATGGATAATTGGTCTGACTCTTTATGGCTGTTCTTATACATAAGCAAATAATACTTTAAAAATAAGTATTTTACCTACAAAGGTTGATTTTGCAGCTCAGGCTGCCTTTCTACTGAGAACAACTAATGGGCTGCAATCCTCCCAAGAATGATACACAACAGCATAATTGAAATAGCAGCCACAACTTTACACAACAAAGTGCTCTCTCAAATCCTGTCCTATCATCTGTCCCAGGATGCCTGCCCAGGCATTCAGATTAATGGGGTTAGCCATCACATTAAAACCATGAATGCCAGAATTGTAGGAACATCCAACCAAATACAGTAGCTTTAACTCCAAACCAAAAGGGTGGTTGCTGTCCAGGAACTGAAAGTCATACCTCAGATATAAAGAAAAGGACATCGCAGATGTCACATACAACACTGTCTTTCTACTACATTCCAAAGGCGCAGTTGTGTTAGTCTAGTCCAACAAAAGAAGCAAGGAGTCCTACGGCACTTAACTAACAAATTTATTTATTGCATGGGCTTTCGCGGGAGAAAGCGTCCAACAAAATGGGATTTTACCCCCATGAAAGCTCACGTGATAAATATTAGTCTTTAAGTGCCACAGGACTTCTTGTATCTTTTTACTGAACCTCCCACAGCACGAAAAGGGATATCAGCACTTAAGAGGTACACCCTAAAGACACCTTTTCAGGAAACAGCCTAGACCCACCCAGGGTAACAGACTTAGATGTAAGGGAACATAAATTAAGCAGTTCAAGTTTTGTTGTAAGACAACGCAAAGAAGTCAGTTTGAGAAGGATGACAGAAAAAGGTCCTTAACCCAACCTTTCAAGCAAATAAAAAAAGGCCTACAGGAGAAGGCTACTAACTTCCTAACTCTATAAACCAGGGGTGGCCAAACTTATGGAACTCAAGAGCCACACAAATTGATTATTAAACCTTCAAGAGCCACACTGACGCATATAGCTATATACTTTTACCTACTAGATTGACTTGCTGACGTTCTTCTACTAGCCGAGCCACATGCAGCTCCTGAGCTGCAGTTAGGCCACGCCTGCTATAAACTGACAATGGTCACCAGAGACAAACAACTCTGAGGATCAGCAATGAAAAGGATACAGCAAGAACTAAAAAAGAGGTTCACAGAGCCTATTTAGAACTCGACAGACTCCAATATAACACAACAGAGCAAAGTGAAGGAGAAGCAAGAGACTACTATAAACAAGCTATGCCCACAAGGGCATATACCCCAAAGCAGACATATCACTACCTCCTCTGGTCATCCACATAAAAGCACTGACACTTAAACCTGGATTCTACTCAAACTTTGCCCTCCCCTGTAGTTTCTACCCCCCCACCCCCACACACTTCTTTGTTACAATTCTCCTGCAATCATCCCACAAGGAAGAAGATGTAGCCCAGGTTTTTTACAGAAAAAAAGAGAGGACAATCCTCTTGAACTATTACAACAGGATATTCACTACCTGAGAAATCATGAAGAGAACTATTCAATACTTCACACTTTTATGCTATTGTATGCTTTCAAGGCATTGCTAACATTAAATAACTAATCCACAGACAACCAATAGAAATTAGGTTGATCTTTGTCCCAGAGACCTTTGAACCAGAAATGAGAAAAAGAATGCCTGATCTTGACAAATATGGATGATTTAAGGCAACATACGTCCTTAGACGCACACTGAGGAGAAGCAGACACAAAAGGCTGAACTTGCTGTTTACCCCAGTGAAACTGCTAAATGGAGCAGGCACTGAGTCAGCCAGAGACAACTTTAGACAGATGTACCTGTTATTCCGAGGACATCCTGACCTCCTACACTGGATGCATGCAAATCCATTTCCTAGGAATTTTTTTTTTTTTAATTTCCAAAGAATGAGGGAGGATACCTGCTTTCTATAATGTGCGGTCCAGTGAGTAGGAGAGCTATTTAAGGAGTCAACCAAAATATAAAAAGATGATTGGATCACTCAGTTTCTTCAGTCTCTGTCAGAGGAAGTAAACTAAGCTAGAACAGTGGTCCTCGACCTCAACCACTCTGTCAGGACACAGTTCACTAAATTATGCCAAACTCACTAATCCAAGGATGTAACATTTATTTTTAGTGTGCTCCCTTCACCTCAATCCTTAACGAAATCAGATAAAAATTAAATTTAATTTTAGTAGTAACAAGAAGCCATCTTTAATATCTGTACGGATAGCAAATCTGGAAGACTTGAGCAGTTTGAGGGTTAACAGATGTAGTGCTTGAGAGATAAACACCTACAGACACACTCCAGTAAATTAAAAGCACAGACTATTATAAATGTGTTCATTATGAATGGGAGCCATGGGTTACGTATTAACTCATTCATACTTAGACTGGACAGCTCACAATTAGAAAAGAGAAGGAGATCTCTAACCTGTACTATAAAGCCATCAGAGTGTGGCCAACGCAGTTAATCATTTGCTCACCAGCAGGAAACATTCAATTTTTCAACTTTGATAGGCTACACTGGCCAACATTGTGGGGAACAATGCAACAGTTTATCATAAAAACACACTATTCAACACCCACTTCTTAAAAAAAATCAGTGCAGTAAAGCTGCTGATGTATGGCAACATACATAAGTTGACAGGAGATAAGCACACTAAAATATGTAGACTGCAAATCTCCCATCGACAGCAGTGTAGACCAGGCCTTAGTCCTTCAGAAACAGTTCTTTGAAGATTCTGTGGTCAATAAGATGCACACGAATTTCTCAAGAACAAGAGCATCAACTTAGCTGAACGGCAGTTAAAAATCTGAGGGCTGCAAAAAATGAAGTTAAAGATTCTGCATGTAAAAGATACCCAAACAATTAAAATAAGCATGCTTAATTGTAAACTAAGCATGCTCAGTTTCATAGTACTTTTGATTTAAAAAAAAAAAATATATATATATATATATCTATATCTATATATCAAGCACCAATATATTTTTTGCATTTTGAGTATATACTGGTTTTTAACACCAAACACTGAATGTAATAACCAGAAAAAGACCACAAAAATTACAAGACAGGTAGTAGAAGGTTGAACTAGACTTTTAGGTTCCAGTCAAGCTTGCTGTGTAAGTATTTCACGCATCGGCCCTGTCTTTTTATAACTGAAACAGCAACTAAAAGCTTGGAGACAAGGGGCAAAAAATGATATAGGTCTCCTGAATATGAATTTTGGGAGAGGGTAGTTAGGCCTCCTAATTAGGTCCTGAAAGTCTGACAATATGGTAGTTTATTTAGGACATGTCATTAATGCGCTTCAAATTTAAAATAAATTAACTGATGTTGAATATTACTTGTCAACATGACACAGAATCCAAGACTTTTACCTAGTGAGGAAGTATTCTCCTAATGTTAGTGCTTTGTCTCATTGAACTTCTGTACAAATATTACCTAATTCATTTGCAACATCCTTGTAAAATCAAACTCTTCCCATTTTGCAGGTGAGGAAATTGAGGCAACAAGTGGTTCAATAAACTAAACAATCTCAATTTACACAGCACTTTCATTTGTAGATCTCAAAGTGCTTTTATAAAAGGCAGCATCATCCCCATTCTACAAATGGCATAACTAAGGCAGAAGGATTAAAAGAAACAAAAGTCAGTGGCAGAGCATGATTATAACCCAGTTGAACCTAGGTCCCAGACCTGTTTGCAGTCCCTTAGCCCAAATATGTTGACTCTATCTGCCAATATCATTTCCCAGAAATGTGGAGGTAACATTTCTAAATGGTCTGCCTTTTCAATATGACCGTTTAGAACAGATGCCTATCTTGTATTCAAATGTAGAAACAGAGTACTAGATGACTGTGCTGTCTATATTCTGCAAAGAAACTCTGAGAGGGATTAAACAATTTATTAGAAGAAACCATGGGGCAGACTGGAGATGGCAGGCAGTCATAAAATTTATCTTTCTGGTGACACTGGTGGATTTAGGTAAGATTAAACCAAGTGTATAAATCAAGTAATACAGTTTGACATGTCCTGAAAATGAAAGATGGCTAAGAACAAAAACACCAAAGAGAAGTGTATTTGCAAAACAAAAGAGAAAACTTCAGAGCTCAACATTCTACATGAACATGACAATCCTTAGAGTTTAAGAGTTCAAAAGAAAAGAAAATGCCAGACCTTCAGCAAAATAAAATTAATCTGCATTCCACATTATACTGTTACAACACAATTTTGTAGATTTGTTTTTAAATTACTTTTAAATAAGCACAATATCTGGCACCAGTAAAAAGGTCACATGCTATAGCCACCACAGTCAGGTGACCCATGCTGAACTGCAGAAGCTTGCTGAGGAGACAACGAAAGTCAGAAAGGTGACAGGAATTTAAATTCTGATGTACCAGCACATGTTGCTGGATGAGAATATGATCAGTATGGGAACTCTGGTACACTGTGAAACAGTGCAGGGTCAAGAAAAAAAGACTGCTTCCAAAAGGAAGCCAAGATGCAAATGAGAATAGAGCAGCTTTTCTTAGTAGTACACAGGGACTAAGTTGCATCACGTAACAAATCAACTCCCAACTTGGGTTGCCTGTAGCCACATGCAACACACGCAAAATTTATACTCAGTTTGTATAAAAATGTCTTCTCTAGGGATTATATTGGTACTCCACCCTCTCTCCTCGGGTGTGTGGAGGGCAGAATATGAAAAAGCAAAGCATATGTACCAAAAATGTTTAACAACCAGTTACAATATGATAATCTAAGAACTGTGTTTAAAAGACAGTTTCCATGCAGTCGTGGACCAGAACGCTTCCACAAGGTTTTAAATTTAACCCACCCGCAAGGTTCCCTGTAAACACATGAATGCCCAGAGAATGTTTTTAATGTTGAGTAAGGGAAGCATAGCAAAGTAATTCGCCGGCTCTATGTCCTTTCTTGTTAAAAGTACATTAATCATTCTTTCAGTACAGTAATTACTTACATGGATTTTCCTTTTGTTTTTTGTTCAAACTACAAAGAACTCTCCTTATAACAGGTCTGAAAACTGGCTTTACCTTGATACAAGACTAAGATACCTTAGTTTCTTTCAAGGGTAAATCTAAAACTTCCTTCCATCACATTAACAACTACATTTTAAGCATCTAATATGTATAACTATTTAGTACAATGCTTTTAAACTCTTTGATATTACATTTTTGAAACAACTAGCTTTCATTTTAAACCATACAGAAGTGTTTCACTATATTCATCAATACATAACTACATTATGTAATATAATTCTGTTTCATGCACTGCAAGAGGAATTTTGCTAAGCCATATCTGCTAAACCACAAAATAAAAATTGATGGCTTTTCTTGTGTCATTAGTATGAATTACTGAGGTCCCAAAGATTTTATTTGTTATACTTGACAGAGTAATATAGTGCAGGGGAAGAAAGAAAATTTGCTAGCATTCATTACATCTCCTGATAGTACACAATGGTTTTAATTGAACCCTTTCAAAATTCTCTCTCCTATTAGCAAAAAAGAGTGTCTTACTAAACCAGCAATTACAAACACTCATGATTAAAAAGGTTAAAACACTCAAATGATGAAATCATAGGTTAAAAACCAGATTTTATGAATTCCTAAAAAATTTCCATGGCCAATTATTTCAACCACCACTTTGATAGCAAAACAAGCAGGGAAACTAGAATTTGCAATCTTCAATAACATATCTTTATCCCAACTTCCTTTTTACTGAAAGTACAGGGATTCCCTACAGCATGTTACTAGTGTACCACTTAACTGCTGCAAAGGTATGCTTTAACAGTTTGGGGCTATGGAACTTTTAATTAATTGCTACCTCGTAATGATGCTGCTCTCACACAAACACTACCTTTAAGGCAAACATATATCAAAGAACCAGAAATTTGCTGCTTACAATACAGCTGCAATTCCCAGGACACTAACATGCAGTTCACTTGATCTATGTGCATAACAGGAGACATACATACAGGCTGAGGACAATATATGGCCTAAAGTTCTGCAAAAAGAGAGTTAAATCTCTGTCTACCCAAAGTCTTCCAGATAGCCTCCAGCCAAGTAAATAGGAGTTCTATCAAAGTACTTTGTGGATGCGTCTTCACTGCCATGGCAGCAGAGAGCGATCCCAGAAGTGCTCTCCAATCAACGCCATTAACCCATCTCTCCAAAAAGATTAAGGCTGCATTGACAAGAGGGCATTTTCCGTCAACAGAGTGCAATGAAAACATCGCAGTACAGCAATGTAAGTATGTTGATGGGGGATACGCAAGCTACATAATGTACAGCTAGTGCCCATGTAGACCAGGCCACAGTCACACACAGCCATGCATCTCAGTGATCCTATTTGCTGTATTAATCTGCAAAATGTGGTACCTAAATACCAACAGCAGACATAAATCCCCTCATGTGACTGGCATGAATTAACAAGATTGAGGGCTTCTTTTTATTCAGCATCCCATAAAGAACACATGTTCTTCCAGGACCTAGACAAAGGCAGCAGTCAGGGCCACCCTGCTCAGCAAGTAGGCACAGCCACCACTACACAAGCGGTAGAGATGTGCAATTGTGGCAAACATAGCTGATACAGAAAAGTTATGAATACTGTAAGTGACCTGGTCAGTGAGAGAAGTTACTGTACAGTTAAAATGAGCTAACGGACTTTCCTATACGTATATATATTAATCTGAATTAATGGTGAGTTGTCTGAATAAAAACAACGGAAAGGCAACATGATGGAACCCCTCCTCCATACACACTTGTAAGACAATGAGGATCCTATGCATCCTGTCTCTAACAAATAGCAAGCCTCGTTTGTCAGTGCTGGGAACTAACAGATCAAAGAGCTATAGACAGTTAAGAGTGAACTTTTATTTGAAGGAAGGTGATCAAAGAACTGGGCAAGTTTTTAAAGTGATGCTCCTTGAAGCCATAGTGACAAGCGGTTGTGAGTTAAGGGAAGACACTGTGACCCAGGCCTAGTAGTCTCAGAGGATCTCTCAAAAGCTTAGACCAGAGGTTCTCAACCTGTGGCCCAATCGGCACACAGCTGCAACCCATGAGACATCCTCAGGATCACACAGGTATTACACATGGTAGTGGCCAACATAACACAGAGAGGTGCACATGTGCCCCATAATGGTAAAGATGGTTGTGAACATCTAGCTCAGACCTATCACAATTCCCATGTAGAAGACAGACACCTGATATGCTCAACATTATATAGACCATTTTACTGTTTTGAGATCTCTTTCTCTAATAGTGTTGTTTTAAATAATTAATAACTGTCTAACTAGCTAATAGCCCAGCATTGTTCTTTAAGTGAAAAAGACCTGAAAGTACTGAAGATATGTCAGGGCTGCTGAGGTAATTATGGTTGCCATCACAGGGGAATGCAGCCCAAGGCCTGGCCTGAAAGTGGGAATATCAAGTGACTGCTCCACAAGAGAAGAAACGGCTTAAAGCGGAAGACCTGAGGAAGATGGGCTTGAAAGACAGCTAGAGGGGTTGGAGGTACAAAAAGCCAGGTAACTCTGAAAGTAATACAAACTAGGAGTCCTGTGGCATTTTTAAAGATTAACAAATTTATTTAATCACATAAGCTTTCGTGGGAGAAAATCCCACTTTGTCAGATGCTTTAAAGAAGGGAGGGGTTTGTATTATTACTATGGCTGAACCCTCCTATCTGTTCTACCCAGTATAGCTCCAGCAATCACAATGTGTGTATCTGCACACAATTATCTGATTATGCAAAGGACAGTTTATTATTTCTAATTACTAGGTACTGTGTCACAAACATGCAAAATGCTTTACATTAAAACACAAAAGACACATGGAATATACGTTTTAATTCTAAATAGGCAAATGTCTGTGGGTAAAAAAAGATGGGATACTACTGGCATGGAGATCAAAATTAGAAGGCTTCAAAAAATAAATGAGAGATTTGAGGAATAATTTCAAGGAAAAAGGGGTATGATTTTGTAAAGTGCTGAGGACTACCAGCTCTAACTAATATTAATGAGAACCGAGAGTGCTTGGTGCTTCACAAACTGGACCCTGGATGGACCAGAACAAGGATGACATTTTAAGTATTCAGAATCACAGAGTTAAACATCCAGAAAAGAAGACCAGACCATTTCAGTCTGACCTCCTGTACATCACAGGCCACCAACATGACCCAGTACCTATATACTACACCAAAAATCTGAATTAGACCAAAGTTTTAAAGCAGCAAATAGAAGGGACTGAGGTCCACAAGTGCATGAGACCCGCACAATGGCAGGGAAATGTTAACTGAAATACTTCCAATGATCTTGGCAATTCACACACAGCCACCACCTACTGCAAAGGAAGGTTAAAAACCTCCAAGGTCATTGCCAATCTAACCTGTGTGAAAATTCCTTCCCAATCTTTCATTTGGCAATAAGACTTCAAGCACCTGAGCAATAAACATTATCACAAGCTCCTGAGAGAAAGAACACTCTTTGTCACCTCAGATCACTGGCTCTCTCCATCCACTGTTCCATCTCTAGTTGTGGCCATCCCTGATTCTTCAGAGAAAGGATAAGGATATTACAGGGAGACCCTTCCTGATACCTGCAGGTAGCCACCTGAATCCCTAAAATGTGAGCATTTAGGAACATAAAATACGAGTCACAACATTTTTGAGCACTGCCCCCCTGAAATCACAGATAATAGCATCAAACAACTTATTTGTTTGCCCTCAAAACCCCTAGTAGAAGGCTGTTCATAGCTTCATCCAGCTAATGATTAGAAATCTTCTTACTCTGTCTTGAATTCATTCATGGCCAGCCTACAGACATTTTGTCTTGTACCAACACTGTCCTTCAGCTTAAATGGCTCTTCAACCTCCCTTGAATCTAACTTCCTAAGCAATCAAATCACCTCTTAGCCTTCTCTTTTTTCAGACTAAACATACCAACCCCTTCCAGTATCTTCTCATAATATAGCTCCTCCATTTCCTTGACCATTCTAGTAGCTCTTCTCTTCACCTGCTCTAGTTTAAATACATCTTGGAATAAAGTGAAGAGAACATGAAAATAACTTGTTCTGACTCCATAATATGCAAAGTCCATAAAAAAATTCTCTGATTCAGACTATTAGGAATTTCCATATTTTATAAATTATCAAATTCTTATGTCACATACAAAGTTTAATGTTATGTACAGTTCTTCACATTATCTTAGTAAACCTAATGTACGACAACATACAATAACTCTGTCATGCCACTAATGAGGGGTATAATTGGGCTAACTGCTCATGGTCCAGAGTACATGATGCTTTGGTTCCACTTTGTTCCAGGAAAGGTCAGTGAGGCAGAATTAATCTCAGAGTTCCAAGTACTGCAGAGGTGTGTCTTTCTTACTGGATCGCTTAAAAGGGTGCAATATTCCCCCTCCTTCTCTTCCCACCAAGACATCTGCAACCCAAAAGATAAGAGTCATTTTTAAAAATTCTTTCAATGGCCAAGCATTTTGAAAGCCACAACAGGTGTATGTCTTGCTCGGCTGGCTGTGGCTCCCCTCCTCTGGCCCCCCAGCTCTTGCCCAACCCAGCCTGTTGCCCCCGCCCTGCTCTCAACAGCTCAGCTGCAGGCCCCCACCCCTGCTTTCCTCCAGCCCGACCCAAAGATCTGCTGGGTCCCCAAGGCCTGCCCACCGACCAGTGGCATACTGAGGGTCTCCACATGTGCCCAGGGGCCAAGCCTATACTTACATATCCCCCCAACACTTGTGCACAGGGCAGAAGCTCTGGCACAGCTCCCAGCTGTACCAGGGAGGGGCATACGCATCTGCAGAGCAGGGAAATGTGGGGGGCTGATGACTTTCGAGGTGCAAATGGAGGCTTGTCTCCGCTCCCCCCTCTGCTCTTACCCAGTGTATGGTGGTGTGCTCTACAGCTTTACCCCAAGCTAGAAGGGTGGGGGGAGGGACTGGCTGGTCTTTCAAAATGCACAACCTCAGTGCCTCCTGCACACCCTGCTCCCAAGACAGGACACACAAGACAGTACCCCCACATCTGCTGCTGCTTAAGCCCCACAAGCTCTAAGGGAGGCAGCTAAGTGCCACATGCTGCCAACCCCCACTCCAGCTCCTCAATGTCCCTCTTCATCCCCTAGGGATAAAACTACATCGCAAAAACACACACAGCAGAGTCTTCTGCTCCTTGCCCCCTGTTGCATTCCTAATACTCCTATAGCTACAGGCCAGCCACAAGCTGGCTCTAAATCTCAGCTGAAAAGTGGATGGATAGAGCCAGAACTTTTGCCACTAGCATCAAGTTTGTGGATTTAGTATGTAAATAGTTGATTAGATTATACTGTGCTACCCAAACTCAGCAGAAAATGATAGAGAAGACCTACTTCATCACAAGGTGTGACTACACAGCAAAAGAAAATTTACTGCTAGATCGTGCCAGTCAACTCTAGTTTGTGGGAATCAGTCAAGTGCTGTTTCACTACTGTGTATATTTCCGGGCTCATTGCTCTGGGAGCCTCCAGCCTGAGCCCAGATGTCTACATAGCAATGAAACAGTCCAACAGTCGTAAGTTTTTCTTTGCTGTATAGATAGATACACAGAATTCAATACGAGCCAGCACAAGACTTGGTAGTTACACAGCATGTGTAACATGTCGTGTTTTACAAATTTTAAAACTGGAACATGCTATTTTCTATTATTTCACATCTTCTCTTTAAAGCATGTTATGACCATCTAATCATAGATAGATTACAACAAAAAAGTTAATATACAGTATTAACTGAAAAAGGATAGTCAAGGATGGTAGCAGTCTCTGATAAAAAAACTTCTTCTGGTCTCTCACATGGCTCTAATTATGTTGTACAAGCCATGTGTGGTTTCAGAATTAAATGTAATAAGTATGAACCAAAATAGAAAAATCACTGACATTTGATATGACAGATTAAATGCAGCTGATTTCAACATTTATGTATCTAGTATGAAATCAAAGTAGATAATTCAGGTGGAGCTTTTCGTCTCTTTTTGTTGTAGTTGGTAGGAGGAGTGTTAAGTATACTTAAGCAACTGATAATGAGAATACATATATTAAACCTGTAATACAGAAAGGTAGATACTTGGCAACCTCAATTAAACCAAATCTACTAAAATCCTTCATGGATCAGAACAAAACTGTTTTTCATCTCCACTGAAATAACACTGGTTGCTTAATAATAAATACTAATTAATTCAAAGAAGCAGTTTGTTGTCACTCTGTATAATATATATATAAAACTCCCCTCTCACCCCTATGGGTGGTATGTGTCTTCCTCAGGTCCTCTACCAGAGGCCTGGGAGTTTGAGGGTTCTGCGCAGTATCTTAACTGTTCCTAGCACTGCACTCTTCTGGACAGAGAGCTCTGATGTTGTTCCTGGGATCTGTTGGAGCCACTCTCCCAGCTTAGGAGTCACAGCCCCGAGTGCTCCTACCACCACTGGGACCACTTTGGCCTTCACTTTCCACATCTGTTCTAGTTCCTCTTTCAGGCCCTGGTACTTCTCCAGCTTCTCATACTCCTTCTTCCTGATGTTGCTGTCACTTGGCACTGCTACATCTATCACCACCGCTGTCTTCTGGTCCTTGTCTGTTACCACACTGTCTGGTTGATTGGCCAGTACCTGCCTGTCCGTCTGGAGCTGGAAGTCCCACAGGATCTTAGCCCTGTTATTTTCCACGACCTTCTGTGGAATCTCCCATCTGGTCTTGGGAGGGTCTAGCCCATACACTGTGCAGATGTTCCTGTACACAATGCCAGCTACTTGGTTGTGCTGTTCAGTGTATGCTGTTCCTGCCTGCATCTCACATCCTGCCACTATGTGTTGGACTGTCTCTGAGGCCTCTCTGCACAGTCTGCACCTTGGGTCCTGTCTGGTGTGGTAGACCCCTGCTTCAATGGATCTGGTGCTCAGTGCCTGTTCTTGTGCTGCTGTGATTAGTGCCTCAGTGCTGTCTTTTAGTCCAGCCTTTTCCAGCCACTGGTAGGATTTCCCAAGGTCAGCCACCTCAGCTATCTGTCAATGGTACATCCCATGTAGGGTCTTGTCTTGCCATGGCACTTCTTCTGCTTGATCTTCCTCCCATGTCTGCTGCTGCTGCCTCAGGCATTCTCTCAGCAGCTCATCTTTGGGTGCCATCTTACTGATGTACTCCCGGATGCTCTGGGTTTCATCCAGGACAGTGGCTTTGACACTCACCAAACCCCACCCGCCTTCTTTCCGGCTGGCGTACAGTCTCTGGGTGTTGGATTTGGGGTGGAAACCTCCGTACATTGTGAGGAGCTTCCGGGTCTTCACATCGGCAGCCTCCATGTCCTCCTTTGGCCAGCTCACTATACCGGCAGGGTATCTGATGACTGGCAGGGCATACCTGTTAAATCATCTGTATGTATACAACTGCTTTAATCCCTTAACAGGTCTCTATTAGTTTGTTTTTCTTTTTCATAATAAGCCTTTAGTTATAGTTACTAAAGGATTGGCTGGCAACATGGTATTTTGGATAAGACACAAACTTATATGCATCTGGTAATGTGGCTGATCCTTTCAGGTCAGGAAAACCCTTCTAGTAAAGAGCATGGAGTTTTAAGTAACTTTACTGAATTTCAGCCACTCAGTCTAGTAAAGAAGTCTGATTTCAGCCTCACCCTTCAGTGCTGGGAGAATCTAATCTACATTTGCAGCCTGCCCTGACATTGGCATTTTCAGGTGGCTAGACTAGGTGTGGAAAAGCCACATGCTCTTAGAACATTTGAGAAAACCTGTCTAAGACAGGAACAAAGATATGGAAATAAACCTCAAAACTTAAAACTCTCATATTATCAGCAGCTGCAAATGACATTTGAATATTTTCAATCCTAAATTGCTTCATGAAACTATCAGAATGGTAGTCTCCTGTCTGCTTCTTAATTAACCTTTATTATATTTCAAGCATTTTAAGAAGGATTTGCTTAGTTACTTACTTCTCTATGAGCAGTGGCTAGGTTTGTTTTCCTTTGAAGAAATAATACAAAACTTTAAAAAGTGATTCTTGGATTCCCTTAATAAACAGAGTGCTCAACCATTATAATTTCATTACACGCCCCCATTTAGAGTGCCACCTTTCTAACCCCCTAAAAGCTATTTGTACATACCATTGATAATTTCCCCAATTTAAGAAGTATGAAATCAATGACATGAATGTATACTAAGGAAGGATATATTCCTTTCTGACTACTGAAAGATGTGTATGTGAAGCATGATTCCGTGAGGAAAATGTCTTTGTTGCCACATTTATTGTAGTATATGGCCATGTGGATACTAAGTATGAAATTCCTAAATTATCCACCGTCCATCCCTTTGCCACCCCCCCGAAAGGTTACATATCAAGATTACACAACACATGCACTACCTGGAAAGTCCAGTGGACACAACAAAATCTGAAATTTATTCTGCTCTCTATGTATCCAGTGACCGGCAGATCTTCCTCCAGCCCAGTAGAAGTTACTAGGTACTTACAAAATCCACAGTAAAACTAGATGATATTTCAATTTATTTGTTGAAACATTTGTCGGTCTTATTTCAAACCAAATGTGACATACATTTAACATAGTTACTATTATAATGCTCTGGATAGAAACAGTGCAACCCATTGGATAGTTAACAGCTCTCTTGGTGAAAGTAAAAGGTATTTAACAAGTTGATGAAGTCAAATAGTCAGAATAATTTGAAGTCTCTTTCTATTCAGGCTTGTCTCCAGAGTGATTTTAGGAATCTAATTACCAGAACTTATAAGGAAGGTGCGCACATATAAGCATACCGACTATTGATTCTTAAAGTGTGCCCTCATCCTATGCTACTGCATAGCAACATGCACAAAAATAACTCCAAAGAAAACCATATGAAGGAAAACTAGCTGTTTATAAGTTTGTTTACCAAAGAGATGAGAAAGAAAAAAGTTTAACACAACCAAAGGCAAGCATATTAATGAAGTTACCAAACACTAAGGTAAGTGATATAGCTACGTAGTGCAATATTTATACACTGAAATGTAACTAAACCTTTCCATGTAAATCACTGCCATCTTGCACTACAAGGACTTCACTTTTAATATTTTTCATATAAAAAAAGGATTAATTTAAGAAGCAAAAGAACCTCTGAATTGGAGCATCACATATCCTGTTACAGTTGTTGTTGCACTGTCTTGCAAGAGTAAAGCTAAAGGAATACTGCGAGAAATTTGAACATGCCTGAGGATATTAAATGAGCTCCTAGTATTGAAAGTTATTGGAAACTGATCTCTTCCTTATTAATGCAATTCCCCATCTTGTACAAAAAGGTATCTCCATGTTCCAAAATGCAAACAATGTTTTAATCTTTAATTACTTTCTCAACTTTAACTCTTCTGGAGAGAAGTGCAGAAATGGGCTTGAGGATTATTTCTTTATTGCATGTAATCTCTGTGGTATTTAATGAATATTGCCACTTAATACAGCCCTGACAAGAGGGGCAAAGCAGAACTTTAGAAGTGCACAAAGAACTTTGGATGACTTTTGCACACGCACGCACACACACAAGTAATAGATGTTACTGCCACAGAATTTTAGCTCTTTCCCTCTTGAATAGTTTTAACAGAAACCTTTTCAAAAGTTAAATTTGAGATAAACACCAGACTTCTCTTTACAGGATATAAGTGGTGGAATATTCTTCATACTGTTACATACCTTTCTTTTCCCAAAGATTCATAAATTAGCTGTCACAACTTACTTGGAATCTCAAGTTACTGAGCTTAATCCAGAAATTACTGGGTGCAATTTTATGGCCTATATAATGCAAGAAGTCAGACTACATAATAATAGTGGCTCTTCTGTCCTTAAAAACCCATGGAAATTTACTAGCTTGTAAAATATTTAGATGCAAGAAAGAATCTGCTTTTAAATTCTGAGAAACATTGTTAGACTATAGATGGAACAAGAAAAAAAATCAAGCTGCTGCATATAGTTTCTACAGACCCATCAAACAGGTGGGCTAACTGTTCCAAATATTCTTTATTATTATCAAGACAACTAGCACAAAGCAGTAGTACGTTTATGACATACTAACCCAGCCAAACACAAGGCTCTATGTTACTATTGAACAAGAAAATTTCAGTACTGTAGACATCTCTAAACTACCATACATTAATTAAAAAATAAAATAAAAAAAAAATCACACCCTCCATAAATTAACACAGATCCTTTACCAAAGTCTGCTCTGTGGGTTTAGGATAGAACTAGAGATGACATGAATTTTTAACCTTGTCAGTGAAACCCACTGCAAATAATTTAGATCTCAGTCCAGAACCAGTGCATTTTAAAGATCAGCATAGCCATGCAATTCACTCTGCTAGGCAACAATTCAGCAAAGAAACTTTTCTGTCATTAGAGATCAAAACTAAATTCGAATCCTTTGAGGGCAGCCCCCACTGCATAGTGATGTCCACATAAGTGCTTATGCTGTGAAAATTTATGTCACTGGGGTTATATGTTTTTTCACATGACAGAATTTTGCCAGCTTAAGCACTGGTGTAGAGAAGTCTTTATACAGAAAGATAACTTTAAAGAAGTAACGGAGTCTGCTCCACGAGGAAATAATAAATAATTTATATCACTCATTGCAGACAAGCTTTCCTAAAAAGAAAATATCCATACAGTATGCTGGGAGAAAAGCGTGGATAGACCAATTACCCTAGAGGAATGTGATTTCATCTGGAAAAGACAACCAGCAAGGACCAGCAACTGTAGTCTGTAGCACACCACCACAAAAAGCCTTCAAGATACTATTTCAATGATACTTCACATCAGTTATCACAAAATAGAGCAAGAGATAGAATGGAGATAAAATGCTGGAGAAACTGTATGAATGAAGAGATTTTATGAACGTGTGCTTGGCATGTCCAGTCACTGGAGAGCACTGAGATGCAATCTATAACCAAATACAACAAACTATTGCCTACTAGGGCTTTCCAGTGGCAGTGGTAACACATGAGGAAATGAAGTACTAATCTCTCATCTGTTAGTAGCTGCTTGGCTTTTGGTAGCCTCTCATTGAAGGGAAAAAAATAAAAAAGAAAGAAAAAGTAGCCCAACTGTAAAGGAACAGTGCAAAGATAAATAGGAAACTGTGGTTGTGGGAAAAGAATGAAACACCAATCACTTACCTAGAAAAACAGGTGGAGGACAAAGAGCTAATGACTACATTACTATGACAGGCGTGGCCAAACTACAGCTCAGAAGCCACATGGGGCTCTTGAATGAAAAATTTTGGCTCCCAGAAGAACATCAGCAAATCAATTTAGGAAAGCAGCCCCAGCGTAGGAGTTTAGGAGGGGTCAGGATGGTGAGGAGAAGTGCAGCATGGTCAGGATTTTAAAAAACTCACCACTAGCCTACAGTCTTCTACACTGAGCAGCAGCTAAGTTTTTACTGTATAGGCCTAATTTTCATGGTAACCTTAAGTAATTATTAGAATCTGACACTAGTAGGATCGATATTTGTCCTTTATGACAAAATTAAAGTATGCAATGAATTTTTAACTTAGTAGTTTTGGAGTAGGTAAAAGTACATAGCTATAGGCCTCAGTGCGGCTCTCGAAAGTTTAATAATCAACCTGTGCGGCTCTTGAGTTCCATAAGTTTGGCCACCCCTGCTCTGTGACATCTCTTAACAAAAGCTGTGTTCTAATTATTGTTTCTGATATTTACAAAGGATTTGTAAACACTGTGACCCGGGCCTCCTGGAACAACCTTCTGAATGTGTCAAAAATCAGGGCAAGCTGCAAAACCAGGGGCCAAACCCTCAAACCGCTGACAGGTGGTACTTAAAGCAGTCTCCCAGTCAGTAACAAAACATACTTCTGACTCCCCACTCTGGTCATCACCAAGCATAACAAAATAAAAACAGCCCCCTTTATCGCACATCAGCTTCTCCAATCCCCACCGAGCCACTGCGTCTCTAAAGAAATAGGTTCTCCAGACCCCAAAGGGTCAGTCACATCACCCAGAACAATACAGGCTTGGATCTTACCCAAAATACCACGCTGCCAACCAATCCTTTAGTAATTACAACTACAGGCTTAATACAAAAAGAAAAACAAAATATGAGAAATGGTAAAGGGTCAAAGTGAATCACGTACATACAAATGATTTAGAGTCCATAGAAAACAAGCCCGTGAAGATTTAGCAGTTTGCAGTTTAGTCCAACTCCTCTGGTATGCACCCAGTCCTTTGTTCAGTCCCAGAAGAATAGTTCCAGAGGAGGGTGTTGGTTGCAGACAGACTGAAGACTAGACATAATGGAGATGGGCCCAGAGCCTTTTATCACCCCTGCCTTCCCCCATGCTCTCAGAGTTCTTACCAAATCAAAATTAAGTTGAGTCACATGGTCAGGCTGGGTGACTGGTCAAAGAGGTTTCTTCCTAGGCCCAATGTTGCTGGGAGCTGCCTTAATGGGCGAGCAGTTGAGAGGATAGTGGTTTTACAGCCAACCCAGTCTGGGAATCCACTAATTTGGAGTACAAATAAAACAAACATATTCCTAATTTCTACTACAGCTATGACACCTATATATAATCCATACAATCATTCTTAGCAGGTTACAACCTTCCTATTGGTACCAAACGTGGCATATAACATGGATTATTGCAAATATGAAATATGAATATGAAAGATAATCATAAACAGTCCCCTAGACCCAGAGAGCATCACAAACATGTTAAAACTTTCTAAACAAATAAATAGTAAAAAAAAAAAAAAAAAAAAAATCTGTTTTTTACTTCATTAGCGAAGGCTCCAACTAGATGGAGTAAACAAGACAATAGTTACGGTGTAAAATTATAGTAAGAGTCACTAACTTGCCCCTCAAGAAACAACAGAACTGACCACTAGAATTTGGCTCATGAGCATATTTTTATACATAGATCTAGATCTCCTGGCTCTGACAGCATCAGAGCTTTGAGAGAGTATACAGAATAGGGCAGTTGGAGCGACCCACCCATCTTCCTTCCCAGCTTCTGATAGTGAGAGATTCAGGGCTGCACCAAGCAAGGGGTTATATCCATATCCATAATGGCTATTATCCATCGATAACCTACCTCAATGAACTTACCTATTTTTTTAACCTGTTTATACCTTTTGGATATCACAATATTCCATTACAATGAGCTCCACAGCTTAATTGTGCATTGTGTGAAAAAGTAAAAGTAAATACAATTAAAGTTTGTAAAAACACTGACGCTTTGAAAGAGGAACTGGTATGTTGTTGATAAGTGATATGGAGTATGGATAAAAACTGAGTTGTGGGTATTTATAAGTTATTTTTCTAAACCCAGACAAAGAGATGTCTGCTGAGCCAGCAAATTAAGAGTCTGAAAGGAAGCTACATAACATCAAAGGACTGTCTTCTCTCTAGGCTCATTGAGGATGCAGGAATGCATGTACACCTATTGCATGCAGATACTTAAAGAATTACTTGGGAAAAAGGCAGGGTGGGGAGAAGGACTGTCTGATGTGATGAACTCTGGAAATCATCCTAAGAGTTCCCATGGACACAAGAGCTTAAATAGCAAGTTGGCTGGGAGACAGGCAAATCTTAAGATCTCCAAGACAGAAAACACCCAGGCAGACCAGTAAGTGATCAAAGAGAAATGATTTCAATTACATGTAAATTTTTTCTTTTTTTTTTTTTTTTTGTAACTAAGTGAGAATGGCTTAACTAGTTTAGTTTATGAGAAAAAAATCTAACTACAGCAACCAAAATTTCATTTGCTTACAAAACCGTTAATATCACCTATTTGAATGGTGGGATGTTGATTGGCTGATTTCATGCAGAAGGCTACAAGCTCCTCAATCTTTAAGGAGAGGCGGTGAAGAAGCTTCTAGATCCTCTCAGGCAGAGGTGTCTTCTCCCATTAAGGTGCATAATAAAGTACTGTAGTTATGCACCCACGAAGAGGAAAGTTTAAGGAGGACCAGACAGATAGGGTGTGACTGACAGATCCCACTGGGCCATGTTCCTCTTACAACTCCCCTAATTAGCCAAAGATTAAAAAGAAACTATTTTCATGGCTTTTGGATAGGCATGATAGATTTCTTCAACAATTTTATAAATCTTTTTATTTAAAGGAGTCATTTTCCTAGTCCTGTTTCATACAAAGCATATTAGAGGCGGGAATTTAGATTCACAGAAACTTTTAACCAGTTAGCTCAAATGGACTCTTTATCAATTTAAGAATACCCCAGGGGTCGGCAACCCAAAAGAGCAGAAGAGCCATTCTCTCCCCCCCCCAATCTCCCACCACAACCGCATGAGCCCAAGCCAGCCCAGGCGGCTCACTGAGCCTGTGTTGCTGATCCCCGCCCTAGAATATAAAAGTTTCCAGTATAACATAAAAAGACCCTAAAACAAACAAACAAAACAAAACCCCCAAACCAACAAAACACAAAACCCTCCACCACACAAAAGCCTTACTCCTCACTTATACCCAGGCCTCTCTGTCAACTGAGCCATGAGCCAGAAAGTTCTGAACACATAAAAACCTAATTTTCCCAATACTCAGTGTCATAATGAAAGATTCAACACCCAAAATGGTGAGAATCTTAATTCCTATAATAGGAATAATTTAAAAACTTGAGCTATTGTTCCAGTTCCAGGAAACCATTATCTACATGAACTACTGGACCTAGTCTCCAGGTGATACCCCCCCAAAACTCTCACTAATACTAATAGACCTCCCTGTGTTTGCCAACAACTATAACTCCAAGAACAAATTAAATGAGCTCACTGTGGTTACCTTGTTCTCTCTCCACTGCATCAGAGTATTTCATGCTGATCTTGTTTCTCAGTTGTGCAATAACAAATTAAAGAGTCTGTTGTGCTCTCAGCAGGGTCGTGCATTGGCATGAAGCGCCTTATTCAGGCTGACCGTTTTCAGCAGTATTGAATTCCACATGCCATGGCATGCAGATTCCAAGAGCACAGATCCTTGGAGCCAATTTAATGAGTGAAAATTTACTTTTGACATATAATGCCAAAAGAAATAATACAAAATAAGTTCTTATGTTAACCATGTCCAGAGTTACTTTAACTTTCAAGAGAATTCAGAACAAGAGAGACAGTTTCCTGGCAGATTTTTAAAAACCACAACTGCGGTCTGAGTTTTCAGATGTATTGAGTACATTTTTCTGTTGCATCCCTGGGAGCGAGAGGCATTCAGCACTTCTGAAAATCAGGTCCATTTCTTCAGCAAAAGGAAGGAGAAAGTTAGTAAGTTTCTTAAGTAAATGTGTCTCCTTTGTGAAAAGGAGGAGAAATTCTCCTATAACTGAAAGAACAAAGCACATTACTAGTCATTTTATTTTTTAGAGCTCTATCATCAAAAGAGAGATGGACCACCATCATAACAAGCCTCTCTCCCACTCAACTGCCTAGGAAATCTGCTACTGGAAAGCAAAAAAAAAAAATACGAAAAAAAAAGCTAGGGGCCTCTCATCAAGTCTGAACTATAACAAAGCAAAAGCAATTACTTGCACTTTAATTATTGCTCTTTGAGATGTGGGTGCAGATTTGTATGCCATTCTGTGTTCATACATCACATGCACCCAAGTTGGGTAACTTTATTTAGCAGCACCTGTCAGGGAAACAGACATCCTTCAGCCCCATAACCCCCTCACTTCCTTCACACCAGAATACAAAACTAATGATGCCAATACAGTGGAACAATGGACGGGATACACAGTTGCACCCACATCTTAAACAGCAATAGTTACTGTACTGGTGAAGGTAAGCAGGGCTGGATCAGTGCAGAGGCTGAAGCTCTGGGCTCCAGCCTAAAGGGGGAGCCCCAGGCTCCAGTCCCTATCTTATCCCCACCCCACCCCACTTGTCTTTATTAAACTTCATTGCTTACATCAGACCCTTTCACCAGTTTGTCCAAATCATTTTGAATTGTGATCCTAGACTCCAAAGCACTTGCACCCCTTCCAGCTTGGTATCACCATCAAACTTTGTAAGTGTACTCTCTCTACCATCATCTAAGCCATTGATGAAAATATTGAACAGAACTGGACCCCAAACCGATCCCTGTGATATCCCACTTGTTATGCCCTTCCAGCATGACTGGGAACCACTGATGATTACTCTCTGGGAGAGGTCATCCGAACAATTTTTCATCCATTCTGTAGTAGCTCCATCCAGGCTGTACTTCCCTAGTTTGTTAATGAGAAAGTGATGCGAGACCATATCAAAAGCCTTACTAAAGTCTAGATATACCACCTCTACTGCTTCCCCTCAATTGACAAAGCTTGTTCGCCAGCACAGAAGACTATCGGATTGGTTTGACATGATTTGCTCTTGACAAATCCATGCTGACCATCACCTAAACACCTTATTCTCTTCTAGATGCTTGCTAATGGATTCATTAAATATTTGCTCCATTATTTTTCCTGGTACAGAGGTTAAGCTGACTGGTCTGGGTTGTCCTTTTTATAGACTGGCACTAAACTGGCTTTTTTCCAGTCCTTGAGGACCTCTTCAGTCTTCCATGATTTTTCAAACATAATAGCCAATGGCTCAGTTATCTCCTCAGTCAGCTCCTTCAGCATTCTAGGGTGCATGTCATCAGGCTCTAATGATTTTAAGACACCTAACTTGTCTAGTCAATTTTTAAACTTGTTCTTTCCCTATTTTAGCTTCTGATCCTATCCTGTTTTTACTACTCTCCCCTAAGTCAGGCATCCAGTCACTACTAACCTTTTCAGTGAAGACCAAAAGAAAGAAAGGAGGTTACTTACCAGTAACCGAGGTTCTTCGAGATGTGTTGCTCCTGGCCATTCTGAATATAGGTGTGTGCATGCCATGTGCGTGGCAAGCCGGAAATTTTATCCCCTAGAGTACCCGTAGGGTCAGCTGTGGCGCCTTCTGGACTGGTGCCATTGCAGCTCCCCATGTAAGGCACAGCTGACCCGCGCCTCCTCAGTTCCTTTATGAGACACGTTCCAGAGAGGGGAAGTGGAAGGGAGAGGAATGGCCAGGAGCAACACATCTCGAAGAACCCCGGTTACCGGTAAGTAACCTCCTCCTCTTCTTTGAGTGATTGCTCCTGTCCATTCTGAATATAGGTGAGTCACCAGCCTTAACTGTGGTGGAGGACGGAAATCACAGCCTTACTGACTGCAGGACTGCCTAACCAACTGCTGCATCTTCCCTCATCTGCTGTGTGATCGCATAATGCTTTGCGAACGTGTGGGCCGAAAACCAGGTCGCAGCTCTGCAAATATCCACGATGGAGACCTTTGCTGCAAAGGCCACTGAGGTAGCCTGAGCTCTGGTGGAGTGAGCCTTCAGTGCCAGCGGGGCCATTTTTGCGAGGGCGTAGCATTCCCGGATACAGGCAACTATCTGTGATGAGATACGCTGAGTGGAAACAGGCTGCCCTTTCATTCTGTCCACGACAGCTACAAATAGTTGCGAGGTCTTGCGAAAACCTTTAGTCTTCTCAATATAGAAGGAAAGGGCACGCCTAACGTCCAGCATATGGAGTCTACACTCTCTGTCCGAGGCATGTGGTTTAGGGTAAAACATGGGTAGGCAGATCTCCTGGTTGCAACGGAACTGGGATACCACCTTGGGGCGGAAAGCCTGGTGGGGGTGCAAAGTGACCTTGTCTTTGAAAAAGACAGTGTAAGGAGAATCTACCATCAGGGCCCGAATCTCTGACACCCGCCCAGTTGACGTCACAGTCACTAACAGGGTTACCTTCCAAGATAGATAGAGCAAGGAGCATGTGGCAAGAGGCTCAAAGGGTGGCCTTGTGAGTTGCAACAGAACCAAATTCAAGTCCCATTGGGGAACCAGGGGGCGTACCGGAGGGAACAGCTGGTCCAACGCTTGAAAGAATCGTTTAACTGTAGGGTTCAAGAAAAGTGATACCGGCTCCGAGAACCGACAACAGGCCGAGAGGGCCGCCAGGTGCACCTTGATCGAAGACGTAGACAGCCCTGATGACTTAAGCTGCCCCAGATACTCCAATATTTCCAGCACCGAGGCAGTAGCCAGGTCGACACCCCGGCTGGAAGCCCAGGAAACGAACCTGATCTATTTAGCCTTGTACATAAAACTCTAGATGACGGCGTCCTGCTGCTGCACAGCACTTCCTGAACTGCCGCCAGACACTGCAACTCCTTGCATCTTAGCCACGCAAGTTCCAAGCATGGAGGTGCAGGGAGCGGACATTCAGATGAAGTAGCTGGCCGTGGTCCTGAGTCAGAAGGTCCGGGGGTAGAGGCAGCTCTATGGGCTCTCGGACTGAGAGACTTAGGAGTAACGGAAACCAGTGCCTCCAGGGCCAGTACAGAGCTATGACAATCAAGCTTGCTTTGTCTTGCTTGATTTTCAGCAGAACCTTCGGAACCAGGGGAGTCGGCAGAAATGCATAACAACTTATCCCTCGCCAGGAGATGGCAAATGCGTCTGCTATCGAACCCAGGCCGAGGCCCCTGAAGGAGCAAAACTTCTCTCATTTCTTGTTGCGGGTCAATGTGAATAGGTCTACTTGGGGATACCCCCACTTCTGGAAGATGATGCGCAACATCTCCCAGCTCAGGGACCACTTGTGAGTGGAGAAATTCCAGCTCTAGGAGTCTGCTAGCCTGTTCTGACATCCAGGCAGATAAGACACCACCAAATGAACCTTGTGGCAAGTACAAAACTCCCACGGGGCTAAGGCTTCATGGCACAAAATCCGAGAACAGGCATCCCCTTGCCTGTTTATGTAGTGCATCACGGACGTGTTGTCCATTAGGACTGACATTACCCTCCCTTCTACGTCCCTCTGGAACACCTGACATGCTAGGTGCACAGCCCTCAACTCCTTTACATTTATAATGGAGAAGTAGTTTGTCTGCCCTCCATCTGCCCTGTGTCCTGAGGGAACCCAGATGGGCTCCCCACCCCTGGTACAAAGCATCTGTGACCAAAGTCTGTGATGGTTGGAGGGGCTGAAAGGGGACGCAGCTGCAAAGGTTGCCCTCCTGGCACCACCAGTCTAGAGTATCTAGGATGGCCTTGGGAATATGCACCACGCCATCTAGCTGGTCCCGGGCTGGGTGGTGAACTTCTCCCAACCACATCTGGGAGGGACGTAGCCTCAGGCGAGCCTGGGCCACCACGCTGGTACATGCCACCACGCATCTGAGTAGTTTTAGACAAGAGCAGGCCGACATCATGGGGTAGTTTTGCAGGCATTCTATAAATTCCTTGATAGTCTTGAAATAGCTGTGAGGCAGGGAAGCCCTTGCTGTCTTGGAATCTAGCCAAGCCCAGATAAACTCGATGCCTTCGATTAGAACTAGGGACGACTTTTGAGCATTGATCATCAGTCTCAAAGAATCGAACAGACTGTGAATTTTCCTGACGTGGGTAGCTACCACCTCGGCTGATGTCCTGACACCAGCCAGTCGTCTGAACAGGGGAACACCTGAATCCCCAGGCGCCTTAGGTGAGCTGCAGCAACTGCTAGGCACTTGATAAATACTCTTGGTGCTGCTGCCAGGCCGAACAGGAGCACTGTAAACTGGTAGTGGGAGCCCACCACAATGAACCTGAGAAACCTCCTGTGCAGGATGAAGACATGGAAATAGGCGTCTTGAAGGTTGAGGGCAACGAACCAGTCTCTGGGATCCAACACAGGAATGATTGAGGATAGGGAGAGCATGCGGAAGTGGATCTTTCTCAGATAACGATTTAAGCAACAGAGGTCCAAGATAGGGTGGAGCCCCCCTTTTGCTTTAGAGATTAAAAATAACGGGAATAGAAACCCTTGCCCCATAGCTCTTGAGGAACCTCTTCCACTGCCCCTTTGTCCAGCAGGGACTGGACCTCCTGCAGTAAGGCTTGATTGTGAGAGGGGTCCCTGAAGAGGGATGAGGTAGAAGGGAGGTGCAATGGGGGCCAGAGTTCAAACTGAAGGGAGTGACTAAACAACTGTGCGGAGAACCCAAGAATCCATTGTGATATGGGACCAAGCTGGGAGGAAGAAAGAGAGCCTGTTGCCGAACAGGGGGAAAGGATCCGGGAGAGCTGGGTGGCCATTCTTGAGCACAACCTCAAAAGGCTTTCTTATGGCCGGAGGGTTGGCGTGACGAGATCTGGGACTGAGTGGCATGGTGCTGACTATTCTGGCGCCCACTCCTACTACCCCTTCTCACAGACTCCTGGCGGCAGTGGAACAATCTAGTAGAAGGCTGGGTCTTGAAATACCTCTTCTGAGGTATTTGGGGGTGTGTAGGCCCAGTGATTTAAGTAGGGCCCTGCAATCCTTGAGAGAGTTTGCAGCTTAGTGTCAGTTTGCTGCAAGAGAAGTTCCAGACCTTCAAAAGGGAGGTCTTGAACAGTATTCTGCACCTCCTGCAGAAGACCTGACGCCTGCAACCAAAAACTCCGCCACATGGTGATGCCATGGTTCTAGCTGCCGTGGTTCTAGCTGCCACGTCTGCAGCATCTAAGGCCGACTGCAGCAAGGGTCTTGACACCACCTTCCCTTCCTTGATGACTGCGATAAAGGTCTGATTTAGAGTCCTGATCCACCTTGTCCAGAAATTTGTCCACGGACGCCCAAGCATTGAACATATTCCTGCTGAGGATTGCCTGTTGATTTGCAATCCTCAGCTAGAGGACCCCGGCTGAATAGACCTTGTGGCCAAGCAAATCTAATTTATTTGCCTCTTTCGATTTAGGTGTTGGTCCCTGGAGGCCTTGCCCCTCTCTCTCATTCACTGCGGCAACTACCAAGGATCCAGGAGTAGGACGGGTGTAAAAATATTCGCAGCCCTTAGAAGGCACAAAATATTTCTTTCCATCCTCCTTGCCATGGGAGTAGCGGAGGCCAGGGTGTGCCAGATAGTCTTCACAGACTTCTGGATGGTCTTTATGAAGGGTAAAGCCACCTTTGCAAGGTCTTCAGGTGCTAAGATGTCCACCATAGGATACTTGCCCTCAGCTAACTCCTCCGCATCTAGGCCGAGGCCTTTAGCCACCCTTCGCAGCAAATCCTGGTGGGCTTTGGAATCCTCCTGCACTGGCGCCAGCTTAGCCCCTGTGATCACCTCGGCTGGGGGTGAGGAAGAGGAATCCCCAAGGGCTTCTAGGGCTGAGGGGTCAACAGCTAAGGTGGTCGATGGGGTTGCTTCTCCACTTTCCTGTGATGCCACTGACCTTCCGTCTGAGCCCCCTTCAGACAGGGCTTCTTCTGGAGGCACACTGAAGGAAAACAAAGGTTGGAGGTGAGAGCTCACCACAGACTGAGTCCCACCAGTCCTGGGGCCTTTCTCCTGGTGAAAAGCCCAGGGCGTCCAAAAGGGCCATTGGGCCGGAACTGGCCACTGCAGAGGCTGCTGAGGAATGGAGGGCCCTTGCAGCACTGCCTTGAGGCGTGAGCAGACACTGTGTTTAGAAACTGATAAACCTGCGTCCGAGTCGGATAACGCTTCACTCCTAGATGAACAGGGTGGAACAGTGCCAGGCTCTATCGGTGAACAATCCTGGGGCTCACACTAACGAGGCTTGTTAGGTGCCGTAGAGCCATGCCAATCACTCATCTTAACAGTGATCGGTACCAGGGAGCCCCCGCTGCCGCAATCACTGCCGATGGTACCGGAGAGCAGCGTCGAGATGGTATCGGTGCTGGAGAGTGCCATGGTCCGACCTGCGGCTCCTGGTCCATGCACCGTATCTGGGGCTTTGGCGCTAAGGGGAGCGTGGGCATAGCAACAGTGGTTTTCCCCTCGACGGTGCCGTAGGTGCCGCAGATGATGGCACCGGTGCCGACCTACCCGGCCTAATAGCTCCCGAGCCACCTCGAAGGCCTCAGGGGTAGACAGAAGGAGGATCTCCTCTTCCAAAACGTCCTGGGTGGGAAACAAAGCGGACCCTTCCGAAGGGCTGGATTCAATGGTGCCATCTTATCGCGGACCATGTACCACTCCAAGGCTGGGCTGCAAAGTCCCTCCTTCCCAGCCCTCTTGCCAAGACCATCTTTGCAGACAAGCATTCACCTCCAGGATGCATCTTTCTCTGCCCAGGCCCCTACCCTTGACCAGAAGGATCAAAGAGACCACCACCTACGCACCATGCTCCTTCACCCGTACTCCCAGAGCCCTGTAGTCACTTTTGAGATGCTCAGGGTCATGTCTCACAGTATCAGTAGCACCCGCCTGGATGAGTAGCATGAGGTAGTAGTCAGAGAGCCAGATGACTCTCGACCATCCCTCCGTAATGTTTCAGATAAGGGTCCCTGGCAGGCAGCATACCTCCCAAGATGCCATGCTAGGGCAAGAGATGGGTGCCTCCATCCCCCTCACAAAAGACCCAACCACCACTGCCCTATGTTTCTTCCTGAGTGCAGTAGTTGTTCCTCCCAGCCTTGGGAGTGCACAGCTTTTCCTCTTCCATGCCATTCCTTGTTGCTAGGGCTGCGTAATGGTTTTTCCATCACCACAGTGCAGGGCTTGGAAGCAGGGGCGGAGCACTGCCTGCTGCCAGAAGCAACCAGCTGCCAGAGTCCTCTCTGTGACAGAGCTATCTTCTCCTCCCCCAGTGGTGTAACAGCAGCAGTTCTCTGCAGCTGGGCAGTTTCCTCAGCCTTTGGTGTCTCTTCATGAATGCTCTTGAGGAACTCCTCATGGGCACAGATGCTCCTGAACCTAGCCACCTCCTCCTGCAGCTCTCTCCCACCCGCTTCCTAACAGATTTCGCCAGAAGGCACCTTTCCCACTGGATGGTCCCCCCAGCCTGGTTTTCTATAAATTGGAAATGCAGGCCACAATCCCTGCAAATCTACATCAGGATCTGGCTAGAGACATCCACAGTCAGAATGTCTGGATACAGGCACAGGTGGAGGAGACAGAAGCAGTGCTCGCCAAAGAGATATGGCTCTTCTTAACCATAGCTACCTCTCAAAGTCACCTGAAAGATACAACACACAGTCAAGCAATTCACTCACCCCAAGGTTAGCTCTCTATCTTGCTCTTTCAGCAAGGGGATCTCCTTCACCTCCTTCTCTTCCCTTATATACTCTATAAATGCCATCCCTCATTCAATTCCCTAAGGGCACCTTACATAAGGCTGTTATGTAGCCTTCAGAACATCATCCCTCCTCAACCCTCTTCTTGGTCGAGATGGCAGAAAGCCAGCCCGGGTCTGGGTGGGGGTGCTATGGGGGGGCATCTGTGCAGAGTCGGCTGGAGGAGAGTGGGGGGCAGGGAGAAGCAGCAGCACAGCACTGGCTGCAGCCCCAGCTTGGCACAGCACTGGCCTGGGGGCACAAAGGGGCAGCACAGCTCCAGCCCTGAAGTGGCCGAGTGCCAGCTGTATAAATAGCGCGCAGCAAGCAGGCTGAGGTACTACTGTCTGGGGGAGAGAGAATGTGCTGACTGAGAGGATGTGCTGATCAGCAGCTGGAAGAAGAAAGATCAGAAATTGAACGCAAGAAGGTAGAAGCAACAAGGCAAAGAACAGAACCTGCAAGCTGAAGATGGAGCAGAGAAAAGGGAATTGAGGCTTTATACAATCATGCTAACTGAATCCCTGCTCTGTGTTTAAGTTAGAGGTAATCTTTTTGTCAGTCCTGACAGTGCAGAAGGACCCCCTACAGACAAACAAAGGGACAGACGAAGGAAAGCTTTGTAAGTTTTACCATTCTATAAAGGTGTGTCTGTCAGTAAAGCTGAATGCCTGTGGCAAGAGTGAACCCCCCGCCCCCTTTCTTTCAGTACCCATTCAGCAACCACTTAGCTAATGCTTGCTGAATGTTATAGACTTAATGATTTTTATAAAAGTTAAGGTATACATCATACAGTAATAAATTTATACTGTTAAGGATAATGAAATGTTAAATCTTTTTATTGTTTAACTGTTTAAACTATTTACCTCAGATTGTGAGTGGTGCTATATACGTAAAAAAACTCCCCTCTCACGCCTATGGGTGGTATGTATCTTTCTCAACCTCGGGTCCTCTACCAGAGGCCTGGGAGTTTGAGGGTTCTGCGCAGTATCTTAGCTGTTCCTAGCACTGCACTCTTCTGGACAGAGCGCTCTGATGTTGTTCCTGGGATCTCTTGGAGCCACCCCCCCAGCTTAGGAGTCACAGCCCCGAGTGCTCCTGCCACCACTGGGACCACTTTGGCCTTCACTTTCCACATCGTCTCTAGTTCCTCTTTCAGGCCCTGGTACTCTTCCAGCTTCTCATACTCCTTCCTCCTGATGTTGCTGTCACTTGGCACTGCTACATCTATCACCACCGCTGTCTTCTGGTCCTTGTCTATTACCACACTGTCTGGTTGATTGGCCAGTACCTGCCTGTCCGTCTGGAGCTGGAAGTCCCACAGAATCTTAGCCCTGTTCTTGTGATGCAGGGTCTTGTCTTGCCATAGCACTTCTGCTTGATCTTCCTCCCATGTCTGCTGCTGCCTCAGGCATTCTCTCAGCAGCTCATCTTTGGGTGCCATCTTACTGATGTACTCCTGGATGCTAATCCACCTGACACGGATCTACAGTGAGGATATTGGGATGTTGTTCAGACTGGAGAAGTGTGGCTGGATGGTAGTAAAGAGAGGGAAGGTAGTCAAGACTGATGGGGTGGAACTACCAGCAGGCCACACAGCGGACATACAGACCAGCTACAAGTACCTTGGCATCCCACAGTCACATGGGACTCACGATGAGGAGGCAAGGAAGACAGCAACATCCAAGTACCACCAAAGGATAAGACAGGTCCTGAAGAGCCAGCTCAAATGGGAAGAACAAGATCCACGCCATCAAGAGGTACGCCCTGCCAGTCATCAGATACCCTGCCAGTATAGTGAGCTGGCCAAAGGAGGACATGGAGGCTGCCGATGTGAAGACCCGGAAGCTCCTCACAATGTACGGAGGTTTCCACCCCAAGTCCAACACCCAGAGACTGTACGCCAGCCGGAAAGAAGGCGGGTGGGGTTTGGTGAGTGTCAAAGCCACTGTCCTGGATGAAACCCAGAGCATCCGGGAGTACATCAGTAAGATGGCACCCAAAGATGAGCTGCTGAGAGAATGCCTGAGGCAGCAGCAGCAGACATGGGAGGAAGATCAAGCAGAAGAAGTGCCATGGCAAGACAAGACCCTACATGGGATGTACCATTGACAGATAGCTGAGGTGGCTGACCTTGGGAAATCCTACCAGTGGCTGGAAAAGGCTGGACTAAAAGACAGCACCGAGGCACTGATCATAGCAGCACAAGAACAGGCACTGAGCACCAGATCCATTGAAGCAGGGGTCTACCACACCAGACAGGACCCAAGGTGCAGACTGTGCAGAGAGGCCTCAGAGACAGTCCAACACATAGTGGCAGGATGTGAGATGCAGGCAGGAACAGCATACACTGAACAGCACAACCAAGTAGCTGGCATTGTGTACAGGAACATCTGCACAGTGTATGGGCTAGACCCTCCCAAGACCAGATGGGAGATTCCACAGAAGGTCGTGGAAAATAACAGGGCTAAGATTCTGTGGGACTTCCAGCTCCAGACGGACAGGCAGGTACTGGCCAATCAACCAGACAGTGTGGTAACAGACAAGGACCAGAAGACAGCGGTGGTGATAGATGTAGCAGTGCCAAGTGACAGCAACATCAGGAAGAAGGAGTATGAGAAGCTGGAGAAGTACCAGGGCCTGAAAGAGGAACTAGAACAGATGTGGAAAGTGAAGGCCAAAGTGGTCCCAGTGGTGGTAGGAGCACTCGGGGCTGTGACTCCTAAGCTGGGAGAGTGGCTCCAAGAGATCCCAGGAGCATCATCAGAGCTCTCTGTCCAGAAGAGTGCAGTGCTAGGAACAGCTAAGATACTGCGCAGAACCCTCAAACTCCCAGGCCTCTGGTAGAGGACCTGAGGAAGACACATACCACCCATAGGGGTGAGAGGGGAATTTTAATTTTAATTAGTTCGTGTCACTCTCATATTCGAGGTAGATAGATAGATAAATATGTAACAGAGGTGCCTTCTGTCACTCTGTACTGTAATAACTGCACCAGGTAAAGGTGATTCCTGAGGTAAACAATATTCATTTCTTGAATCTCACTGTACTGTTGGATTTCAATAAATAATTGCTATGTTTAAGAATATACTGGTCAGTGTCCATTCTTGAGTGGAGTGCTATATCTGTATTTCTTTCAGTTGGAAAACCATTAAACAAGTGAACGACAAAGATTTTACCTCAGCAGTTTATAGAAAGACAGTGTTAATAAATGAATGTTTTTTAGTTTCTGAGGCAATAGAACTATGAGCTTGTCTGCACATGTTTGCTTTCTCCCAGCCCTTAGTTTAAAAACTAATCTACAACCTTTTCAATTTTACTTGCCAGTCATCCAGTTTCCTTTTGGTTTAGGTGGAGCTCATCCCTCCTGTATAGGCTCTTCCTTTCCCCAAAAGGTTTTCAATTTACTAATAAAGCTCAATCTGTCTTCCCTAAACACCATCATCTCATCCTTGCACAGAGCCCCTGCAGTTCTGCTTGCCTAACCGGCCTGAATGGAAAAAGTATTTTCAGAAGTCTTCCTGTTGTGCAGTTCAGAACTGAGATGATTTACAAGATTGAAGGGGTTATTAAGTAAATAAGTTGGTGCTAGGTATGAGAGTATTATAGTAGGTTCTGGTTGAACTATAGCTTGTTAAAAGTAGTTTAGAAACCCTGAGATAATAGTTAGGCTATTTGTGATGCGCTGTAGCATATTCCATCATCACATCTGGGAGATAAGGTAACTGCTCCATTTGCTATTATCTAATTGGATATAATTCATCCTGGGGACACAGTCTCACCATCACAACTGTAAAGATTGCAGATACAGATTATAAAGGCACTCTCTTAAAATACAAATTTCCTGTTAAGAGTAAGATGAACAAATATCAAATCTGAAAATATCAAATCTGAAAATATTTTCTCCAGAAAACTACAGCAACAGTATGAGGGGAGGAAATATTCAGTGGTACTCTTTAACACCTATTAACGACTGAACTAAAGGCCAACTACTTAAATAATAAAATGTCCACTCTGGGAAATCTACGTAAAAGGTTTCAAAAGAGCCTTTGTCTATGTCATTACCTACGTTACTTGAGGTGCAGGTTGGCAGTTTCCTGGAATTCCTTTTCTGTCTGACATAGATTCCTGCATTCGGTACAGCTCCAGGATATGAAAGGATTGCACCTGAATTCATCAAACAACTGGGTTCTTGAGCTCCGGAACGGCTTGTGTTTGGTTTTTCAACACAGTTCTAAAGCAATAATAACCGCTTAGCACTTAGCATCAAGAGAAGGACATTGTCTTGATGAAAACTGGGAAAGACCTGCATTTGCCTTCAAGGTACAGACCAATTTCACTTAAGTGTCTGCTTTAAGGTGCTTAATCATCTGATTTGGGAAAGAAGTCCATCTATGGAAGGCATGCTGGTACTATCAAAAATGGATTCCCACATAAGCTTAAGACTGGTTCAGTTTTCCTTGACCTGAACACAGCATTTAATATAGTATGTCACCTGGCCTTTTGGAGAGCTCTCCAGAACTATACCAAGTTAATTATGTGTAAAGGCTCTTTTTGAGCAACCACCATTTTCCCATGCGTCTTGATACTAGGTACCAGAAAAACAAAGATCTGTATAACAGCCAGTGTTACTCAACTTATATTTGAATGACCAAGACTGAGTCTTGCAAGTTTGTGTATACAGATGACATGCCTCAGCACTCAAATTCCCTTGACATACCTGAGAGTGTTCTGAATGCAAATATGATGGCAATGGCTGATCACTGTCATCGGGGATGCTTGATATCAAGTGGAAGACTATGTTAAGTGTCTAACACTTACCTCATGCACAAGCAGTTTGAGAGATGAACACAGCTCTCTATGGTCAGTGAATAAAGAACAATTCACACGTGGTCTTTCCATGCATGATGTTGGATTAAAAAAACTAACAAAAACACTTACATATCATGACCATCTTACAAAGACAGCAACTAAGGCCAAAATGTGCAAGAACTTGCTTCGAAACCTGGCCAGAACAACAGGGGCATCGATGCCCAAATGTTACATGCTTTAGCCTTGGCATTCTTTTATTCAGCAGCTGAGTACTGCATTACAGTAAGGGTTCATTTGTTTCACACAAAGAAGATTGACATACCACTTAATTCCACCATGCCCATTATTTCAGGCACACTTAAATCTACTCTTCTACCATGGGTTACTGGTTCTCTGCAATGCTGCTCTGCGCAGTATTTGCAGAGAGGGAAGTGTCGCAAAGCTTGTGATGAAATTATCTGATATTCCACATCTACTGTTAATTAAGGACTTGGTTAATCCATCTCCCCTCACATCACCCATTGGGGATAAGTTTACCAGCTGAGAGATTTATGATGGAAGATGTGTTGTTAGCTTCATGGCCTGCAGAGAAAGTGACAAATAATTACCATGTCTCTGACCCCACTCGACAGCAGCCTGGGTTTGATTTACCACAAAAAGCAATGGAACCTTCTCAACTGGATTTGTACTGGATATGAAATTTGCAACGCAGCAGAATTCTGGTGGTATTTTAGAGATGTCCCACTACATGGGCAGCTACAAACCACAACACTGATATTGCTGAAGACTACAAAATGACAACTTCCTGGAGGTCTTCATGTCTTTAACATCATTGATAAGCACACTCTGGTTTGGCTTGACTGGACTGCATATGACAAACTGCTGTGCTGCTGTTTATTGCAATTTAGACTTGCTACCACAAAACAACATGCTAACATGCAGAGTCGCTTTTTATTGTCCCTTGCTCAAAGAAAATCTTCAGTTAACGCCACTGCACTGGACATTTAATTGATACTGAGTCTATAAAGACAATGCTACTAAAGACCTGCAACTTAATTTTTTTGATGAAATAAGGGTATCTGCCAAAATTTTTAAAAAATGCCCCCCCCCCCCACAAAATAGATCCAAGATATCTGAATTTCCAGGGTATAAACGAAAGCAATGAGAAGAGTTCTTCACTCCCTAAAAAAACCTTTTCAAGGAATCATCTTGTTTGTGCTAAAGATACTACTTCTGGTGTTGTGAGGAAAAATGAAAAGGGGAAATTCATTATTCCCATGAAACTGTACTACCATTGGGAAAATATAATCCATTTGTCACTCCATTTTTATACTTTGATACAAGACCTCAGACTAAACATAACAAAGGAGTTGTCAAATACAAAAATATCAGACAGAACAAGCAGATCAAATATTGATTAATTAATGGAGCCCAACATCTAGTCATCTTAATCCAAGGAAATGCAATTACATGCCCACTATTAAAGAAACCAGAACTACTGCAGATTGTCTGCAACAGCACCACAGCAGGTGGTTATACAATATGCATACAACAACTGAGGCAACAACTGATCTCCCAATATGCAACATGATTTTGTTTAAAAAAAAAAAAAAAAGCTTATGCAAATATGAGCATTTGGGCACCTGGCAAGCTAGTTTCCTCTGTGTGCTTTCTCACTGCATCTGGAAAATATTAATAATGTCCCCTTTTAGCTCAATAATCCTTCAACTGCTGCAATCTATTTTGTTGGCCCTGAATTACTAACAACAAACAGGAAGGAAACTGAATAAGTGATGTTCCCAGGGTGATACTTTTGTGCCAGTCGTATTTTCAAACAACTGCATCTTTCTAGTTGCTTACTGCCAACAGTTTAGACATGTATTAATTTGCCACAACTCTGTTTTCATCAGTGGAAATACGAGTTAGACATTCAGCAGCCCGGACAGACCCGGGCCTTGTCATGATCTTATGTGGTCAATATGAAATACCTAAAATCTTTATACACGCAGAATCCATTAAAAAAAACGTCTAGCCCTAGAGCACTGCAAATCTGCAGATATCCACGGACGCAGACACAAATTTTGTATCCACGCAGAGCTCTGCTCATGACTGAGAAGAAATCGTTTCAAATGTACATCAGATAGAACTGATGCAGTACTAAGTGTGCAGAAAACCCCAAAGAGGTGAACCTTCCTGGTTACCGATAATCTCATCGCCACGTTGATTCTAAAGGCTAAATGATATAAAGAGTTAATGTTAACTTTTTCATTGCTTATTCAGTGACAGAATGGACTAGAAATGGAAGTAAAGCCTCAGGATAAGAGAGTAGGAACTGGAAACTCATGCCAGGAAAGAAATTCCAAAAGAAGAAATGACACTAGCACATGTAAAAGGGAGAGAACAGAAAGGTTAATGAAGAAGTAGGGGGGAGGGGATATACAGCTGATCTTTAAGGTGAGCACATTTTTACTGGAATGATGCTCAAAGTGGCAATAAAAGCTACTGAACAAATTACAAGTAGTGACAGTAATTAAAAGTTTAGTTACCACGCTAAGGCTCTATTCTACCCATAACATACTTTGGTCACATTTTCAGGCTTTCCTCTGTAACCATAAAAGTTAGAAACATGATTTTTAAAAAGTAAGGTGAGAGTCTCTCAATCATAGGCTTTCAGAAGCTGGGGCTTTGAGGAAAAACACCAGGTATCATGATATCCACAAGACAATGGTGAGAACTGGCAACACCATATTCTGGCCCATGAACCATGATTAAAAATGGAATTTGTATCTCTCCGCCAAATAAATTAACACCTCTGCCAAAGAAATGCCCACATTTAACTGAACTCTACTCAAGTTACCACTGCAGTCTGAAGTCAATGCAATTATACAGCTATAACAGAGTAATTGGCCCTAAGTCATGTAATTTTGCTAAAGCTGCCTTTTTAACTATCCTGCTACTGCTATATTGATAAGGAGATACTACAGTTTATACTTTTTTTTTTTTTTTTTTTTTTTTAATTACCAGCCATTTAAAGTTACTATATAAGAAGAGCAATCTTCAGATTGCACTCTGTTCTCATTTCATTCTCTCTCTAAAAAGCTTGGATTTTCTGTGTGTCCAGCACAGACACAGTGCTGCAGATGCCCGTGACAACAGGGACGCTGATTGTACTAAAAACGCCACAGTCCGTAAAGTATTTATTCATCAGTGGATCTTGTTGTACGTGAAAGGCGGCAATCTATTTTTACAAGCTACAAGGATGTTCAGTACCCTGAAAAATTACTTAACACTTCATTTCCTACTATAATAAGAATTTTCTTATACAACACTAAATATTTTAAGCAGTTTACTTATTTATAAGCCTAGTTGTGGGTGTCTCAGTGTTTCTGGCATTACAACAAAGACTACCTAATGCTGTTGTCTATGTCCTTAAACATTTTCTAGGTGTCCTCATAATTGCTTGTTACCTGTAAAGGAGGTTTCAATCCAATGAAAAATTAACATATGGTGAACAGATGGACTCAGAAAAGGCATTTGTCAAGGAAATACTCACACCAAAGACTTTTTGGCTCCAGTCATAGAGAACTTTCTGAAAAGACCTACTCAAAGCTCTTAATCACTCATCAGTTAGTGAAGAATCTTGCTTCAATGTAAATTTTATCTTGTAAAAAGACTTCCAAGGCCAACCGAAAAGGAGAATTCCGTTAATTCAGATTTTGTTTTTGAGTGCAAAGTAAACCGTCTGCAAGAAGGACAGGCAGCAATTGTTTTCATGATTCCAACAGTAGTAATCCAATCACTGGTATCACTCCTCTACAGAGCAAGCTCATAGCAAAAGCCTCTTAATATTACACGTTTAATTTTTTAAATGAAAAATAAAACACACTACACAATAGGAACACTGTCAAAAAATGTTATATTACTTACTGAGGTGGTAAAGCCAGGGTTGTAGGTTGGGCTTTTGGTCTCCGTTTTGCAGATACTCCCATCTGGTTGGCAGAACGTTTCAAAGACTGTTGATTCAAAAGGCCAGATGCTAGCCCTGCATGGTACTGCAACTAAAGAACAAATTGAAATCAGCAAAGAGACTGTATATTAAATATCCTTCCCTTTGCCCAATTGCAATATTTCATACATCTTGGACTTTCATCACATGCATACTTAGTAACACAACAGCTACTTGCAGTTAGTGAGGCAGCAACTAATTCTCTGCACTTTATAGCACTTTCCATACAAGTACTTTATAAACATTAAATATAGTTTATACTTTACAACAAGCTTATGAGGAAGCTAGCTATTCCCATTTTGAAGACAAGTAAACTAAGACAGAGAAAGTAATATGACCAAAATAATACAGCAGTTCTGCAGCTGAGCCAGTAATAGAACCAATATTTCGTAAAACTCTGTATTGTTCATAAAGTTATACAACATTCTTCCTCTCTAACAAAGCATTCTAATTTTTTTTTTTTTCCTATTTGAAGTTAGCATGATAGTTTCATGGCAGACTACATCTCTCTGAGTGATCTGCGACCAGTGCTATACTTTCTGCTATAAAATACCCTTTTAGGCCTGGAAGTAGAGCCTAAAATACATAAGGCTTGTAATATTTAATAGACTACAGATATAAACTAATTAAGGACAGTGTGCTAACCCTACAGAGGCAATCAATTTCTCTTCAATATATATTATAGGTGCCAGGAAAACCAATTCCATAATCTGATGCTCTAACCAAAATAACTTTTTGAACCTGGACATTTCAGAGGCAAATTCAAAAGAATTTTTAAAAACCCCAATGCCTACAACCTTGATTCCATGGTCTATAAATACATGCACATTTCACTGATTTAATTGAAGTATAATATTTTACTACATAAATAGTTTTTTTTTTTTTATGTACAAGACAGGGCAAAAGCTATCTGTGAATGGGTAACAAATCATACACAATAAACCAGCAGATTAAAGGATCGTTAAAAGAAGAGAGTCAGAAAGCTGGCTACATTAGGAAAAAATCTAGGGTTTGGGGTGCCACCCCAATTGCTTGCACTTCCTTGTTCTACAAATTGAAAATTTCATCTGAAGTAAGCTCTTCCCTATTAATTTATTTTAACTGCCAGTGAAAGACAATATGTAAAGGATGCAAATGAGCACACAATATTTCACTCTGAGCACACTCTGACAAACAGATGTAAGAAAACATTTATTGTGGTATCCTTAAGTTGAAATCAATTATCTGAAAGATAAGAAATTAAAAATAGACCTTAACACTTGTTAAATCATCCTGCTCAAGGAGGTTCACCCTGCCTCAGATTCTGAAGTAAAACACAAGATATTTTATTCAATGGTAACCAAGTGGAATTCCTTCCACTTCTGTAGCCTTGTACCAGCCCCGTAGCCCTGTCAAACCATCTATACATTTGCTTTGAAATGATCAACTATTTTGCAATCTAGGGAAACTAAACCCCATGACCACCAAATTGGAAAGGTTATGCCCAGGAATCTATGACAAACAATGTTCAGAACATAAACTCTCCTTAACAAATCACCATTCCACAGTATAGTGACTGAAAATGAAGGAAACAAAACCAACCGAAATTATCTCCTTGAAAATGGCTATAGAAATGAATGAAGCTATCCAGTAAGCCAATAAGACTTACAAGTCAATGTTTAGAACATACATATTGCTTTTTAACAAATTCCTGATTTACTTGGTCAATTTGCCATGTCATTTATACAGCGTTATGACATGGACAAAGATGTATAGCATTCTTAATGAAAGCAGAATTACCCCTCTGCTAGGGAAAGGGAGGAGTATTATATTGCGCTAGCAACTCATCTTAGCTCAATGAGTTTTGTTCAAATTTGTTTTTCTTCCACAAATTTCTTAAATGGGAAATCAATGAATGAAAGGGACACTACAAGTTTGAAAGACAATGTTTCAAAATGTCAGGGACTTAGTTTTCGATCTCCTTTACCAGAATCTGCAATGAGTGCAATATGCACAGTGTTTTATGGAATTAAAAGGAAAGACAGCTTGGCAAGAGACCCCTGCCTGGCTCTAGAAACATTCCCTTCTCCTTTCTTCATTGCATCTTATTAAGATCAGTGCAAACTCAACCATTTTGTCCCTGCTGACACCACTTTGGAAGAGTTATGTTCACGGTGCAGAGTGCCACAATGGGTGTTTTACCCAAATGGCATCATTTTGACCACTTGCTCAAAAGACAGAAGAAATTGGTACTATTATGGATGAATTCTTACTATTACCATTTTAAAGTGTGATACCATTTGGACACCTACTAGCGTATTTCACACTGGGGGCCATGTACAAGTAAGGTATGAATGATTTTTTTTTTTTTTTAAATCACTATTCCAGGAAATAAGCTATGCCGTTGAATGCTGGCTCCCAATAATTCACTGACTTTTATTAATTAGGTATCTCTTCTTCTCTCTCTCACTCACACTCATGCACTCTCTCCCCTCCTTTATCCCCCCAGGAACCCAACTGTCAAAAAATCCATAAGGGCCCATTAAATATTTACCAAACCATCTTTATAATGAGAGAAAGGGTCAAATTTAATAACACTGACAGGCAGCTCTTGTCCAATCTTATTTATACATTATTTAAACTTCACATGCTACATTGTACACAACGCATTTTTGAACCAAGAAGACTGGGAAATGTTTTTAGTCGCAGGTTCGGAAGAACAGAACCAACACTGAAGGTAATTCAGAAATTATTATGATTTACAAATGCAGACACAAGATCTAATACATACAGATAAATAACATAGCCTATTCACAAATGTATGCTCACAATGTACATGCTTAGTTCCCTGAGAGCAGTTCTTGTTTCAATAGCAGCTCTCTGCTTTTCAAAATAATGTATTAATTTTGTGTCAAGGTGAAATGTGAGTTGAATGAAGAATAGGGTGGGTGGTAATACCCAGCTGGTTACTCAAGATTTCTTGTTCTGTTACTCAGTTTCTAGTTACTCTCTCTTTTGTTCTGCTTTCATATGCTTTTTAGGAAGCATTAAATTATTGCACTATAGTTATTATAGGAACTGATAAACTGCTACCTATTCTATTATCATAAACCTGCTATACAGGAATTATCTTAGAGGGTATATACGGCCAATTTTCCCAGCCTCAATTATCTGAAAGTCATGAGTCAGACATTTAAAAAAAAAATCACTTGGTATGGTGGGCTTAGATTTAGAAAATAAGTATGTATATGTGAGGGGTTATTTGCCTTTTCATCTCTGTGCTCTTAAAGGTGCATTCAAGGTTTCTCTAAAACCATGAGAGCCTTTAAATTGCACAAGTCCACGAAAATAACATTTAAAAAAAAAACATGACACTTGCAACAAATTTGTGAGTAACCAACACTGGGTATCTAGGTTGCAAAGGGCCAGCTGTGTTAGTCTAGTTCAACAAAAGCAGCAAGGAGTCCTGTGGCACTTAAAGACTAACAAATTTATTTATCGCATGAACTTTTGTGGTCAGATGCTTTGAAGATGGCCCCTTTCAAAGCGTCTGAAAAGGTGGGATTTTCTCCCACAAAAGCTCATGCGATAAATAAAATTTGTTAGTCTTTAAATGCCAGAGGACTCCTTGCTTCTTTTGGGTAACTAGGATGTCTAATGATAGGCTGAAATTATATTTAAAATAGTGCAAAACATATATTTTACACAGGATGAGTTCACTGTTTTACTGATTGCTCATCTCTACTTGTTCACTTGTCATGCAATAGTTCAATTTTGTCCTCTGTAATACTATTATATGATGATGATACAGGTCACAAGCACATCTGTTGGCATACTTCCACCATTTCTTGGGGGGAGAAAAGAAGTTCTTTGAAACATTTATATAAATAGTAATTGTTAGTAGTATTTAAAAACAAGACTTGGAAAGAATCATAGACTTCACATTAAAAAAAATGTAAATACTTGTTATTTTTATTCCGTTCAAAGGCCAATTCTCAGTCTCCTGGATAGTGAAAATATAGTTAGCTCCCGTAGCTCAACCCAGCCTGGGACATTTAACAGAAGACACTAGTCAAAAATTGATTAAGTACAAGCAGGAAGAAGAGGGGAACCACTGTCCTTAATCAGTTTATGTCTGTAGTCTATTAAATATTAGAATTCTAATGTATTTTAGGCTCTACTTCCAGGCCTAAAAGCGTCTTTCATGAACCACAAGAAGTTAAGACTCAGTCCAATGATTCTCAACCAGGTATACATCTAATCCTGAGGATTCTCAGAGGTCTGCGAAGGAAGACACCAACTCATCTAGATATTTGCCTAGTTTTACAACAGGCTACATAAAAACCACTGGTGACATCAGTACAAACTAGAACTTCATAAGATTACTTGTTTAGACTATTCTATATGTCAAACTGAAATATAAGCACACTATTTATATTAAAATTGATGAGAAAGCAAGCAGTTTTTCAGTAACCATGTACTGTGATGCAGCACACTCTGGTCCAATCCCATCAGGAATTTAGCCTCTACTGTGAGATTAGGAGTGCTTTTAACTGATGCATTTCAATAGATGAAGAAGCAGACCTATAAGCCATCTAACGAGCAACTTGCTACATCAAAGACATGACTCAGACTGATTTGTCACAGACGCAGTAAACATTTCATTAAGGTATTCTGCATAGGTACCAACATCACATTGCTCCAAATAAAATGTTCCCCAATTGTAACCAGAATGTTTTGATAAAATGTATGTCCCAGAAATCGGGTGCTATGGCTCAACTGCCAAAAGTTTCTTGTATTCTGATATTTTCAGCAATCACCACCCTCAAGCGGCTGTTGACAGTTGCACACATTTAACTAGCAAGATGCTAAATGGCAACAGTTGGCAGATTAAAATACACAATACCAATTGTACCTGAATGTTGATAAACTGAAAATCATCATCATCATATCAGCCACCCAGGACCCTGCACCACTTTGCGGCACTACTAACTCATCCATATACATCTCAGTTCTGAGGAATTCCAATGGGCTAGTGAGAAGCTAAGCTCTTTACTGACAGTAAAATGCTAAAAACATAAGATTGGCCATATAGGATCAGACTAATGGTCCATCTAGCCCAATATCCTGTCTTCTGACCACAGCTGAAACCAGATGTTTCAGAGGGAAAGAAAAGGCCAGAGCAATTATCCAATGATTCATCCCCAATTTCCCAAGCCCAAGTTTTCTGGAAGTCAGAGGTTTAGGGACACCTACAATACAACTATTTCCTGAACCATCTTGGCTAATACTCAAGAATTGATTATCCTCCATGAATTTACCTAATTCCTTTTTGAACCCAATTATATTTTTAGCCTTCACAACATCTCCTGGCAACAAGTTCCACAGGTTGCCTGTGTACTGTGCAAAGAAGCACTAGCTTATGTTTGTTTTAAACCCACTGCCTGTTAATCTCATAGGGTTACCCCTGGTTCCTGAAGCATGTGAAGGGATAAACACCACTTACTCAGTTTCTCCACATAATTCATGATTTCACAGACTACTCTCTTATCTCCCTCTTAGTCAACTCTTTGTCAAGATGAAAGGTCCCAGGCTATTTCATCTCTCTTCATATGGAATATGTTTAATACCCCTAATGTTCTCGTTGCCTTCCTCTGTACTTTTTCCAATCCTAATGCATTTTTCTGAGTTGGGGCAACCAGAACTACATACAATATTCAAAATGTAGGTGTACCATGAATTTCTACAGTGGCATTACTACTCTTTCCATTTTATTATCTATTCCGTTCTTAACAATTCCTAACATTGTCTTAGCTTTTTGACTGCTGCTGAACACTGAGCTGATCTTTTGAGGGAACTGTCCACAATGAACTAGAAGACCTCTATCTTGAGTGGTAACTGCTAATTTAGACCCTAGCATTTTGTACATATAGTTGGGATTATGCATTTCACTATGCATCACACCACATTCATCAACATTGAATTTCATCTGCCATTTTGTTGCACCGTTACCCAGTTCTGTGAGATTGCTTTGTAACACTACCCAGTCTGATTTGGACTTAACTAATTGGAGTAATTTTGTATTACTTGCGAACTTTGCCACCTTGCTGTTTACCCCTTTTCCCAAATCATTTATGATGTTCCACTGCATAATTCCAGCAAAATCCATCATTCCCCAACACCCATAATATTAAACATAATAGAAGCTAATTCAGAAAACTAAGTTACTAACTTACAATACTGTACTTGGTAGCACTGTGCACCCCAGCTGTTTTATCAAAGAAGAAAAACCACATTCACCTGGTCTTTCACTTATTATAATGAGAACTTAAGCACCAATTCTGTAATTTATCTACTTCAGTTCTGCTTTTTCCTACTGATTGAGCTGCCATGCAAAGTCAGTAGACTTTTTTTCTTAAAATTTCAACTTCTGAAGTCATGTGAAAGCTTAGATTTTCACATTAACATTTTCCCCAGTACCATGAGGGCTAGAAACAAGCTTGAAAATGTCGCCTTAGCATAACCAAAAATTTACTTGGACATTAATAGAAGGGAAGAGGAGAAGAAGATTGCTTTTCTCTCATGATTTTTGAGGGCCTGATTAATTATTTTTTGAATGACTGGAGTTAGCAATACAATGCACACCATCAGATATAAAACCTCTCTAGTGTTTTATGGTTATCAAAATAGCTTCTCCTCATGAGAAGACATTTATACTCTGTACATTGGTTCCCAAACATCTTCATATTGTAAGCCACATCACAGTAGATATGCCATCTTACAAATACTTCCTCCGGTGGTTGTAAATATATAGCGCTTCATTCTTCACAATCAGAATCACACAACATGCCTTACCAACTACGAGAACTACTTACACGAAAAATGAGTGTTGAGATTAGTTATGTGGTTTTGCCTGTGCACAGCGCATTGTCCTAAATAATAGGTTAAATCACATTATGTTACCTTTTCAACCATTCTGTGCTAGGAACAAGGAGAACTAGTTCAATACACGGTCTATGAAACATTGGGAACCACTGCTCTCAGAGTTCTCAATTGCCAAATTACCTATTGATTTATAATCAAGTGTTAAGCCTGTACCTCCCTTCAGCATCAACATACTGATGGCAAACTCACTGTATTACTTTATCCTGTAAAATTACTTCAGTGAAAGTTCTCAAAGTTTATTTTAACAGGTTTTCTGTTAGGATCATACCAAATCAAAGGCTTTCTTGCTTACATCATTCATGCAGTGGAGATTCTGAGCTTGACAGCTTACCAAACAATCCATTACATTCCACTTACTGAAGCTGCTATTTAGCTTACAGAAACTGAAAAAGTGCCTGCAGCATTTAAAAGTTCCAAAGGGGTAGCCATGTTAGTCTAGTTCAGCAAAACAAGCAAGGAGTCCAGTGGCACAAAGACTAACAAATTTATTTACTGCATGAACATTCATGGGAGAAAGCCCCACTTCGTCAGACACTACAGTTGCCGCATCTTCAAAGCGTCAGACAAAGTGGGATTTCTCTCCCACAAAAGCTCATGAGACAAATAAATTTGTTAGTCTTTAAGTGCCACTGAACTTTGTGCTTGTTTTCTAGCATTTTCAGTTTTTGATCATGTCAGTTCATCGGGGGGCACAGATGAGTGCAACATAAATGCTTATCATTAGTACCCAGCCCAAACCAGGGAACTAATGATCTAACCGCAGACCAAATTCAACGATGAATTCTGGTTACATGTCACTTGAGGCAAGTTTGAGCGTATGCTAAGACAAAGTTAATTCGCGGTATTCACTCAATTCACATATTAACATTCCCTAAAATTCTTTGAGTAGTAAGCTCTTTGCTTAAAAAAAATTAAAATCAGAAATCTAGTGCTTGTGTTCATTCAAATATAATGTCAAGGTGACTTTTTACAAAATTTTAATTGTAAATATTCCAGGAGTACACATGTATATAAATATTTCAAATGAAGTGCTTTTTGGGAGGTGGGTAGAAATAGAAGCAAGAGGAATTTGTTTTCTAGAAGTATCTGGTTACAATTGCCCTGAGAACAGGGGCTTCCTGGAAGCCATGACAGATCCCTATCCATCATAGGTCCTTCTAAGGCCACTATAACATTAGCAATAACATGCACATTTCTCTCCTTTTAAAATGCACAGTACTTTGCCCCTCATTAAAATACTTCTCCCTTTCAGCTAATGAGGAAGTCTATTATGATAAAGCTGTAGTAGTTCTTTTGAACCCATCTATGAACAAGCCAACAGAACACTCCCTCGGTTTCATCTTTGCAGACAAACGCAGGCAAAAGAGAAGTTACATTACTTTAATTGATACTTTTTAAAGCATATCTGAGATAATGAGGCCAGTTTGGAAATTCTTCCCCCTCCCCTCCCAAACAATGTTTGATCATTTTACGATAGCTGAATTCTCAACTTGGTTAAACCAGCATCAATAGACCAACAGAGCAGGTTCTCCAATTTATTTACTTATTTTCTCTTGCTGAACTAAGTTTCAGGCCTTTCAATTAACACAAAGGCAAGACATCATGTATTTTGCTCTAGGTTTTCAACTTAATTAGAACACTGATTTTTTTTTTTTTTAAATGCAACCCTTCTCCCCCCTCCTTTTGAATTAGTAGGCTGCCTAAGCAACAAGAACCATACCCCATCTGTAGAGGTAACATAAGTTATCCCTTTACATTTTTTTTCCCTTCAAACCCCTACATTACAGTTGTCCTTTATCCTGTAACCTCTGCTTCAGCTGCACTGCAGAATTAAAGAGCTCACATTTATATTAAAAATCTCTTCAGTGCAACCGCTCCTATTTGTACTGAAGCCATAGGAATAATTTCAAGGCCTTGGTTGCAAATGGAAGAACGGGCCTTTTAGCTCTCTTTGAGATGTCATACTAGGAAACAAAGTTCGTGTCTTTCTCAATCTGGTCAGTTTTAACACTGCTTATTTTAGCATTGCTCTGCTTTATTGTCTATTTTATTCCATTCTCTCTAAGCTAACTATTCATGCCGTAAGTACTGTTTTAATTAGTGTCAGACTGCAGCCTTCAAATGTGGTCTTGTTTTCTATTTTCTTTCAGTAAAAATCTAGTATGGAACCCCAGACTATAAGTCATTGAACTGATCAACCTTGTCCCTGCTTACTGCTTTCAGAAAAGGATTACGGTTAGGATGTTGGGGGGGGGGGGTTATGTTTCAATATAACTTTGCAACCCACCTTTACGAAAAAAGGAAAGACTTACAAAACCAAATAAAACAGTATACAGTATTACTATTAGCAAGAGCTGATTAGATTAACAAAGGAATTCCAGTATCATTCCTTCTTGACATGCCAGTATTTAATTGTTGACTGGAACGTCTTTATTTTTGGTCTAATGAGATCAAGTAGTTTTGTTCCTCATTTAAAGCAAAAAAGCAAAAGAGAGAGAGAACTTGCTTCATGCTACTGAAGTATGAGTCCCTCCTGATGACTATAAGTGAGAAATTTTGAATTTTAAATCGTGCAATAATTCACATATAGCAGTTTTTTGAAGAGATTGAAAAAGAAGAGCCAAACAAAAAAAAACCTTATATAAAGTCACCATGGTGATGCACAAGACAATGTTCTATGCCTTCCTAGATCTTTACACTTAAATGTTCACATGTAATTTGGAAAGCTTGCTAACATGCATTTTCAGGATAACATGTGCATAACTGCCACTGGCCTTGTACTTAAAGTACGGGATTGGGACACAGGCAGTCTGGATTCAGTCCTCCTCAGTTCTATCCGATACTTCTTGTATGCCCTTAATCGCCCTGCAAAAATGGAACAGTGCCTCTCCTTCTTAACTAAGTTACTGTGAGAAGTAATATAGCAGGCGTGGCCAAACTGTGGCTCATGAGCCGCATGCGGCTCTTGAAAGCGCAGAAGAGTATGGTGGGGAGAGGTGCAGCATGGTTGGGGATGGCAGGGAAGCAGTGGCATTTTTAACTGTAGGCCTAGTTTTCATGGTAACCTGAAATAATTATTAAAATCTGACATTAGTAGGATCAATATCTGCTCTCTTTTTATGACAAAATTAAAATGTGCAATAAATTTTAAACTTAGTAATTTTGGAGTAGGTAAAAGTATATGGCTGTATGCCTCTGTGCGGCTCACAAAGGTTTGATAATCAACTTGTGCGGCTCTTGAGTTCCCTAAGTTTGGCCACCCCTGTAATATAGGATGGTGATATAGTCCATATAACAAGGTAGGTTATCCAAGGGTAGGCTGCTACCCAAAACTAAAACTGCAACATCATCCTAAAGGAGTGTTGGATCAATGAAATGTTTTGTCCTTCGTAAGAGACTACACTACGGCCCCGCTCTACTCGTCTCTGGTTTCTGATCAGGTATAATTTAACAAATCCACAGTACTTTCTTGAAAAACACTGGGCAAAAACCCACTAGCCAAACCTACACTCTGTCCCTCTCTTGCCCCCAATAAAATTGCTGTAGCATCTGAATCTGTGCAAGTCACTGCTGATCACACAGATCTGAAAAGTGGTTTGAAATCTACTTGATTGTTATATTAGTAAAATTTAACTGTACTTTGGGATAATTCAACCTGAAAGGACTAAACCAAAATCAAACTACTCCCTACTTTAATAAAACCTACTATTTGTATGACATCTTTGAGGTTTAAAGATTATGAGCTTTTAAAGGAGCCATAAACAGGCATGTGAAACGTTGGTTGTTCCAGAAAGAGGAATTGCTGGTTGTTGTTCCAGGAAGAAAAGAGTGGAGAGAGGAAAGACAGGGTGTGTGTGTCTGAAGCTGCAGACAGGAGAGCCTACAGCAAGCAGGCCCTTACACAAAAGAAGCAGCAGAGAAACAGCCTGAAGCCCAGGAGAGAGACAGCAGCTGACTAGTAACATTCCAGGGCAGGACCAAAAAGCAGCATTATGAGGACAAACCAGATCCAGATCCAGGTTCTCTGTCACCAGAACTGAATGCGGCCCTAGGTTCAGTGGCCTGTGATTGTGCACTGTCAGTAAGGAGTGAGGCTGTAGCTAATTATGGAGGGGGGGGGGTCCACTCTGTGTGGATTTGCAGGTGACAAAGGTGGCACAGGAAGAGTTTGTTGGAGAAAGTTTACTGGAGCTAAAGGTGACCAAACACACAAGACTCATGACTGGACAAGAACATGGCCAGGATTCCTGAACTCTGAATTTAGATGGATTGCTCCGCATCTGTCCTTCCATATTGTGGAATCACCAGACCTGTGGGTCCTTATGTTGGATGTAAAACTTGTTTTACCACTCTCCCTATATTCCTCCTCTCTTGTTTTGCTCCATTCAGCCATTTGTACATAAATATTTCCCTTCCTTATATTCATTATACTATTCTGGTGTTTGTAAATTTATTCTGGAGAGGAAGTTGGAATAGCTGACCCAGAAGTGGAAGGGAGTTTCCCTGCTGCATTGCCACATGTGCATTTTTGGGGGCCAGGGCCACTACTGTTACATTTATATTGTACGTAAACACCATAGGGAACTACACATGGTGATGACACCTTATATTTTAGATGCAGATCTGAAATCATTTTGAAAAAATCATAATCAAACAGTCCTCAGAACCGCCAATTTGTCTAGAAACTAACAGATAACTTACCTAGGTATTCAAGTATAATCAGAATGCATAGAACAAGAATCCCTTGAAGGTCACAAATGCAAAAAAGGTGGAGTGAAGCTATCATTTACCTACATACAGTATCCAAGGTGTAGGCTAGAGACATTCAGCAGTAAAGGAAATAAGAAGCCTGGTAACCTGAGTGCATTTAGTTGGTATAGAGCATGTCATATCCACTACTCTTTAGTTAAACAGTCTAGAAAAGGTACCATTTTTAATTGCTGCTTTTAGGTGTGATATGTTTATATGTTATTCTTTATGCATAATACGACTATCTGCTGGGCGAAAAATTAGACTTCTACACAAGCCTACCTTCAATTTTTGACAAACAGATTCTTCTAGAATGGGGTGGGGGGGGGAGATCAACAGCAGAGAAAACAGGTTTTTATAACTTAAAACTGGATAAGGACACTGTTAGCATAAGCCCTCATAGCTACCTTGGTTCCTTAGCAGTCCACTGCAATTCATAACTGAAGACTCTGCTCTTGTGCCCTGATAGATTAAGATAAACATTTTCCAAGGCCTTAGAATGAATCTTTGAAGTCACAGGCTCAGGTGGCAGCTATGGCAGTATATATGTTTATATAATGTCTTGAACAGACAAGCCCAAACAGTAAATAAAGTCAGGATGCCCTAATCTAGTGGTAGACAACATAGGTTACTCCAACATATGCCCTTTTCCCCACCCCTTTTAGCCTGCCAGAGTCTGGACTGGTTGCTTCCTGGCACATTTCAAGGCTCATCTAATTTTTTTCCTCTTAGAGATTTAGGGGTTCTGTGTGGATAACAGCTATAGGGTGGTTGTATATTTTGCTGAAAGTTCACTGGCCGTGTTCAGGATTTTGGCATTTTAATTATTGTGAAAGCAACCAGAACTAGTGAGAAGCACTTTAAAGGAGTTAGAAATAGTTAAAATAATAATTGAAATATGATTGAATCACTAAAAATATAGTCACAGTAGAGGCACCCACTTGTTACAGGTAGGACTTCATAGGGCATTACACCACGACCCCCACCCCCCAACAAATGTAATCATACAAGAACAAGTCTCTCTGTGGACACACGCTGGAGGAAGAGCAGCTTTTTTGGGTTTCACTTATAATCACTATAGGTCACACCCGCAGGCTTCTACTTTTAAAGTAAAAAATTTCAGTTACTCATTAAGTTTCCATATTCAATACAGACAAGTCCTACAATGAATTTACAGAGAATACATTTAACTCACCAAGGTACTACCGTATACAGAGCTCTTTGCCCAAACACAAATATGGATGATCACAGTGCCGCCCTGCATATTTTTTTTATATGGAGCACAAATTTCTCTGCCTCTACCTAAGACACCTCTATAAAAGTTTCAGAAAACACACTCTAACAGCTCAGCTTTATTACCTCTATGCTCCAGAGAAATTCATGCAAGGCAGTAGATTTTGATGCTTTCTTGTATTTCATGGAAGAATCATTTCCAGTATGTTCCATGCCTCTTCCTTTCAATGAGACAGTGTGGGACACTAAAATGGCAATACAGTCTCTTGAAATTCATGAAAAATGAAGACTACTTTGGGAATAAAAGCTGGTTTCAGTATCCACATCCCTTTATCAATAAGTACAATGACAAACTGTGACTCAATAGAAAGAATTTCCTACACCAATATTTATCTGGTTATATGCATCAACAATGTCACTCAGGGGAACCTTTTTATATCTTTGTGCTATAAGGTTTTTCTTCCATGGTGAGTTCATGATACTGGCTATGACTGATATCAACCTATTTTTGTGCAGACCTGTAAACCCATAGCCGAGAAAGCTGGCTGTATTTCAAAGAAACCCTGCTAAGGGCACAGAAAGATACCATTCCGATGAGCAGAAAGAACAGCAAATGTGGTAGGCGCCCAGCATGGCTTAACACAGAACTCTGCACTGAACTAAAGCATAAAAAGGAAGCTTACAGGAAGTGGAAGCCTGGACAGATGACTAAGGAGGCATACAAAGATACTGCTCAGGACTGCAGGGATAAAATCAGAAAGGCCAAAGGACAATTGGAGTTGCAGGTAGCAAGGGATAGGAAGGATAACAAGAAGGGGTTCTACAAGTACGTCAATAACAAGAAGAGGATCAAGGATGGCGTAGGTCCCTTACTGAACGGCGCAGGTAACCCCGTGGTGGAGGATGAGGAAAAAGCTGAAGTCCTCAATGCTTTTTTTACTTCAGTTTTCACAGGCAGGGCCAGCTCCAAGCCCACCACACTGGGTAGGGCAGATGGGAGAAAAGAAGAGAGGCCCTCGGTGACAGAAGGTCAGGTTAGGGACTACTTAAAGAAGCAGGATGTGCACAAGTCCATGGGGCCGGACGAACTGCATTCGAGGGTGCTGAGGAAGTTGGCCAATGAGACAGCAGTTCCGCGAGCCATTATCTTTGAAAAACTTGTGGTGAATGGGGGAGATGCCAGAGGGCCGGAAAAAAACAAATATAATGCACATCTTCGAAAAAGGAGCATCTGGGGAATTACAGAATTATCAGGCTCACCTCAATCCCTGGAAAAATCATTGAGCAGGTTCTCAAAGAATCCATCCTGAAACACTTAGAGGAAAATAGAATGATCAGGAACAATCAACATGAATTCACCAAGGATAAATCAGGCCCGACAAACCTCGCTGCCTTTTATAGTGAGATGACTGGATTTGTGGATGCGGGAAGAGCCACTGACGTTACATACCTCAACTCTAGCAAGGCTTTTGATATCGTTTTCCACAGCATTCTCATCACCAAGTTAAGGAAGTATGAGTTGGATATGTGGGCTGCTAAGTGTATAGAGAATTGGCTAGATCAACAGTTTCAGCTAGTAGGAATCAATGGCTCCATGTCTAGTTGGCAACCAGTAACAAATGGTGTGCCCCAAGGGTCAGTCCTGGGGCCGGTTCTGTTCAACATTTTCACTAATGATCTGGATGATGGGATAGATTGCACTCAGTAAGTTTGCGGATGACGCAAAGCTGGGGGGGAACGGTAGACACGCTGGAGTGCAAGGACAGGATTCAGGGAGACCTTGACAAATTGGAGCAATGGGCCAATAGAAGTCTCACGAGGTTCAACAAGGACAAGTGCAAAGCCCTGCACTTGTGATGGAAAAACCCCATGCACTGCCACAGGTTGAGGAGCAACCGGCTAAGTAGCAGCACTGTAGAAAAGGACCTGTGGGTCATGGTGGATGGGAAGCTGGATATGAGTCAACAGTGTGCTACTGCTGCTAAAAAGGCCAATGGCATACTGGGCTGCATCAGAAAAAGCATTGCAGCAGACCAAGGGATGTGATCGTTCCCATCTATTTGGCACTGGTGAGGCCGCATCTGGAATACCGTGTCCAGTTTTGGGCTCCCCATTACAAAAAGGACGTGGACAAATTAGAAAGAGTCCAGCAGAGGGGAACAAAAATGATCAAGGGGCTGGAGCACAAGCCCTAGGAAGAGCAACTGAAGGAACTAGGCTTAATTAGCCTGCAGAAGAGAAGACTGAGGGGGGATTTGATAGCAACCTTCAGCTACTGAATGGATACTCCAAGGAGAAGGGAGCTCAGCTGTTCTCAGTAGTAACAGAGAACAGAACAAGGAGAAATGGTTTCAAGTTGCAGCTGGGGAGGTCGAGGTTGGATATTAGGAAAAACTTTCTTACTAGGAGCATGGTAAAGCATTGGAATGGGCTGCCTAGGGAGGTGGTGGAATCTCCATCTTTGGAGATATTTAAGGCTCAGTTAGACAAAACCCTGGCTGGGATAATTTAGTGAGAGTTGTCCTGCTTTTTGACAGGCAGTTGGGCTAGATGACCTCATGAGGTCCCTTCTAACCCTATGATTCCATCACTCCTACAAACCCCAGGATGTATGGTGCCTTTCTACTCATCATCAGCATATGCACACACCCAGCCATTCATCATCAGCCAGGCACAGAGCCAACAGCCTGCCATCAAAATACTGGGCACCTGAAAATGACACGCAACCATCTGAAGTCAATCACAGCTGCCCTGCTGGTCACTGGAAAAACCTTGTTTAAAAAGACCGGCCACACAATTGCCATGTCCTGCTCAAAACCAGTTCAGAAATAACCACAAGTCCCTTGGCATAACAAAAGCAGGTAGACACAGTTGATCAGTGATGAGAGATAATTAACTGTCACTGTTGGCTACTCCCTGCACCAAACAAATTCCACTATCATGACCTGCAACTGCATAAATGACCATAAAGGGCACCTAAAAGACAGGCAAGCTGGTAGGTGGTTGTAAAGGTATGTATACAATGCCATGTCACTATTCTTGTGGCCTTTTCCTGTAAAATATGCAGCCAAGCTATGTCACCAACTATCAGTAGCCATAGGAACAGAGTTGCCCATAAACTCCCAGTAACCATACACAGATTTGTTAAGCTCTACATCAACCAGCCTCATGTAAAATAAGCAACAGACAGGATCTCAGTACTCTTCTGGTAAATAGCAGAGGGCAAATGCTGATCATTTAAGCGTTTGGGTGCTTGCCACCCCCGGATGAACTAGCAAGTTTTCTGAGCAGTCTGTTCTAAGTGCTTACTTGATGCCATCTTCCTTAACTGGTTGCTGTGCTTTAATGACTTATCTAATACAACACTACATTAAACTGAGTCTGGATCATGTTGTCAGGGCTGGCCATTGAGGAGAATGTTTAACTCATGGCTTGTGCATATATTATGTAGATAGCATACACAAGAAACAGTCTTAGGAAAGCTCAGATGAAGGTGCTATCAACAATAGCTTTCCATGAGCTTCATATCTTCATTCAAAACCATGTCAATTTCTGATAAAGATTAAGCTTGATAGCTGAAGCACATGTTATCAGTATAGACAACCTTGTATGACAGTGTAGCTGGCAGACTGCTGATGTATACATTGAACTTTGTCTTTGCATTCAAAGAGGCCTACAGATATGAAAAAAGTGAATGCTTTGCCCTTAATTAGGACCTTAAATATTAGAATTTAAGAGAACCAATTATAAAACTGCAAAACTATCATCATTGCTTACATTCTAATGAAAGCATATTTTAATACATTTACAATCTAAAGCCCTCAGGATTAAAAGTGACTGTTGTATAGCAAAGTTTGCGTTCCCTAATTTAGTCTGTATACAAACAGGAGAAAAAGTGGCCATGGTTTCAGAAGTACAGTGATCTTGCGTGCGGCAATTTTTGAAGCCCAACCAAATGACATAATGGGCCTTTATTTTCAAAAAATGCTAAGCATCCACCTCTAGAAGTTAAAGCATTCAAAACGACTCAAAACTGGGCAACTGGAAATCTGTAGTCACTTTTTAAAATCTTGGCCAAGATATTTCTCAAGCCTTCGAAGAGTTAAATTATGAATGCTTTTAGAAAGGAAAACAAAATTCCTCAGGTTTGATTGATAAAAGTGTAGTTTTTAACTAAAACTGAAAAAAGTGAAGATTGGCAACATTTTTCCCCAGTATAATTTGCTTCCTTTGCTTTTTTCCCACAGGGCTGCACATAAATCAAAAAAATGTTAAAGAGGCCCATACATCACAAACTGGCATTTCAAAACTACTTATAAAGTCCGTAATAGAGGATGGAACATATAGAAGTGTGACCAGGAAACCTGAATACTACAAGTGAAAAGGCAGCTCTCACCTTCCATTTGGGATTAATTAAATATGGAAATAACTTCATTGAGAAGTTAGGGTATTTAATAAAAATGCTGATAACACAAGATTACGAAAAAGGAAAAATTAATATGAGACCTCAAACAAAAATAATATGGGGTTTGAACATCGTGCCCGCTCCATGATTAAGCAAAAAAATCTGAACTAGCAAGGAACTGATACTTCAACAAAGATTTGAAATAAGCATGCAAGCAAAGCTGGCACTTGCAGAAAGACTGCAATCCAAAATCATGTTTCTGAAAAAAAAAAAAAACTCCAATACTTAAGTAAATTGTTGTATTAAATTCTCAAATTCTGAGACTTAAATGTGCAACACGCTCCTTATATAGATGAGGCTTCCTTGACAGAAGCAAGTTAAATAAAATTCTCATCTAACTTGAAAGGACAGACATGGATTATAAAAAATTTAGCTGTCCATCTGTTAAAATACCTCACTCAGACTAGAGAGTGTAAAAAGCACAGAGATGTTTTACAACCAATTCGAAAAAGTACAGTAGTCTGAACTGGTGTAATAAAGACATATGCTTTGCAAAAATACCTCTTTCACTACACAGATCTCTTTCACCATACCACAAAAAGAGTAACAGCTATGAATCACGTAATCCGTGCTTCTGAAAAGAGATCACATATTCTTACCCTTAACTGCAACACTGCAGTAAGCTAACTGATCAGAGAAACTAGAAAAAATAAAGACATACAACAATCCATTTAGACTAAGAAATGCATACTCAATATTCATTCACTAGCTGACTGAAGTTACCAGTAACTTATGCGTAAAGAACTCAGATGCCATAGCAATGGGTAGAGTCCAAGACACTGAACAAATGAAAGACAACAGTCACCATCACCACCTTTTGCAAGAGTGAATCAAAAGCTTTTTCTGCTATTTTGCAAGATTTGCTGCAACTACTTGTGATATTTGTGCATATACAAATGGAACATGGTTTATATTATTTTCTATGAGAAATTATTACAGCTTTATGGGTAAATATAAGAAATTATAATAGCATATTTGCCCACTCACTCTCAAGTCTAATGAAAATATGCTTTATTGCTGAGTAAGCACCATATAAGAAACCATTAAATACACAAAAAACGTGTATTATGTCTCATCTGCCTTTGCTTTGAGGTTTTCCATTTAGCAAGCAATATACGTTTCAAATGACAGAATTCGGTATTACAGTGAGCACCCAAATTGGTCACAACCTGAGAAAAGAGCTCAAGGTGGCACATTAGTTTGAAGGCCACACCACTTGTAATTACATATCAATTTACTACAATCAAAAATTTTTATTTCTAGTTTTACTGCAATAGTTAAAGGTTTTTACATTAACAGATGCCATTCCTCCTACACATCAATTAATTTGCAAATGCACTCAGGTTGTAGAAATAATGAAGTGCCGAATGCCTTTCTATTGGCAAGTTTTGCCATCAGGAGGAGGCTGCTGTAGGCGAGGTGCTAAATGTGCTGCTGTTATATGCATGCCAAGGGAGAGAGACGCCACATGAAACCTGGTCGACAGCTAACAGTGCACATCAATTATTTCATTTACCCCTTCCCCACCACCAAGAGAAAAACACGATCCAAAAAAAAAAAAAAAAAAAAAAAACCAAAACCCAACAACAAAACCCAAAACCTTATTACTATATTTACCTAGATATTTATAACATGTTATAGTAACATCTGAGATTTTGTGCTGTCCCAAGAAAAGTTTCAGATTTGGACACCAACACACAGAGGGAGAATGAGATACTCAATTTCAAAGCATATATTGCTAATAATCAAAAAAGTTGACATTATAATACTAGGGTTGCAAAATCATGCACTAAAGTTAGGAAACGCCTAAAATAAGGTTGCCCATGCAACCAAGCAAGCTGGCATTATTTGAATAAACCTGTCATTAAATGGAACGTGTTGGATAATCTCAAATGAATATAATGTTCTCTCTGAACCTACAGAAGCAGCTACTTGTTTAGCACTACAGCAAGTTCTGGTTCCAGGTGCTCAGTCAGTAACTTTCACACTTTAAAGAAGCTCACACCAGTTCAGAAACTGAAGTACAAAATATAATGCCTAATGCTATTTCCTTTATTTAACTTAATTGATTAACATAAACTTTAGACCTTAACACAGGTTGTCCTAATACTAAATTTAAATATTTTTTAAAAAATAAACCTAATTTTAATAAAAATCCTTTCTCTAATTGATTTTTATTTGTCCCGTTTCTGTTGCAATGCATCACTAGTCCTCTCCTCTTAAGTCGCCTTCCCTTACTGAGTTTGCTCCCTTCCTTCGCCTGCCGTCCCTTGTCCAATGCTTCTTGGGTGGTGCCTTGAGTCTTTCACACAAACCCTTTCTAAATCCCTGTTTTGACACCTCCATTCTTTAGTGGGAATTTTCCACTCTCCATTCCCCACTCCCTGCAGAATAAAATAGGAAGAAGTAACTACTCCTAGGCCTCAGCAAGCTAACTAATTGTCTTAAGATGCTTCATTCTGAAGAGGCAGTCATTAATAACCCACTACAGTGCCCTGTGTGCATCTGACATGATTAAAGCCTTGGCAGGCAGAGTGGACAAACAGCAACATACAGCATTTCATAACCTCACAACAACCACCAGAATTCAGAACTTGTACAGACAAATCCCCTGCCATGTCACACTCACCACACTGTCTTACTGCTTCCCCATTTTATCTACTAATTTCAGGTGCCCAATCTGAGAAGCCAAAGGCCAGATTTTTCAAAGCACTTGGCTTTTTACAGAACTTTGTAAATTCAGATCAGTTGCAGTTACAAGTGCTGAGTACTTTTCCATAGATGTCTTAAGTTGCGTAGCCTGACAACGAGCACCTATGAAAATTTTTGTTTAAAAGACTGCCTAGCATCACATAGGAACTCTTTGGCAGAGGCATGGATAAAATAGTTGTCCAGCAAAGCATTCAACCATGAAACAAACATTTCTTCATTCAGGTCTCCTTGTTCAGGGAACATCTTTCAACCTTGGCAGCAAATGAAGAAGAGGACCCACCACAGACAGCAGCCTCATTCACGATAATGCTGACACAGGGGCAAGGCAGGGCAAGGTCCAGCCTGTCTGTTAAATGAGGCAGGGGTCATGTGAATAACACATTCTGTGCTCATGAAATGCAAGAGTATTAAAATGCACAAAGCAGCCAAATTAAGGTTGTGTCTCAACTCGCCCCCCCCCCCCCCGGACAACAAAAGGCACTAGGGTGATCCCCTTCAAATATAGGCGCATATATATAGGTCTAGACCAAGCATCTCAAACTCAGATCACCATGAGGGCCGCATAAGGACTAGTAGAGGGCCGCATGAGGATTAGTACAATAGCCCAAGGGCCACACCACTGAAACCTTTCCATACAATGATATTGCAAATATCAGTAACGGTCATGTCATTGTGGGCCACAGGAAACAGCTTTAGGGGCCACGCGTGGCCCATGGGCTGCGTGTTTGAGACCCCTGGTCTAGACAAAAGAACTATATGCACTTCCCCGCCTCTGTTTCCTCACCACTCGAGAATTTTTTGGGCTTTAGCCCAGAGTCCAAGATCCCCAGCAACAGCATATAGCTTTTCCTCCAAATCATGGATTGCCTCTCCCCCTCTCATACAGTGTCCCTCTTTATAGCACTTATACACTACTGTGATAAGCATTATAAAAAAAGACCACGAGAAAATAAGTAGTTCTGTGCTCAGTCCGGTGCTGGGCTGACGTATAAATAAGATGCAATAACATACTGAAAGATGAAAATAGAACCCATTCAGCAAGCACTGTCCATCCCATGTACTGAATGAGAGAGACAGAGATATGGTGGGAGAACCTACCTAGCAATCACATTTTTTAAGGCTTTCATACTTAGCCCCATGGGGGCCAATTTAAGATTGTATGTCCAGCCTTGATTCTAGCATTTCCTAACTTCTGAGAACTTGACTTTGCAACTTTTGTTTTTGATACAGATAATAATGAAATTTTAACATAGTTTTCAGTTTTTAAAAACTTTAAATTAGTTTCTAAGTGGCAAAGCAGCAAAGAAATATATTGGTAAGATTATCACTCCATTTTAGATCAACTTACAGTGTCATACTATTTCAGCACAATTCTATACATAAAATCTCCAAAAGTCCAGATATCTGTATTATTGAGATAAAATATTTCCATAAACATTCTTCTACGGTGTTTACAAGAGAAGCACTGAACTGTCTACTAGTGCAAAGATGCTAAGAAATGAAAATGACTAGAAATAGTCTATTATCATTGTTTACTTTCTTTACTTCTCTTCAGCTTGCACAAACAGAATTAAATACTAAAAGCCATAAGCAGTGCAAATGCTTAAAACCGTCACTTTTAATAGGCTAAAATTATTTTAGTAATACAAGTAAGGGAATTTATATTTTAAAATACATGATTTTCAAGCTGACCTTGTCCCTTTAAAATTTTTATAACGGCTTCAGTTTCAATTTGAGATTTTTATATCAGGTAAGTGAACCTTCTTCTTCTATATTAAATGCAAGACACTTTCTTGGTATGATCAGTAACATTAATAATGTAATAGTAGCAATTTCAGAAGCAGCACTGTAGCATCAACACACACACCCAAATGAATGGAAAAGAAACCATGTATATCATTGTAACTTTTAATACATTGGGAGAAGCAGACCTTATATAGCTCAAGTATTTGAATTTTCCTCTCTGTATCCTATAAGCATATGACCTTGTCACCCCTCACAAACACGAGCATATCTGATGCAAGACGACGTGTGCTCCACGTTACTGGAATCAAAGAAGGGTACAAGAAGAGACAATGCTTCTCAAGGCCAAACCCAAGTTAATAAATACTAGATTTTCACTATCACAGTGTTCAGCCCACTGAAGAAACACCCCAAAACACTAGTGGCCTCTACTGTCCTTACAACAAAATGACCTGAAATAATGCAAACTCCATATTTAAATAGTCCTTCGCTCAGATGCCATCAGAAGAGGTTTAGCTTAGATTTAGCTAGCTTTAAATTACAAGGTTCCAGAGTTAAAAACAAGGGCAATCTTAAATGATTAGTTTTACTGGATTTTAACCCAACTGATACGCATTTGATTTTTCATGCATCAGCCATCCAGCAGGATCAAGGAACATCCAATCACTTTTCAAAAACCTAAATCATTAAGCATCTTCCACCTCAGCCATAGATATTTTAGCTCTTCATTTAAAAGGCAGCCCTTCTTATCCTCCTCACACTATATAACTAGCAAATACTGAGAAAATCTTAAAGCTTCAAGAAGCATAGATTCTGCAATGTACCAACATAAGAGACTGAGCCTTTCTTGCCTTCTGTACTTAATTATTGACGACAGAGACCATTTATCTTTTGCTTCAACTATCAGCAGTGACCATAACAAAAGAAAGGTTACAAATTCAATTACATTAATGTGGCTACCTATATATGCCTCTTTGGCACATTCCTCAGAAGGTAAATCATGTGTATTAACAATCAACAATTACTCCAGTAAACTGAACAATTGTATAGGCACCTAGTGAGTTTTGCTTCAGCAGCTTTGCACTCCACTCTAAGGGTAGGGTATGTCTATACTGACTGCAGCAAAATCATCGCCTTCAGCACTATCTTCCAGGTGTAATTCAGCAGGGTGTATGAATTCACTGCTGTGCTCCGGAAATCACCAAAGCAACTCCAGCCCTGTAACTGGAGTTGCTGTCAGCTGAACACAACCCATTTGCAGTTGGCTTACCTTCACATGCTTGAGTTAGAGAGTTGTTGGGAGATACCTTGCGTATTTTATGTATCTTGCATATCTCCCATCGACTGCCTCTGCAAAACATGGCAAGTATAGGCTAGGATTCAGTCAAAAAGTTACAGTCCTTCCATCGGACAGGAAATGGAAAGACACAGTGATTTCAACTACCTAATCTCTTCCTTACTGGAATTAATATTCCTTTCAGAATACAAAAGTCTGCCACAGCCACCTTCATAAAAACGTCTTTGGTAGCTGAAGGGCTACACATCTTAACAGAAGAAAGCGTCTCACAGGTCAGAAAATGGCTGTCAGTAGATTGAGGGATGTGACTATTCCCCTCTATTCGGCACTGGTGAGGCCACGTCTGGAATAGTGAGTCCACTTGCGGGCTCCCCACTACAGAAAGGATGTGGACAAATTAGAGTCCAGCAGAGGGCAACAAAAATAATTAGGGGGCTGGGGCACATGACTTATGAGGAAAGACTGAAGGAACCTGGTTTACTTAGTCTGCAGAAAAGACGACTGAGGAGAGATTTGATAACAACCTTTAACTACTTGAAGGGGTCCTCCAAAAAGCAGGATGCTAATCTATTCTCAGTGGTGACAGAGGCCAGCACAAGGAGCAATGATTTTAAGGAAGAAAAGCTCTCTCACTAGGAGGGCGGTGAAGCATTGGAATGGGTTACCTAAGGAGGTGGTGGAATTTCCATCTTTGGAAACATTTAAGACCTGGTTGGATAAAATCCTGGCTGGGATGATTTAGTAGGAGTGGTCCTCCTTCTAGCACGGGGGGTTGGACTAGAAGATTTCATGAGGTCCCTTCTAGCCCTAAGAGTCTCTTATTCCCCTTAACATTCCATGTACCAAGAGGGACCTCCTCCTACCATTCTACCACAGGGGACATTAAGGCAACCATGGCTTCACATACAGCAACTGTAGGTTTCACAGATCAGTTTATACGTGTAGGCAAAATAGAACTGTTTTTTCCTCTTGCGTTCTGTTCAATTAATTTATTAAGTTTTTTTGTATATTTGATTTTAAATTGCACAGATTTTTCTTTGCACTGGCTTTGTTACTGAATACAATTCTATTATTTGGAAAACAATTAATCTTTATTAGTTCACATGTGCTTCAAAGTGCATAGCAATTCTGAAAGCATGCACATTTCATTACTGTACAGTGTGACAAAACTCATAGGATCAGTGACAGAGAGTAATCATAAATTTACAGCAAGCTTAACAAAATTAAAATGTGAACTGACTATAACATTCAGAAATTTAGACCAAGCACCACACACTTCCTAGCAACCTCCAAAACAACAGGGCACAACATTCTGCATTACCATCTCACTGTTAACATTCCCTTTCTGAGCATCCCTATAACCCGTGGAGCTCTTCAAACAACTCTTCCTGGTGTTTGGCTCTTCAAACTTGGCAAATAGCTGCCATCACCAGAGGCAATTTTTACCATTTTGTTTCACTGACATTATGGAGGAGACAACAGGCAGCAACAGCCATTAGAATGTTTGTTTCACTGACATCCAGTCTTGAGAGTAAACAATGCTAACATCCCTTCAATCCACCAAAAGCGCATTTGACTATCATTCTGCAAATGTTCGTCTGGTAATCAACTCTCCTTGAAGCTGGCCAGCTTCATGAGCCACAGTGGCAAGGGACAGGCTGTCCCCCTCGGGATCGCTATTGACATTTCCTCACCAACAATAGTAATCCAGTGGTCAGGAACTGAAATCCTTGTTTGTAGCTCTCTGAACACTCCAGTGTTCTAGACACAAGCATCAGGCTCTGATGATGCCCTGATGAGTCAACACTGCTGTTGGTGATGTATCCCTGATGACCCATCAACACTTGCATAACTACAGCAAAGTAAAACAAACAAGGAATTTGATTGTACCTTTATAGACTAACCAAGTTATATTTATTAGAGAAAAGTAGCCCTTTCTGTTGAGGAGCTCCATGGCAAGTGGTTCTGGTGCCAAAATAGAGATGTGGGTCCCCTCTACTGCTGCACCATAGTCTGGGAACCCCACTGTTGCAAATCCACCCATTACATTCTGCTCATAGCTGAGAATCAGAGTCCTGCACAGCAGGAGACAATTAATGACGTTCACAGTTGCAAGACCAAAGCTGATTTGCCAAATCGAGAATGATTTCCCACTGAACAGCAGCAATCCAATGTTGCAAGTTTCCACTGTGTGACCACCACTTGCGGCTCCACATTGTCAGTTCAGCTACTGTCTTAAGAGTCTCTGAGCTGGAAAGGTGAGGCAAGCTCAACATGGAGATGCAGGAATGAGGCTTTGAGCATCCAAAAGTTCTGCATCCAATGCTGGCCATTCCCACCTGCATTACAACATGATCCCATCACCAGTCAGTGCTCATTCCTCAGGCCCAGAAACATCACTCCACCATTTGTATCTGCATTGTGAATGCCACCAACAACTCTGAACTGGTTCTCGCTCTGCCTCGCAGCAGTCTGTCCTCCAAGAAAATGGCCACGTTACACCTCATTGAGCTCTTCTTACAATAACTACCCACAGTGCACGACACTATATCAACAAATGCATTCCTGGTGAGTATATATAGCACCAACACAAGGAACCAAGTATACATGTGCACGGTTAATATGCTGACTGCAATGGCTTTATGCCAATGTAACTTGTGGTGACCAAAGTTTGTAGTGTAGAGTGTAGATAATGCCCAAGAGACACTCTTAAATGCTGCCAAAACAGTTGATTGTTCCTGGCACACTGACAAACAGGCACAATTTAAAACCACAGAGCAGTTAGTAATTTATGCTACTGAGCCTAATGCTTGGACAGTAAGGAATGCAGATGGCTATGCAATATGGAAATGGATCCATGAAAAATAATGGGCACAGCAATGCTCCAGTAGTGATCTGAGTTGTCCCAAAAGCCACAGTGAACAAAGTCGTATCGTTTCAAGACAATATCAAGATAGAGAACACAGAAGATACAGGGAATAGAGAATAGTATACCAAGAAGAATGGCAGGTAGAAAGGGTGTGCATAGAAGAAATGAGGGGGGAATACAAACTTGTAATTTGAATCAAACAATAGGCCAGAGAGGACATATTTATGGTAGGCTGGACATGGGATATAAATGAGAGAAGAATGACTATAAAGAAAGCCTTTGAGAAAAAGGACTGCAAGAAACAAAGTGGAAGACCCAAGATATGATGGAAGGACTCTGTCAGGAGAAGTTTGAAACGAAAAGGTCTGGAACTGTAAGACCTATTAACTCATGGAATGGAACGAGTGATGGAGAATTGAGGGCACTTCCAAACCCATATAAGGGAAAGTAGTCAAGTAGTAGTAGAAGTGAAGTAAGTGATCGAGAGAGGAAGAGAACACTGCAATACCAGAAACTACAATATTGCTAGTTTATTACAAACATAAGTAGCTTATTCAGGCTTCTTGGAATACAGTGGCTATCCCACCACAACTTTACAGAAGTAAATGAGTTCACATGCCCAGCTCTAACAGTTGTCCCTTGTTGATACCACAACATGTAAAATGTCTATGAATGACTATTTAGGTCCTTTTAGCTCAGATTTAGATGAGAAGACTCTTCAAAGCATACAGTGCACAGTGAACTCCCAAAACGATGAATATGGCACAGACTGCAACTGGGCAGCATTAGCACACTGTGGGTTTTTCATTTTTTGTTTTTAATTCTGGCAGACTTATTTAATTGGATGCAACACAAACAACATTTGCTGAGGAACATTTCCAACTGCGTTCTGGAGCAGACAAGCAGCTGGCTGGTTTCTCATGTAATGTTTCAGACCTTGAGAACCTAAACAGATGCAATGGGCTTTTTCAATGGATAAGAGCAAAAGCGCACGCACGCATGCACACACACACAAGCAAGCAGGATATGAATTCCATAGCGCGCGTGTGGAAGGAGGTGAAACTAACTATTTTGTAAAATTTCCCAGATCACCATAACTGAATGCCAAACACTTAAAAATTCTCAAAATTTAAATCTGAAAGTCTAAATGTTTGTAGTATCTTCTGGCCAAAAGGATACCTTAAAATAAATGTACAGAATACCCTAATAACAGTACCTTGCATGAAAGCCTGGGGTTAGAAACAAGCATAAGACCATCTCCCCTTCCGCAGCCCCAGTACAATAAAAATGATATAAAATAAGGGCAATAGAATTTGACTTTCATGGGGGAAGTGAGAGCAGCCTCCTTTTCAGCTCCCCATTCCAGCTAGTGTGTGTTCTGTTTCCTCAGAGAAGAAGAAACAGTGAGAAAAAAGGATGTTCTAATTACTAGGACACTAGCCTAGGAATAAGGAAATCTAGGTTTAACTCCCTGTTATGGCAAACTTCCTATGTGCAGGCTGCTTATTAATTTTATGCCTCAAATTCTCTTCTGTAAAATAAGGCTGTCACTACCTCAGTGTGCCCCTGAAAGGAAGGGACAACAAATGCATTCAGGTATTGTCAGGCACCCAGTTAGTTCCAGGCACAATCATGCAGCAATCCACTGATTTCAATTGGACCCAATAAACTTTCCCAGCAGGACTACACTTCTTCACTGGACAGAAGGGTCAGGAGATCCCTACCGAAGCCTGGCAGCAGCTGCAACACAGTGGTTGCTCAAATTATTGTATGCCCACAGCCGTGCCAAATGTGCTTCCTGTCCACACCTTGCCCCCTCTGATTCCTAACTCCTGGCTTACTTCCTGATCACAACTCCACCTCTGTGTTTATTTCTGCTTCAATCATTAGGTCACACCATGTACACCTAGATGTCTGACAGATATTGTGGCAATGGCAACACATAAATATGAGAGAGAGAGAGAGAGAAGGAACACAACCATTAATAAAGTCAGGCTTTTTCCAAAGCAACAATTAAACATGCAGTTCTCACATCAAGATAGCAACACCCATCAAACAAGACAACATAATTTTCATCAGGGTTAACCTGGTCTACTAAACAAAGCCAATCAAGTAAACCTTTATGGGAAGAAAGTAAGAAAACTGTTGGAAGAAAGGAGAGATTTTATTCCTCATCTTCCACATTAGGATGGAAAGTTTGAATGCCATAATGAAGACAAATAGGACTGTCGTCTGTAAAACAATCAGATAAAGTATAGTTTATTCACTTTCGACCATTACTTATCAAAATGCCCTTATGAATCAGCAGCAATTCATGGATAAAAAACCTTCCACCTCAGTTCAAGCCAGATTTTAGAGACAGATCAGCAAGTTAATCTGCTTAAGAGTGAATATTCTAGCATATAACTGTAGAATGGTGAGTGATATCATTCAGAGGTTGTTACAATTTAAAGGATGAACCTATAAGTTTCTTAAGTGCCATGATAAAATACTATCTGAACTTTGCTACAGACATAAAATGAACAGGGTAGCCTTCTTAAACGAAGCCACTTAAAAAAAAATATTTCGGCACGAAACCACAATACACATTTCTAGTTTACAATGAAAATGCATATAGCGCTAAAGTAGGAAGTGTATTTTATGTTTCCACTAACCTTGGAGTGAAAAACTAGTATTATGTTCCTGACAGAGTAACAACCAAATAAAAAAATTAAATCAAAATGAATCTTAAGGAAGATGCTTTCAAAATAAATTTGATTTTGTCTAGACTTAAATGTTGATTGGTACACTGTGCAAGAAGAATTAAAATAGAAACTACAATAATTACTAGCAAACATATTCCTAGGACTTGGCCTGCAATGACAGCTGGGACTGGTATTTTTTTTCCTCCAGAATGCAAATGATTAAGAAAGATTAAATACCTATTTTTGTTAAATACTCTTAATAATGAGTTTCCTTCCTTTTTGTTAAAAGGGTGTTTCATGTTGGTAGCTAATGGATTTTGTGTTAAATTGTTTTAATTCAAAAACAGCACCATCTGTTGTTAGAATTACCAAACTCAAGAAAGGAAGATGATGGAAGAAAGAAAGAAATCACACATTGAGTATTCTTTCAGTGTTATATTCCTGCTGTCAATTTCTTACTTTGAAAAAGGTTTGCAAATAGATCCCCATCCAACGTAGGAAAATTCTTTTACTATCAGAAAATTTCCTGTAGTTTAGAAAATTGAAGAAGATTTCTAATGACAACAATAATTGCACTCAGTGATATGGTCTTGCTTCTAAGTTACTGTAAAACAATAGTCTGTGTAATATATTGATCAGCATAATATAATACTTTTAAGAAAAGAGTAATCACATTTTCAGTACTTTTATATAACCTTAAAAACTATTACAGTGTTGACAAATAGCATTTAAGTGAAAATGGACCTCAACAAGGGATTAAAAAACAAAAAGTGTAAACGCACTCCAATAACCAATCTTTCACGGCAGTGCTTGAATTCATCAGTCATGGGAAAATCGCAAAGGACTTCCTTCCACCCTGATCTCATCATGGAAGTTTCTGTGAAGACCCTGCCATGTCCATTATTTATTAAAAATATATAATCTTTCCATATTTACTGCGAAGTGTGGCAAACCTGAGACATTAGATTTTCAGATCTCATGTCGTGGCTGACGCAGCAAAACACACACAAAAGTCAGAAAGCCACTTCACTTTAAAAGGAATGCTCAGTAAGTATAGCCTTAGTCCCCTCAAGTACACACTTCTTCCACTAGTGCATGTCAGTGTCGATTTTAAAAGGAGGTCACTGATATTTTGGGGAAAGTCACAGCAAAAATAGCACTTTATTTCTCTACACTGCCTCAGCATAAACCAAAAAGCAAAGCAGACAGTGAAAAAAGCAAAGGCTACAATGTTTCCAAGTCACGTAATATGTTATACATACTACACATGCACAAAATGAAAGCACTATAGTGGACAGATACATAAGAGAACAATGCAGACTTTATCATTTAAACTGGCTATGCAGTCATTTTAGAAAAAAGGTAAATCACAAAGGATTTGATCACAGCCTCAAGACAGTAGGGAGGTGGTTAAACGAGCAATGGAATAATAATCCCACTTAATCCCTTTACCTATAACCTACTTTTTAAAAATCCTCTACAGCAGTGATTCCCAACCTTTTCAGTAACACGGCACACTTCAATGAGACAAACAATTCTACAGCACACCCACTTTTTCAGCTGAATTGATTGCTGAAGCATCACATTTACTATGACTACGGTCTTACTACAGTGGTTTGCAACATAGTACATACAAGAAGCTAAAGAAGGGTCAAATGCATTCATGTTTAAAATCCACACAAAAAATAATGTTTCATCTCAGATTTGCCGTTTGGTCCACCTGCATTTAGAACGTTCGTGTTTTAGAATCAAATCACTTGTAATTTGATGATTAATATTCACAAGTTTTGTAAGTTGTAATTTTGGTTGGCTAGAACAATGGTTTACAACCTGTGGTCCGTGGACCACTGGTGGTCTGTGAAAGTGGTCCATGGGGTGGGGGTGGGGGGGAGATAACTACGTAAGGTAAATGTACTCTGATGAGTGCAATATGTTTGTGAGTGAGCATAAATTACTACAAATGGCTGTATTTTGAATACCCCTTCATGTACAAGTTTGACTGTTGTCAGCCATAGGCTATGTCAAAGTATTTAAAATAGCCTGCTTACCTGGTGGTCTACAAAAGCTTTTGATGACAATGCACTGGTCCACAAAAAGGAAAAGGTTGAAAACTGCTGGGCTAGTATACTGGTTAAGATGAAACAATGTTTATTTTACATTGATTTTTCATCACCTTTATACAACATTTCACAGCACACTTGGACAGTTATCATGGCACACCAGTGTGCCACTGCTCTACAGAACAATCCCACACAGCTTCCAGAACTTGCCCTCCTAGTTAACAACTCAGCATTTTTCCACTGGCAGTAACAACAGCAGAATTAAGACAACTTTAATCTCAAAGCAAAAGCAACCCATTAATTTATTTTATTCATCGTAACTACATTTTTAATGAGACGTTACCTCACGCATTGAGGGAGAAAGGAGGACAATTTAAAACAAAATGAAGAGGCATAAAGAACTTTAAAAAAAGTTATAACTTATTTTTTTTTAAACTGAGGTTGTCAGTACAGCACCCTAAATGGAACATGAAACAGATGTTCTCCTGCATTGCTGATGCTCTTGAGACTGGACTATCCACCTACAATTACAACTGGTGCCAGCCCAAATTAGGCATCATGCTCAAAGAGAAGAGAGAGAATGAGAAGAGAGAAGGTGCAGTACAGGGGAATGCTGATTATGAAGCGCATCTAGCGTTCAACCATTCAAAGCAAGTCAAAAGAAAAGCCTGAAATCACAGAGCTGCCAGCATAAGTTCTTCCCCTTTACTAGAGATAAGCACTGAAACAGCAACAAACAACAACAAAAAGCCGCTTTATAAAGGGACAATGACATCTCCAAAAGCTGTTTTCCTATTTCCACCTGCTATGAACAAGAATACACTATCTGCAATCTGCAATACCAGAAAGACTGACCCCTCAAACAATAAAACCAATGTGGACTATTGGGCCCCCCCCCCGAAAAAAAAAGTTTATCATGTATCCAGAGTCAGCCCACCAGCACTGGATCAAGGTGGCTTAAAAATCACACTGTGGTGTTATATTCTTTACACAATGGAACATCACTAATTCCTATTAATAATGTGACGTGAATTACTAAGGCTTGTCTACTCAGGAAATTAATCTGCAGCGAATTAGGGTACCAATTTTATCAGGCACTAGCTATTCTACACCAACTGCCTGTGTGGACACTCACGCTGCATACTAAAGTGCCCTTGTATGCCTTAGCTTAACACGTGTTAAAATATACTAAGCTAAACCCTCCAAAACCACACAATGCGCAGTAAGTGTGTCTACATGAGAAGCAAATATAGGAGTAGCAATTTTCCTGTCAATCCATACCCTAACTTGACTGAGCACACTAACTTCCCCAGGCAGACAAGCTCTAAATTTGCAAATCTGCATATAAGCAAACCAATAAGCTTAAAGGACACCACAAATTAAAGTTCACTTTGTTCAATTATGTATAGAACTGTAGTTTTACTAAAGATGCTATAATTAATATGCCCTACAGCATTTTTTTTTTTTTGAGAATAAGTTTGAATATGAGACTTTATTAGAGCACTCTCTCTGCCAACACTTTTGGTGAAAATGATTCTATGTACCGACTAACAAAAGGTAAAACTAGTGAGGTACTACTATAGCTTGATAGACAGCACTCTTGCTCTAGGGTCTTCAGGTCATGTACACTGCTGTCTGAGGGTCTGTGATTATATCTGCTACTTAAATGGACATTGATAAATTTTGAAGTTGACAATCTACACCTGCCCCAAGACAAATTTTGAAGTTTTAAAATCCCATTTGTTAAGCCAAAAAGGACACCTAGGAGAGCACCCCTCAATAAAAAGAAAAGACTAGCACAATCTTATTCAGGGGTACAAGCCAATATCCCACATTTAGTGTAAATAAGTAAGGATAGCAAAAGGCTGTCTCACACACACACACACACACACACACACACACACACACACACACACACGCGAAGTTCTGCAATCTAGGATGATATAAATCACCAGCCCTTTCATGTGTTGCTTAAGCCAGCCTAGTGGCCAACTGGGCTGGGCACAAGAAGGAAGCTAGGCCTCTGTCGGTTGTGAGCCGATGCTCCAAGGTGACAGTTACAGAATGAGACCCCAAAATTTTCATGTTCCTATCCATCTTTTATACTTGCTGGCTCTCATGTAATTCTATGGGATTTGCTGTGGCATGTTGCTTCGGGGTTCCTGTATGATCATTGGTAACCAGACACTTGCAGACTTGACTGTATTTTGTTCTTTTCTTTCTGGGGTGGCTCCTTCTGTTTGGTTTAACAAGAGATGTCAACATTGTTCAGCTGGTTAGATGCTACTTGTGGTTCATCAGGACAGGCTGGAATTTGAGACTGGTCCCTTCACACACACCTTTCATTCATACACCTTGTTCACACATTTAAATGAACATATACCGCATACACTTAAACCAAGTTTCATCAAGTATATAAAATGGAGTACAATGTCTAAGAAGGAGTTCCAAACTGACAATATGGACTCTTGTTGGACATTGGTTGTAATGCCTATTACTCAGGGTTACAGAATCATTTTACTTATGACACTAAAGGACATATACACTACATTAACTAACATATGCTTTAAAGGTAAATGCAATTCATTATCTGTCTGTCCCTCTACATTATCTGTCTGTGCCCCACAATTTTTCAATTTAATTATTGTTTTTCTCACCCCACTGTGGTATGAAATACCCACACAGAGGAATTCAAGTCAATTCATACAACTGAAATAGCAAAACATACTACATACAATTACCATCAAATACATAAAGCTACAAAATGCTAAAGAAAAGAATATTTTTTCTTAACATCTTCCAGTTACAAAAATTATAGTAGAAGGTTAAAAAAAATCAGACGGAAGTGTTTTGGGATTGTGGGTTGTTTTTTTGTTTTTTTTTTAAGTTGAAAACCTCTCTATATTTCATTTCAGACAGTGAACCTAAATTTCATTTCCTCACGTCAAACCCTTCATTATTTTATTAATCCTTTTAATCTTTCAGACTAAACTATTTTCTCAGTCCTGCAATATCTGTTTTTCTTGGTCATTGCTCCCTTCAGTTAACACAATCCGCAGTGGTGAAGCAGTAGTCTCCAAAAAACACAACTAATTTATTTAGAGCTATATATGCATGAGGTTGCTTTTAAATAGAAACATGATCCTGAAACACCATGCTTATAAAACTTAACATTCCAGACCAGCTTGGTTTCTACGGACAACTACAGAGTACTAAACGGTCATAAGCCACCACTAATATGCTATGTTTTTGATTCTCTACAACCAAAAGGTCTCCACCTGCCAAAGACTGTCATGCAGTCTCTCCCTTCCATCTGTCCCACAGAACCACATTTTGAATGGCCAAAATCAGAAAAGGAGTCCTGTGGCACTTAAAAGGCTAAACAGATTTATTTTTCGCTTGAGCTTTCATGGGAGAAATCCCACTACTTCAGATGCTTCAAAGATGGGGGAACTTACAGAATTCTGTAAGTTCCCCCACCTTCGAAGCATCTGACAAAGTGGGATTTTCTCCCACCAAAGCTTCCATGAAAAATAAATCTGTTAGTCTTTGAGGCCCCGGAGGCCTCTGTGTCTTACCCCCCCCCCGCTCTCTGGACTAGACTAACATGGCTGCCCCTTTGGAACTTGGCAAAGTCAGAAACCCTCTGAATTTAACTACTCTGGCAACTGTAAGGATGAGTTAACAAAAAATGAACCTGCAACCCTTCCTTACACCCTCCCACACAAAGGGAGATGCAATTCTTCCAGGAAGTGTAGAATCCTCTTATCCAACTTAAGTTCTCTAAAAGGCAGCTAATTACATCTCCAAGTCACTAACAGGCTCCCTCATTTATAAGAGGAAAAAAAGGTGTGACTTGTGCCTTTTAGGCATTGATACTCCATCTGAGTAAATAAAGAGTCATATACTGTGAAAAGCAAATCGCTCCAAAGGAAGGTGTATAGCCAAGTAAGGCATAGAAGAAATTTTATGTCTTCTTCAATCTTCCTGAAATGTGATTAAGTTTGACCTTTAAATCTATCTGCTCGACCAATCAATTCTGCTAAAAACAAAAAAACAAAACCCTGCATGTGATGTAAGACCATGTCCTGCATAAGGGGCAACCTTTGATGGCTGCCTGGCCTAGTCACTTCATTTCACTGGAAAAGTTACTAAGATTTGTCTCAATTGATTTAAATTGTAAGAGAAAACAACATCAAAACTGCAGCATCAGCAGACATTAAAGGTCTGAGTTTCTTGCAGGATGAATACAATATCAATAGTTATTAGGATGTATTCATACAAAGTACACGAGAGGAATGGAGAAAAGATACTGGTAATCCACTTTAATCCTAAAGTGGCCCCAAATCAGCCTCTTTAGACTGTGGGAAAAAAAAGTCAAGGAAAGATTTAAATATTCCTGAGACACTATGGTGCAAAACGTTGGATCCTAATAAAAAGGACACGGCAAAGGCTTTTTTCCAGAAAAGCCTCCCTATCTCACCCACTGCCTTGCATTTTTCTGAAAAAGAAAGTCCGGTGTAGACTACCCCCCCCCCCCAGGAAAAAAAGCCACGGTATTTCGTGACAACGAGCAGCCACTGGACTATTGTCCCAAAACAGCATTTTTGAAAAAAGTTTTTGTCAAGATAATTATTTCTAAATACTTATCCCAAAACAAGGTTTTTCAAAAATGCAGAGCAATGTAGACGTACCCAATGATTCCAGAGAAAATAGATCAAGGAGTCCAGCGCACACCTCATTCCCTTCATCCCTTAACATATTAGCACTTGGGAGGGTGCAGTGTTGAGGTATAATTGAACCTGTGACACTGTCACACAGCAAAAAATTTTGCCAGGTCTGTAAGATTTTGTTCTTTTGTTCTTTCAAAAGTACTCTGCATCTTCCTAATACATGTTTCCTCACAATGCATACTACAAAAAGCAATTCCAGTCTACCGCAATTCCTTATCCCATATCTCTAGACTACAGCTTCTTATTTAAATTAGTTCTGATACCACACAGCTCTAGCTAACATTGTTTCAGGATGAGAAAAACTACGATTTGAAATATGAACCAAGACTTTAACAGATCAAATAAACAAGTTTTATTACCTTTTACAGTGCTTATAACAGAGGCAATATACAAACAGTATTAAAATACCCAAAAATCAAACCAATACAAAAATGTAAAATGCCCATGTATACTTCAGCTCAATAATAATATGACCCAGTCCTCCTCTAGCATTTTTCCACAGTAGCTCTCAAAGCACTTTGTAAAGAAGAGAAATATCAAGTGAAGACTGGGAAGCTGAGACATGAACTGATTTGCCCAAAGTCATCCAAAAAGCTAGTTAAAACTATATATCCTTGACCCCAGAATTTTCTTCCCTTGTTAAAGCGTTTTCAAAATTCCCACACAGTATCATTACTCACTTTTTGTTCACACAGTCAACTAGGTAGCAGAGTTTTTCCACAGATGATAACCAGCAGACACTTTTCTTCTTTAACAGTTTTTCACAACCCTTCTTTTTTCCTTGTAAAAGCAAACAAAATTTCCTGATGGCATTCAGCATAACCTACTCCAGGGGATGGTCACTAACACCACAAAGTATTGCATGCTTGGATGTGAATGACACAAATAAATTGGCTGCATCATGCTATAAACAGGAGATCCTGAAATTCTGATCAGCTCTGAACTATCTGATTATTGGATAGGTCTTAAGAAAAGTTTAGAGGCTACACCAGGTAACCTAGCTGTAATTAGGGTGACTGGCCATTGAAATGGAGATGGGTCTATCCTCACCTGTAACACATTTTGCTAATTTTCTCCACCTGGAGAGGTAAGCTAACTCATGTGACAAGCAGGTCACATGGCTAAATTGGGTCTTTTGGGGGTTGAGGTGGGAGGGCAGAAGAGATCAAAAACAGGCCTGTGGACAGCCAGGAAAGAAAGGATCCACTTAGAAAAGCTGGTGGGTTGAAAGTAGAGCAAGACTAAAAAAAGAAGGGATGCACTAACTTCCTTATACAGAAGACTCTTCCTAGCACCCGGGAAGGGGGTCTTGGAAGTTAAGCCAGCTAGGATAGCTAGAGGAAAGTCACAGCAGACAGGATGAAGAACCCAGCATGAAGTATCATGAGCCAGTGAAAAAAAGTTGATGTGATGAGCTTGTGTGTTTCTTGTGAAATTTGTTAATGAACTGAGACCCCAAGAAATGGCATCACTCAACACATGAAATCCTTCATCAAAGTTATGGAGAGCCCAAAGGAAGTAGGGGGGAAATGAGGGAGCAGCGCTAGCAGAAAGCCAGAGTAGGTAACCAGCACTGCTACACTAGCCAACTCAATCCAAATGACACCCACCTAGTTTAAAACACAGTCTCTGAAATTCCAGAAATGCAGTGCTCTGCTCAGACTAAAACTGAACCACCAGGCAGGTTAGGAATTTTATTAAATCTCAACACTTTGATAACTGTAGAGCAAACCATATACAGAATACAACTGAAAGCCCATAGCAATTCATGTTAGAATGTAGAGCAAAGAATGTAAAAATAAATAAATCCCACAAACCTTTGTTTCACAGTGATTCGACTTTTTTTTTTTTTTTTTTTTTTAAGAAGCAATAAAGTCATCAGCAAAGCAAAAAAACTGACATTGGATCTAACAGTAGAACAATGGTTTTTAAAGAAATCACACTTATTTGGTCTAAGTTAAACAGTGATTATTTTCTCTAAATGGGTTGTTCTTTTAACACAAGAAAAAGTGAACTTCTGAAATAAAGAGAGCACACAATAGCACTGCTATCGTCGAGAATGCCATCGTTTCCATCACACAACTGTTTTTTGGAGATCAGTAGCAACTGAATTAAACTAAAACTAGAAACAAGCTGTAAAGACCCAAGAAATTAATTCAGCTGTTTTTACTGTAATGGTCAGTCAAAAAACAAATATAGTAACATACTATTATTTCAGACACTAAGAACCTCAAAGAATTCTTTTTTTTTTTTTTTTTTAATTAAGAGTTGTTGGTATAGATGTATTTCTTTGGACTTTTAGCGCGTGGAAAATTGTCCAGGGATTCTCAAATATTTTCATTCATTCAAAAGCTTAACACGGAGATCCTCTTGGTGACTCTCTCTCAACACATTTCACCCTACCTGCAGAAACCATAAGTGAAAAAGTAATGTATTGCAATGCAATAGGTGTGGCTGAGAGAATATAATGTAAAACTATATATGCGTGTGCTGTCTGTTACTTCTTCTTGTGTGAAGGACTATAAGAGAGTAAAGTTCTTCAGGACACTGGGAGAGAGATCCTCTTTGCGTGTGCATGAGCATGTGCACACAGCAGAAACAATGAGATACATTTGCGCCACTGATTTCAATGGCACTTTTTATGCAACAGTAAAGTTCTATGTTCAGAAAAGTAAAGCACAGTATTGCCATAGTTACAGATTATCTGATCACATATTCAAAGAAAAATTTATATTTTTAATTTAATTTAAATGCATATTAGAGAGTCGTGTCTAGATAGGACTAAATTAACTATCATAAAAGCAAGGAAATTCAGAAATGTGGCTGCCATTCAATCCTTAAATGATTTCTTTACGTCTGCATACCTAAATGGTAAACAGATCATTCACTACATTGTTCAGTTTCAGGGACAGAAGAAAACTTATTAGATTCTCTAAGCACAATGGAGCAAACAAAGAGAAGATTGATAGCTTAGATCTGACTTTCACCCTTTTTTTGTAAGTGTAAAAAAGTTTTATATTTGTATTTCATATTTTAAGAAGTAAACTGTCCGCAGTCATGCTCTGCTTTTAATCAAATCTTTGAAAGTCTCTGGAAAGACTCAATTTCAATGTATTAACAAAGTTGACATCTCTTTTTCAGGTGTAATGACAAATACTAATTCTACCCAACAAGTATCTTAGTTATTTTGTCAGACAGTCAATATACAAACTTTTGAAGAAAGCGACAATTAGCAGCAATTCCTCGTAGGAGGTATCAAACATACATGTTTTAGGTAAGGAGGGTTTAAAAGAAAAAGACACCAAGCAAATGAATAAATACAATAATCTAAGATTTAAACTTTTTGCTCATTGAAAATATGCTTCTATATCCAAATGAACCACTGAATAGATGAGAATTTTCACAAGTTCTTTACAGAAACAGGCCTGCCTCTCTTCCCCACCCCCACAAGCACAAAGTAACCACTGATGGTCTTCACGAAACATCTCATGGCAAGAAGTGAAAAACAAAACAAAAACAAAGCTTCCTTCAAAATTCTTACCAACAAGTCACTTACCTGTCAATGTAGCTACCACCACCTCTCAGGGAAGTGAATTACCTACCCCAACAGAAGAATCCCTCCCACCATCTCAGTAGCGTCTACACAGAGGCTGCAGTGCTTCAGCTGTGCCTCTGAAGTATTTCAAGCATTTATAAGCCATAAGACTTGAGAACAAATAAGCCAAAACACCATAGCTATGTTTTTTATTGTGGTTGCAGACTACACCGGAAAAGACTTCAGCAAAGGTAAGATATTGAAATACTTGTAGGTCAATTTCCAATGAAACTGTAATTTACTTTATTTCAGGCATTTATTTGGGAGCCCATCAATGTAGTATCAATGCAGAGAGAGAGAGAGATTAATGCAACTAAACATCCTCATGCTTGGAGAGCTACTAATCTTTAATAGCATCAAGAGTCCAACAGAATACAGACAGACGAAAGGGGATACAGAAAAGGCTTTGTGGAAAAAAAGCCTAGCCACACAAAAAAAAGAGTCCTGCAGTATTTTTCTAAATTGGCTAGATTCCTGGAAAAAGGAAAATATTTCTTATACGTTTTCTAAATCAAAGCTGTCGTATACGAAGAACACAAAGTACAATATAAAGTATTGGAGATGTAGAAAACTTATAACAAACATAAATTAGCTTACGGGGAATATTTTAACCAAAAAAATGTCAAATTTATTCATAGCATTGTACCTGCTTATTTCATGAGGTTTTTAGAACAAATGCAAGATACGAATATTTGACCGGTGAATCTATTTCATTCCTGCTAAACGTAATTATGCAGTATTGATTTGGCACCACTGCCTCCTACCATAAATGTACATGCACAACCACAGTAACAGCTTTAAACATTCCATCTACAGCCTAATGCCGTCAGGTCAAGCCTTCACTCAGAGTTCATTGTACAGAAAGGTTAATGACAGAAATATCATCACTTATCTCCTCAGAAGTCTGTAAAACTTGCTGCTTCTTATGAGAGACCAAATAATGACCAAGAAAGTACCTGGAAGAGTGAGTCAACTTAAAGGCCTTTATTAAAGCTACTTTTATTACCACAAAAGATTTTACCAGAGCATGCTATAACTGTACTAATGCCCCCGACAAATGATTCTGTTCACACTTCTTTTTTCTGAAAATAGTTCTAATTCAGGACATTTAAAATTAGACAAGATGAAGCACTAAAGTATCCTGCATTGGCAGGGAAATTGACTACATGCCCCAATAGGTCATGTCCATCTATAAACTGCAGAATTTCATTAATCTGTAATTCATTCAATTACAAGCTCTCCCGTGGTCACTTGAAAGAAAGTTTATGCAAAAATAAGTGGTCTCACTGCAATACAAACCTTTAGGAATCACACAGTTCTGAGCAGAGCATTAATATTTTTACCTGCCCATTCTGTGTCAATTTACCAGTTCTTTAACCCTTCTATAAAATACCAAATGGTGTACTGTGGCATTAACTATGCTGCCATGGAGCTAAGAAACATCTGACAAAAAATACCCAAGCAGTCAGCCATGAAGTGTTATGTTCTGCAATCTTCACTCCTGTACGTAGAGCACTGACTCCACCACATCTCCAGCCCCAGCTGGCCCACGATACAATACAACCAAGGAGAAAAATCAAGCATCCATCTCCCAAGATACACCACTCTGCACTTAGTCAAGTCAGCTCTTGGTCTTCTATGAAATAAGAGTTATTTATAAGACCCCTTTCCACAAAGCTTGTTAACTCTTACAAAGAAACATATAAAGAACTGTGTCCGATAAGTGTATCTTGAATGTTGGAAAAGCAGATATATAATAGCCTTAAGAAAATGTAAGAGACAACTTTTTTGCTTTTTGTATGAATCTTGTTCACATAGCTTTTAAAACTTCACTGAGAACAATTTCAGAAGGTTGTAAAAATCAGAAGCTGGTTTATGTTTTAACTACAGTAGATTCTTGGTCTGTAAAGATAATAAGGCAAAGCAAATCAGTCAAATGTGTGATTTATTAGCCAGGTGCAGATTCCTCTTAATCTAACAGACTATGGAAGATGGATACTGAACAGAACCAGTCAGCCAGCTACTACAAAAAGCAGATAAATAAAAAGACAATTGTACTAAATCATGAAATACATGAAAGCAACAGAAAGACAGCTGGACTGAATGAAGAGGATCATAACTGTTATTAAAAAACTAGAGATGGAGGTACCAGTTAGATGTTTAGCAGGATAAGGTACAAAGGAGGTGTGTTTAACAAAGGGGCAATGTGGGACCTTCACTAGATAGGACCAGCACAAATCAGATGACAAGTAAACAAAAACTGAAAAACAAAAAACAAAAAGCAGCTTACCTTACCAGCACCCCAGGACTGGGCAACTAAACAATTTAGGCTATTCAGCTCTACTTTATTTAAGTACCATGGTTAATTAAGGTGGGAATATTGTATTAAAATTTCTTATTCAAGTAGTTTAAGCTTAGTAATTGGCATAGTGTATGCTTTTCACCCAAGCTTTTATTCTGCAAGCTTCCAAAGCTTCTGTAAAATCCAGATGTCATCCCTTCAGCAAAATCTGCTAGTAAAAATTAAGTAATGTTTTTCTCACTCTGAAAGATAAAAAGAAACTATACTGTGAATAAATGACTGCAAATTGTGAATTCACTGTCCAGTAGTTTTAATGAAACTTTATACCTAAAATAACCAACTCTCTCCTATGGACAAAATAAACATTGTGCTTTATAGTCATAAAAAGAGCATTTGGGCAAACAGAACATTTTAAAAGGTCACATTTGAGATCAACAAACAGGTCCTTCTTGCCTATCTTTGAAGTGAACATTAAAAACATAAACCTACATCTTTTTCTGATATACTGCGATGCAGTTCCAACCAGTGAGGGGCTGTATCACTCCTTTCTCTGCAACCAGGGATGTCTTATAATACCTTGCTGGTAAAAGGTCCCACATAGGCCACTCACAAACAGCTTTCCAGCACACAAGTCACACCCTTCATGTCTGTGGGTAACTGCTGCCTGCCAGTCACACTGCGGTTACCCTCTGGCTCTCCCCACCTTTTGTTATAATGCACAGTGACTGCAACACACTCCCAGTGCTGCATTTTCCCCCAGAAATGCATGTGTCTTATACTGCTCAGCCCTCTCCTGGACTGTCCAAATATATTATGCGATATTGCTTTAAGGGAACAATATACACCAGTTCTCCATCTTAAATGGAGTTACCCATACATTAAACACACCCCCTGGATTTCATAAAATAATAAAAACAAGTTTGAGTCATATTTTAAGTGAGTACAAGCAGTGAGGCATAAGAGTCAGAAATAGCTATCAAAAAAAAGATGTAACACTTTCCAGTGCCTAACTATATTAGATTTAAAGCAAAGTTTCCCACCACATGCTTTCGATAGCATTACTGACCAACTCTTCATGTCAGGATCGCTCCCCCAGAGTTTAACAGTTGCTTCTAGTGTTGTCAGACGCAAAGAGTGAGATGGACAGAAGAGAGGAAGGGTATCTTAGGGTGTTTGTCCCTCCTTTTTTTGGATTCAGTCCCTCTTGGAAAAGCCTTTCAAGCTGAGAACTGAGACAGAGGAAGGTGACCTCATGTTGTTTCTTTGCTAAGGTGCAAATCTTTCTCCCTGCCTCCTTTCCTCAAAGAATGGCCACACAGGTGTGATGCCCCATCAGCTTTGCTAACCGCTGGCTGGGGCATCATCTTGCCCTTTGTCTTTGTGACACTTGTTCAGCCACTCCACAGACTTATCTGAGAAACACACTTCAGTCATTATTTCAGTTTATGTTCATAACTTTATATATAATGTTGCCATATGCATTTTAACATGACATTACTCATCAGCAAGTTATGAGTTTTCAAATGATATCTCAGTACATGTCTTGTACAAAAATCACTATAATAGGGTTTAGGGTGGGAATATGGGGTGCATTCTGTCATACAATCTTGATATGTCAGTTTCTTGTTCACATCTCTGACTGGTCATAATACTGGTTCAACATGGTCAGAGCAGCAAAATTCCACTTCTTCAGAGAATAACTGCCCTTTTCTTTCTTAACACAGTGCTTGACTTCATTAACTGAACCAACCTTCAAGGACAGGAAATCCTGTAGATGAAGTGCATTTTATATTCCAAGTCTGTAACATTCAAGGCGTTGTATTAGCTATTGCCAAGCATACCAGGCACGTGTCATTTTCCCCAGTAACTGATCCAAAAAGAGGGCCTAATCCACTGTTTTGCAAAATATTTTGTGTGTGTAAGGAACTACATAAAAAACAATGTCTGCTCTATGAGGCTTTATATTACTGGCATGATCTGTACCCTAACTAGTTATCAGCCATGTTTGACTGATCTAAAATGTCTAGGGAAAAAATACTTCATTTTTTCATATGCACCTCCACCAAGTCGGCTGTCCTGCATATTGTTTAAAGAGACCAAATCTTGTACCTGTGAAAGACAAAGCCAATGATGATTAGGAAGACAAGCAGCAGACCTGCACAGATGGAGAGTCCCAGTGACTATGGGGAGAAAGGAAATCCATTGATAAAGGACTGATAGATTTAAGCCATTTTTTACCACACACGCCTCCACCACCCCTCCACGTAGCAGAGAGGAGTTGCTCTGCCTGCCTGCTGCTGAAGAGGCAGATAAAAACTACCAGTTCTCAGAGATGGAGCCACACCACCCCTACCACAGACTCACGAGCTTGGCCGGCCTACAAGGCTGCATAGAACACATACACCACTATCATGGACCTGTGGACCTTGTTACAAATAAGTATCTTACCAACTTTGTTTTCTTGAAATAAACACTGACTATATCAAACTACTGTCTTGTACAAAGTGTGTGCATGGGAGGGGGAGTATCCTCTTTGATACTCTCGACTTGGTTTTGACCAAATGCTTCCTAGGTTTACATCCTACCATTCACTGTCCATTTACAACTTGCAGTTAAAATTTTAATCAAATATTCTATATGTAGCATGAATCATAAACTAACACACATTTTTCTAATACTGTGTTTTGAAAGATGTGCATCTGTAATAAAGCAATGTTCCAGTATCTGTGTAAACACCTGGACATGATAAATATGAATAAGGTGGTGTCACTCTCTGACACTTTTAGTGCTTACTGGCCGACAGAAATCAGAGATTTAGGAGGAATTCCCTTACTTAGCTTGAACATGTCAATGAAATAAGTAACCAAAAACATAAGATTGTGACCTCAATCATAGTCTCCGCGTTTCATGTGCATGAAACTATCTCCTAAAATTCAATAAAGACGCAGCTAAGCTTGTAATTAATAATACAAATGCTATACAAATAAAATAATTTGATTAATAGCCATTTTTGCAGTAATTGTCAGGTTTATCCCCTATGTATTACCTCCATTAACAGGCACCAGATATGAGTTAAGTGACTTGCCCAAGGTCAAAAAGTGACTCAGTGACAGTGCTAAGAATAACAGCAGCAGAAGCAGAACCCAGGATTCCTGTTTCCGACTCTGCAGTTAACCCCTAGACTACAATGCCTTCCAGTTAAAATTGGTCATGCTGTATTTATAACCTGTTATAAATGTTAATCTTCATTCTTTTACAGACCTAATGTACTACATGGATGAGCAAGACACCAAACATTATTTCTGTACACATATACAACTCAATCTAGTTCAAACTTCATTTTTAACACAAATTAAATTAAGGCATTTTAGGCATCTACAAGCAACGATTGAGCTATTTTAAAGTGGAGGTAGAAAGGAAGAATGGTCTCATTGGCTTACCAATATCAATCACCAAAAAGTGAACTGTTCATGGGGCTCTCGCAAAAAAAGGAGAGAAGAAAAGCCAGAATTGAAGAGGATGGGGGAGAGGGGTGTTTTGGGGAATTACCAACACCAACCATATATATCACCCTGAGATGTGCTAACAGCTAAGACTAAGCTACTTCCCAGAGATATATGAAACAACACATTAAAAATAAAGGTGTTGCAAACAATTAAACAGTTCACAACCACCTAGTCAGCTGTTGGGGTTTATAATGCACTGTATATTAGCATATCACCTCTCATAATTAGGGAAGTGAGAAAAGTACTGCTGCTGGCAGTATTTTAATCGCAGCCCTGAAAAATACTACAGCGTTACAGAAGGCACAAGCTACAATTAAAAATCCCACACACAAGCACGGCCTAACATTTGTGGGCTGTATGAGATTTTATAAAGCATTCTAACAACATGAAATAAGAAGTGCATCTTCTAGCTGCACAAGGCCCCATTCTTGCCAACAGTGCTCTACTGAAAATAATTAAAATAATTCCCACTGAAAATATACAAATGTAAAATATCAGTAACTTTTAAAATGGAATTATAAAAATAGACATGGACCAAAGAGTCCTAGTTAATTCTCTTGCATTTTTAAAATGACAGAACAGCTCATCATCCCCACACTCTTATACAAGTACAGTAAGGCAGTACTTAATTCACTAAGAAATTTTGAAGGCACATCCAGTGATCTGCATAAGACAGACTTTGGCATGGCATTGCTACTCCATGGCAGAATCTGACCAGTCTCCCAGTACCTCTATCATCATTTACAGTGGTCCCAGTGGGTGCAAAGTGAAAGCCATTATTTTATTCTATTCCTGTGGCCAGCACGGCAAAGTCACCAGCACAAGCATGATGGCAAGATCCTCCTGGGTTCATAAGGGAGAAGTTACAGTAAGGAGGTTGGGAAACGTTGGAGGTGAAGGAGACCAAAACTGAAGGACAACAAGCGAGGAGGTGGCAGTGTATCCAACTAAGGTAATAACTACTCTCCTGAAGCTACACTAGCACAGCTACAGTGTCCCCACAAGTACCATAGAATGGGCACTTCCTACAGCTATGGAACAGGTTTTCCATCTCTGCAAGTAATCCATGCCTCTGACCAGTACAGTAGTAAGCTTCAGGAAGAAGTCTTCTTTTAACATGTTTATACCAGAATTTAAGTTGGAACAGCTATAGCAGTCAATGCCTTGTCAATCTATACTGTGAATACCTCAGGCCTAACTATTCCTCCTCAGCCAGCAAGAATGAGGAGTGCAAGAAGGTAGCATCTGTCACTCCTGAGGAAGTACTGTTACTCCGGAACAACTTCTTATGTCCAGGGTTTATGAGCTTCACAAGAGTCCATGTGCACTTCTCTCCAGCCAAAGAGCTCTGCTAAGATATGCCTGTTATTCTGTTTGGAGGAAATGGCACAGCTGGAACTTGAAGGGATCACACCACACACACATACATCCTCTACCTCAAAAGGCTAAGGGCTAGTACTCAAACAAAAAGACAGCACAGAAGAGGGAAGACAATCATGTAAAATACCTAAAGCAACAGAGGGGAAAGAATATGAGGGAAAAACAGAACGGAGAAATGCCGAGTTAGAAGGGGAGAAAAGTAAGGAGATTCATTTTAGGTGCAAGGGAGAAGAGAATGAGGACTATGGACTCTAGTTTCTTTTGATTCCTAGTTCAGTTACTACAGCTAGCCATGCCAAGAGCCCAAGCCTGCACTAAAGCAGCAAATGGGAATTTTGTTGGTAACCAAAAGATACCCCAAAAAATTTCCAGCTACAACCACCTTTTTCTTTTATTAGTTCTTAGAGTTTAAAGAGACTGCTCCAGCTTCACCAGACAGAAGTGAAAACATAGCTGATGCTGAAGAACATAGGAACTTCCATACTGCATCAGACCAAAAATGCCTCTAATCTGATATCCTTTCTCCAACAGTGGCTGTCACCAGATGATTCAAAGGAAGATACAAGAGACTCCACAATGAATAGGCAACCTATAAAGAAGATTTCTACCCTGAAGCAGCTGGGGGTGTCTAATTGCCCTTAAGCCCAAGGCTTTATAGTCCTTATCAATTTTAATTCTACCTAATGTAATGGTGAATGTTATCCACGTAAGGGGATGATGTGCAAATAGCACTTTACACAAATATAAGGAAAGACTCACTTTCAAATTAAACATTTAATACTAATGTTGTTATAAATATTGTATTCAAGTTTTTTGATAAATGCTAGAATTTTAATTTCTAAAACAGTGTTGCCGCAGTAAGATTCTCCCTCACACCCACCCACCTGTTTTACAAATGCTATGGATCTTCAGTAAAGGATCAACAGGGTGCTTATTTGAGGGACTCCTTCAAAAGAGTAATTTCTGAATAAGTTATCCCCTCAGGTTGATAGGAAGGTTAGATAAAATAAATTAATTGGAAATAATTTTTTGATAATGATATGCACCAAAGACTCTCCATTCTTGAGGCCACTCTGAAAAGGCATTTTAGAGAACACAAAAAATAGCTAGCATGTTGTGCACACAGTGGCAGCACAGTGGTGCACACATTACAAAAGCCTGAGATCTGTGGGAGACCAAAGTGTCTACTGAACTGCAACAATAGACTGTATACACCAAAATACAATAAACAGAGTAAAAGAGAGTATGAGACCTTTCATGCTAAAAACAGATCTCCAGGAAGGCAAGGCAGTTCTGAGTATGACTGCTATTAACTCATTCTCATTGTGCCTAAGCAATGCAACATAGGTGATCCCTCTGCAGCAGGCAATCCCAGAATAACTACTTAAAGAGATCTGGACTAGGCAAGTACAATTCTAGTAGAAGTGAAACAAAACAGTTATATCTAAATATGTATCTCACAAAGACATGGACATAACTAATGTAGCTCTATTCCTCCTACTTGCCTCCCTCTTTTCCAACTTCTGCTCTAGATTTTTCTAGGAAGAGTAAAACTCCCCTTCCCTCCTGAATGATCATCACAGTAATTTTTAAAATAATTTTCTCATTTTTAAACACTCCTTAGAAGCTTAATGACCCAGTTTTAAGCCACTTCTTTTTTCAAAAAAAAAAAAAAAATCTGAAATGGCAACTATCGTTTTAGTTCATGGTCTTCCCTCCACGCTATCCACTAGCACTGAAATCTTCTGGAATAGTGGTTCCCAACCTTTTTCAGGCTGGGACCCCTTTTTAGCAAAACAAAACAAAATCTTTGTGGACCCCCAGCCGATTATGTAATTTGGCCCGTGCAGGCAGACTCTGGCCTGCACCATGCTGGCGGTGCTGCTGGGACAGCCAGCAAGTGGTGCCTCCACCACCAGGACCTGTGCCACTGGGGAGCTGAGCCACAGCAGCTATGGCCCCTTGCACTTGCCCCCACCAGGGAGCTGCCACAGCCCCATCCATCTGCCGCGATCTGGCCACGGGTGCGGAGAGGCAGCCCTTGCGGGGAGCATCAGGGCTGCAGTTGGATTCCAGCCCCAGTAGGGAGAGGCTCTGCAGATCCCCTGAAACATGTCTGCAGACCCCCAGAGGTCCCCAGACACAAGGTTGGGAACCACTGTTCTAGAGGATTTATGCTCCACCTGAATTTTGCCACCACTCTGTTGGTCACTGAGTCTAACCTAAAAATAACGGCACTAACTATGCCACAGGAAGAACACAGAAGAACAATGAATACCCATGGCAGCTGGATGGGATGAAATAATCATCTCTTCCCTAAATCTTTCAAAGTCAGAATATTTGGAGTATGGAAGTCAGAAGACTAAAGGTATTTCACCAAAACATTTGCATATAATTGCAGAGTTAGAAACCTAGAAGGTCATTCTTCAAGCTGCCAGACAAATGAACAGGATTAGTGACTAAATATATAATACTTGGCATCTATGCAGTGGCTTCTGCCCAAGGATCTCTCTGCATTTTACACACAGTCAGATTCAAAAAACTCTCCCAGGTAGTAGGCTAAGTATTATTGTATCATTTTACACTTGAGTAAGTTAAGACACAGAGAAATAGGTAACACATCCAAGATTACAAGGAAAATTAGCAAGCAAGGCATCCAACTGCCAAAACTCTCACAAGATCACACCAAGAGAACCATCTCTTCACCAAAGGATCATACCAACAGAAATGATTAAGCTCTACTGATTTTACTGCCAACTGCTACTCTGTGACTAAAGTGGCAACTCCAAGGCTTGATCATTTAAAATCTTTCCCCTAAACAGGCATGTCTGTAAACCATGTTCCTGCTCATAGATGTGTGAAGGGCCAAGAGTCATTTGTATACTGAGCAGCAAAGATAGCTCTTGAAGATCTACCTTCAGAAGCACTGGACTGCAACAATTACTTTTCAGACAGTCAAGTATCAAAATGAAGTTTTCCCAATATGCTCCTCATACGTATCACCCAGTTGATGTTATAACAGGTTTGAAAGGAAAATGTTTCACCTTTGGATGAATGAAAACTCTATAGAAAAGCTGGACCCTTTTAACATCATGTTAAAATATTACAATGCCGCATTATTATAGGATGAAGTCCCTAAAGGACAAAAACCTTGGCTACATGTCAGAGTTTGCAAAGAACTGTCAACATAATAATTCAGTTGCATTGTCCATGTTTTTGTAAAACTGCACTAAATTCAAAATGTTTGAGCACACCCAGCAATGAAAATTAGTGTTCCTTGGAATGGGTGCTTCATTTCACAATCAAGAAGGAAAAAATATTTCAACAGTGCTTCTCTACTCATGGTTAACATTTAATGGCATTATATTGTCGTTAAAACCAATATTTGTATTAAATCAATGCTAAGCTACCAAGGACAGCCTATCAAGTCTAGAATATCTGTCAGGTTCTACTGATTTCCTTTTTGAGGCCTGTAACAAACAATATACACAAATAATTCAGAAGGAAACAAAGATAATTTAATAAATAGAAAAGGAACATGCAATCTCTCCTTTTTTCAAGTGACAAAATCAATAAACTCATTAACGATAATTAAGTTAGTGTTTTACAGAAATTTAGATGTCTATAGATAAAACAATGCAGGCATTTTACAAACAAAATTATCCATCAAGAAAATATTTAACCCACAAACATGTCTAATTTCTCACATCCAACACGTAGATTAACAGGCATATTTGCTATCCTGGTTCAGTTTAACTTCACACACAGGATTAGAAAATCTGGTGTTTTAAAAATGCATTTCCAATATCTTGCACATGCACACCACCCTTCATGTAAGGATCTTAAAATGTTTTACACATGTCAATTATACCTCAAGGTCTGTGTAGGTAACCATAATCTTCTTTATTCCATGGTTAAACAGAGCAATTAGGTAATTTGCCTTAAAATAAATCCTGCAGCCAGCGGCAGACTCCAGAACCCTGATTTGATATCATTTGCTCTAACTACTACATAATATTGCCTCCAAGTATACAATTAGCAGACTTCTCTAATTCAACTTTGATTTTTTTCTAAATTCCACCATCAACCATCCTTGTAACGGTCACAAGAATGAAAATTTAAAAACATCAATTCAAGCATAATAAAATATGTACTATATAACCACTGTAGACCAGTTCAGTGCTTTATTTCTGTGTTTTAATTCAAAGCAAATGTAATTATTCTCTTGAACATATATTTTGTTCAAAAAAATTTCCCATTGCACACACTACTGTAGGTCAGTGTTTCCCAACTGGCATGCCATGGAATTTTTTGGAAAAGTACTCAAAGTTCTGCATAGTTCCATCAATATTCATGAGGTTATTTGGAGACTATATGGTGGTGTGCCTCAAAATAATTAAACGTATCAAAGTGTTCCTCAGCAGAGAAGAGGGTGGGAACCACTGCTGAAGGTAATATCCTACTGGAGGTTTGAAAATTCAATATTTCCCTATTGAACATCCTTTTCCATTCATTTCTTATGCAGAAGGTGCCCACAAGACTGTTCTTGTTTGTGCATTAACTACTTGAAAGTGTCCCTTTAAGATAAGAAGCATTTTTCCTATGAAAGTGTTCATCTAGAATATCAACATACAGGACACAGCACATTTACTGTTCCACAGGCATCAATGCATACACCTTAACAGGCATTGCCTCAAGCATGCACAAGGCTAGGGTACACAAATAACATGCCAAGGGCAAGGAGGATGGATGAATTTACAGAACAAGCAATAACCTCACAAAAACAGATAAAGGAACAAAGGTACATCCAACTCAAAGAACAAATGGAGCTCAAGCATTCAGAGAACGCGATAAATTTACTCTAAATTCAAGCATTGCTACAGCTGGCAAGAGAGTTGTTATATTACAAGCTTTAATGGATTAATACGTGTCATATATCCAATTTTCTTATGTATTCTTCATAAACCAGACAAATGACACAATCACCCTTTTTCCCCACAAAACCACAGATCATTCAGTGCACAGAATGGGCAGCAAACAAGGCAGGACTGCTTAGTGAATGAAGCTGTTATCCATAGGATTGTGTTTTCATTTGCAGCAGAAAGTGAAAGGTGTTCGGCAGTAAGATAGGGACAAAAAGGCCTTGTGATTAAGGCACAGGACTGAGATCCAGGACAGCTGAGTTCTGTCATTCTTTATATCACAGATGTGATGTTAGATTAGTCATTTAAAACTAATTTTTCCAGAGGTGATCACTGTTGATTTCTGGGAAGCTAAACCTAACTAGTATATGATTTTCAAGACTGCTGAGTACTGTCATTGACTTAATTTTTCCTTTCTTGCTGAACATGTGTAATTCTAATATAGTTTTTGTATGACATATGGCTATAAAATGTTCATATTAGTCAATATTTCAGTCTAACTTGTGATTTTTATCCGGTTTCCAACAGTATGCTTATTATTCCCATAAGACTTTTTTGTGAATTCTAACAAAATGCAAGAGATGAACACACTATAACATGAAAGCAATGAGAAGTATTATTCTGCAGATGAAGTGCTGATTTGTTTAAGTAAATAGTTCTCAACCTGCAACCCACACATAGCTGTGACCCATGTAACGTTCTGAGCTCCACAGTAATACATATATTGTGTGGATGCAGCCCACCTAACACAGAGAGCTGCATATGAGGCCCACAATGGTAAATAAATTGGGAACAAATGATCTAAGTAATATCAGACCACATATGAACATGCCAGGGTCCTCACAACCTTTTCTATAATTTTGAATTCCTAAACTGCTTGGCAGAGCGAAGTACAAAAATGCAATTATACACAGGTATATAATTTTCTTAAATAGAAAATCATTTGTAATCATTAGGCAAAGGTTAGCGAGTGATCAAAAAATAACTAACTACTGACTCCAAGGAGTACCAGAACTTACCAACATCCAATCAACACTTCACCTACAGAAAGAAAAACAACGGAAAACACTGAGGTAATACATATCTTCAACATTACATCAAAATGCACAGGAAGTTCAGTTTGGGAAATGGTACTTCAACTATAATTAAAAACTTAGCTTTCACTCTTGAAGAAAAGCTTAAAAAAGTCACTCCATATATTAGACCTAAATATTGACTAATAGAGACCCGTAATGCTTCCCATGTGTTCTAGGACAAACTTCTCTACATGATTTCTGCCAAGACTTAAAGCAATAAGTACTTTAGCCAAAGCAAACATAAAGCTATCTAATTCTGCCTTTAAAAATGATCAGCTTCAACTTTAAGCATTTATACTACCTCAAATTTGTAAGCTCTGCTAGACAACACCTGTAAAAGTAAAGTTTTTTTTTTGCAAATTCATGTGCATGTTTAATTAATACACTTAAGCTGTTTTGTGTTCCTAAAGAACACAGCTGTCTATTACATCGACAACTTTACCATCTGCAAAAACTATAAGTAAATATCAAAATAGCAGGTATTAATAAAGACCAGTCAACATAACTTTTCTCTAGGGAAAGAATTAGTTTTTGCACTATAATTTTTTGAAGCCCTGGAACAGGCAAACCTTAGCTGTTCAGGTCTATAAGGAACTGGTTTTGTGGTTCATGGGAACAATAAAATAAGTTCTTGGGGTAAATCTCTGCAAAACCACAACTATTAAGTATAAACTAAACACATGGCCCTAAGCCAAAGCCTTAAGACAATAATTGCCACTTGAAATGTGGGTCTCCACATAATAATATTCATTAACCACAGTTATACACATTCACACTTGATAACTAAAACAAAGCTAAAACTGTCAAGGGAGCCCTTCATTTCCCATGTTAATACTTAGATTTAAGAGAGAATTTTCTAATAAGGTCTAAAATTAAACCTTCCCTGTCTCAAAATATTGCAAAGCTAGTCATTTAAAATGTCTTAAGATAGAGTATTTACAGTACTATTCTCCCAAAAGGTAACTTACTCATTATTAATCTTTTCCATCATACTTATTAGTCTACTACCTAAACCCCTATCATTTTAGAAGTATATATGGCTCCGTGCAACAGTAGAAGGCTTTTACAAGTGCTTTCCCTATGCTTCATGTCCTTTTGGAATCCTGCCCTAGCCACACCCCAACCTTTTCTTTAACATCCACAAGCAACCATGTAGTTATTCATGCAATCAGTAATGCATGAACCATCAAGAAAGGGAGAGGGAAATGCCCTTATCTCAGTTCATCAAAAATACAACAAGCAAGCCACAAAGAGGTCATGAATTAAAAATTAAATTCAGAAGAGAGAAAGTGCATCCACACATTTTACTGCTACTAAATGTTTCAAGCAAGAGACATCTACAGTAGGAAGAGGTGGCCAAAGACATATTAATGTTTATTACATTTATTCACAACACACATTCAGCAAGAAATAAAAATTAAGCACCTGCATGCTTTAACTGCACTGGAATCTTTGCTGTGACAGGCAAAGATACTGGATGGCTGAAGCCATCACAAAGATGACAGATCTGCAATTAGCAACTAGGGTAATCCCCACACACACAAAACACAAAACACATGCCCAGTGCTGCAAAGACTGCAGAAAGTGACCACAGATTACCAGAAAAACACAGGAAAGGAAGTTAACAGTTAGAGATGCATTGAGCAAACAGTAATAGTTAATGCAAATTAACCAATTTATCACACTTATGATACACACAAAAAAGTACAGTGGATATAGTGTAAATGTTAATTATTTTCCCCTAGAACAAACTGTATGCGTCTGTGTGTGCACAGAAGACTTAAGTATGATTTTCAAAGTCAGCACAGACTATCACAAATAAAATTAAGTAAAGCCACTTGTTGCAGCTCTGTGACTATTTTTTGCTAACTTGCACTTAAAAATATTTCTTTAAAATTTGGTCAATTGCTATCTAATTAATCAAATCTTCATCACTAGAAGTTTTTAAGAGCAGGTTAGAAAAGTGCCTTTCAGGGATGGTTTAAAGAGCAAGTGTGGCCAAATTCCAGCTCAGGAACTGAATGTGGCTCTTGAATGCACAAGTGTAGCTCATGCAAGAATGTAAGCAAATCAAGTTAGTAGGTAAAAAATGTGTGGCTACATGCCTCAGTGCAGCTCTTGAAGGTTTAATAATCAGCTTGCGTGGCTCTTGAGTTCCATAAGTTTTGCCACCCCTAGTTTAAGAGGGTACTTGGACCTGCCATGAATGCAGGGGATAGGACTCAACAACCTTTCATGGTCCCTTCTACTTTCTATGAGTCTATGAAATTAATCTACTTTAATTACCTGAAAAACCTAACTATTTAATCTAAGTAACTGAATTACTCAGCCAGGAGCATGTGTGTATAAAAGTGAGGTTTTTAATGCTACTTTCAAGCATCAAGTATATCTAAACTGATTGTTCTTCCTTTATTTGATAGAAGACCAAGGGAAAGGAAAAAGCAAAAGTTAATAATTTTTAATAAACTGTATCTGCACATTATGTGCATCATAAAAACAAAAAAGAAAAAAATTCTTAGTCCAAGAATGTGCACCAATTAGCACTAAATTCCACCCAATTTATAAAATGTTAACATACATTTTGAACTCTGAGAAATGATTCCAAAGATGGTAGTGTGAGGTTCTGTGTTTGGGTCTTAAAGAGACTGGATCAATTTTCTCAGTTTACAAAGGAAAAGTTGCATTCCAAATTCATCCTGAAATCTGAAAATCTTTTTTGCTCAGGCATCATCAGTAAGAAAACAGTGTACAGCTGGAATATTTATCTGCTTACTTTACTGCCCAATATAATTTTTGCTCATTTTTATTCCTGATACTATTACAGAACCTTTATAACTGCATCAGAGAGAAGGATTCTCCTCTGTCCCATGCATCATCATCAGAATTAGCTAAATTACAGTTAAAGATTATCTTACTAGTTATGAACAACAGGACAAACAAATGCACCTCACATTCTCCCATAGTTGTAGGGTACAAAGTAGTCTTTTATTTTTATAAACTAACACATTTTAGAAGTAAGTAAGTGTGTGTAACAGGTTGGCAACCTTTGCTTGAACATCTCACTGGAAGCAGCCAAGTCTGAGGAGAGGGTTCAGACTTGAATGTGGGGGTTTTGGTTTGTTTTTTTAAATCTTTTCTTCTAAAAAAAATCCAGCAAGATAGTTTTATATATATTGAATACAGCCAGGGACTAGGTTTGCTGAGTAAGAAAGTCAAACTGCTAACGATAACTACACTTTAAATGGGGGGGGGGAGGTGGATCAGTTGTGGGGAGAGAAATCACACTAATACTGTGCTCTGCATCAGATTAGAAATGCTGCAATACTACAGGTAAATTAAAATGGAGGATTGTACTGATTTAAAACATTAAAATTCAGAATGTTATCAGCAGAGTACTCCTTGTGGAGTTTATTTTGCTATTAAATTCAATTTAATGTACACAACCCAGAAATAGTAAATACACAACAGATTTTTATATTTGCAGTACAGAGCTACACACTGATAAATATTGGAAAGGTGTAAAATGGGAAGTTTCGGCTACAGGACAAGGGACAGTTTTGACACCTGGGAAGCTATGGGAGGCTTTTGACAATGGGGAAAGGATACACCCGCAGCTCTCTCTTGCAAGTAGGTTTGGAGGAGACCTGAATGCCACGTTCTCCACTTCAGCAACTTACTGCCTTTCACCACAAATTCTGCTGCTTGATCCAAAGACACAGAGACATTATCAGCTATACATCTGGTGCTAGAATGACTAACAGTTGAATAGACAGCACAAAGTTATTAGATTTCCAAGTTAATCCTTATCAGGACAAATGTTAGCACTTCTGCAGACAGCAGATGACTGTGGTGGAATGAAGACATGCAAAGGGTTAAAGAGAGACTTTAGGGCTAGTTAGCCCCACTCCATTGTATTTGTACCCAATGCCAGGCCAGGAGGCAGAAGAAAAGGAGAGAACAGAACAAACTTGGTTCAGTTGCGGGCTGACTGGCAAAGAGGCAGGATCTAGCTGCTTCCCTACCTGAGGTAGAAAGGCCACTACCCTGCCAATGGAGGCAGCCACAAAGTAATAAGCACCAACTCCTTGACTAAAGGAAACTGTGGAAGAGACATCAGAGCACCTGATCCAAGACATAACTGGGTAAATGAAGCACAGAGACCTAGTGGAATTCCAGTTCCACCAAATTTATGGCTGCCCTGCCCAGAGGAGCCTGGGACCACAGCAGGGTACCAACAGAGGTCCAAGAGAGGACACTATTATACAGCCCACCACAGTGACCTGGATTGTAAACTACTTCCCCACCCCAAAACTGAAGGGACAGCAGTAGGAAGTACAATGGGGCAATGGATGTAGACTGCTCGTTGGAAGGTCCCATGTACAGAGGTTGACTCACACAGCACCCTGGGGCCCAATGAAGTGAGAAGGCCCAGGTCCTCCCACCCCACTGCCTTAAAGATTAGGACACTCCGAGCAGGGAAGCAAGAGATCAGCAGTCAAGCGTCCCAACCACTTATGCCACTCAACCCTTCATGCCCTGTTACAATGACAGTACAACATCAGTTCACGTCTAGAAGAACAGTCTCACACAAGAGCCAAAAGCTTTTTAAAAATTAAAGCTCAAGTTGTTTCAGAAGTTCTGCAGCCTTGATACTGTGGTATAAGTAGAGCTCTGCCCCTGTAAGCAGGCCAAACACTACCAATGCACACCAAATGCTTTGTCTATTATTTAAGTACCTTAGGGTCTACTGAAGATCTATTCATTAGCATTTTTGATACATATATTTTACCTTATTTGACCATTTATAGGCTTGAAGTAGCTGACTGTAGAGAGGAGTTTTGTCCTGTACAGGATCTAGACTCAACAATCCACTGTTATGGAGAGGATGGTTCTCAGAAGGTTTGCCTACTAGATTGCTCAGACGTTCCAGTTCACTACAAGCAGAAAAAACAAACAGCAACACCTTTTATATAAGATCTGCAGGCAGTGAACAGTGACAAGCAAGTGCGCATGTAATACGGTCCTTACACATCTCATAATTCTAACAAAACAAAAAATGTCTTCCATTTCTGTATTGAAATTTTTAAATGCTCGTCCAGAGATCAAGACGAGTGGACAAGCACTTCATTACCAAATCACAAAGCCACCCCAAACCCCCAACAATACTTCTCCTTCCCCTAAAACCCAGGTAAATAGATGGGCTGGGACATGTCACATTTTTACGAGTACCATTTGTATAACATACTACTTACCTGAAAAACTATGGTTTATTATTGTTGCCCCCCAAGAATTCTTACTATAGTGCTAGTTTAGTTTTTGTTGCTTTCATCACATTTATCAAATATAACATTTAAAGATAAAAAGTTAATGACTATTTTTAAATTCTCATAATCTTTAGAAAACTTTCTAGAGTGCTGCAATACAATATTTCAAATGACAGCCATAATGAGGTCCTTTTTCCTTTGAGGTATTAAAGCTGAAAGCTGCTATCACTGAAACCAAGAGGAAAAACTCCCACTGACTTAAGAACAGGATTCAGGTCCTACTTCAAGGATTTGTGAAATTCCTAGCAGGAGCAAAACTAAATGAAAGATCCAAAGCTGAAGACCAAGCTGAAGACTCATACACTTGGAAATATAAAAATTTAAAAGGGAAAATACAGAAAGTCAGGGGGAATATGGGCCTTTGCATTCCTTTTCCTCTGTCTGTATTCTGTTTGTTTTGGTTGTCAGCTCTTTAGTGTAGGGACCTCTTCTCATAAATACCTCCCTCATTTCTGGATACTGTGTGTGTGTGTACACATCATATACAAAAGTCAATGCCAGGTGAGGTTATTTATTGACATAGAACTAGGAAAAAAAACAAAACAAAGAACTAACAGTTAAGAGACCCAAATAGTTTCCCCGCTGCTACTTAATCCTTCATAAACTATCACTCCGTTTGACTTGCATGTCCCATTCCTGCACTTAAGCATGTGCTGACTTTATTAGAGTTAATAGAAATGCTGAAATAGATGGAACAAACTAACAGTAGTAACATCAAGAATGTGTTTAAATATTTGGAGAAGTCTTAAGTTGCCTTTTTATGGCACTATACAAAGCCCATTGACTTAAACAGGTTTTTCACCAGACCTGTTTCTGGCTCAGTAACTGAAATACACTATTATATGTCTAAAGCAGCAGCTCTTAACCACTGCTTCAGGACACATTATTGTGTCATCACAGAGTGTAAGAAAGTGTCACAGAGAGCCAGGGAGATGACTGGATTTGGCCTGGGTATGGTGAGCTGGTGTCTCTGGTAGAATCACAACACTCTGCCAAGCGTGTCATGACCTGCAAAAGGTTGAGAACCACTGGTCTATTGTACCTCTCTCACTTTTGGTTTCTATATAAACAAACATAATATTTGCCCAATTAAACTACAGCCTTTAGAGGAGGATAATTAGGTACTTAAAGAAACACATTGAGAACACACTCTCTATGTAAGATGCAAAGCAGGAAAATATTTAGTGACATTCATATATTCTCTATAACTCAGACACTTTCTCATCAAATTTTGTTGGCTAATTAAAAAACGTGGACAATTTTGGAACCATGTGCAAACTCCCCAAGGTATGGTTGCAAGGGGAGAGGGGGGCAGGAATCAGCTCAGTATTCAGAATAAAAATTTAGCAAAATAGTGGAAAAAGTCCTCCAGTTCATCTACACCTCTGATTTTATCATGTTTACAAGGCATCAGGTAGGATGCTAATTATCCTTACAGCATCACTAGGATCATGATGGTTTAAGTGCAACACAACAGCTTATGGGGCAGGAGGGGAATGTTAAGTACTAACGTGTCACTTATCTAGACTGAGTTGTTGGTTACCTAGGTTTTAGAATTTCTTGATTTTTCCCTAGTCCAGGGGTTCCCAGACTTTTTAATGCCAGGGACCCCTGTGGAAGGGAAAAAAGTTGCGGTGGCACGCCACAGTCAGAACGTGGCTCATGGGAGTCAGAACCTAGTCCACACCACTCTTCTGCCAGGGACAAGGGTGCCCTCCTTGGGCAGGGGACCATGGCCACGGCAGCCCCCACTGTCCAGCAGAGGAATGGGACTGCAGGCAACCCACAGCTGCCGCCCCATTCTCCTGCCGGGCTTGGGGGCTGCCACAGTTACGGCCTCCTGCCCGGGTGGACTCCGCTCCCCAGCAGGAGAATGGGGGGGTGGCAGCTGCAGCTTCCTGCTGCGGCTCACTGCCCCCGGCCCAGGAGCTGCGGGGAATGCCATGGCTATGGTCCCCAGCAAGCCCCTGCAGGGAAGGGAAGCTGTGCCGCCGCCAGCATTGGCAGCCGGCAAGTGGCAGCAGTAGCCAGCCCTCTGCGGCCTGCACCCCTGCCAAGATCCAGCCCCGGCAGGAACATCAGGCCGCAGCTGGGTTCTGGCCTCAGGGTGGGAGTAGCACCACAGACCCTCTGGAAGAGGTCTGCAGACCATTGGAGGTCCACAGATACCAGGTTGGGAACTGCTGTTGTCTACTAGGAAGTTTCTGAACGTTTAGACCCAGGAAAATGATTATAACTTACCACAAACATTTTACAGAACAAAGATAGAATCTCTGCCCAAAACAGCTGACTGTCTAAAGCCCTGATCTTGCAAAGAAATCTGTTCAGGTAGTCCCTTACTATACAAGAAAGTTACAGTTATAACAACTAATAATACCACCTACTGATCCCTTTTCATTTGAACAGAGTACCTTATAGTGCAAAATACAAGGCATACTGGAACACAGAAGCTAAGACAGAACAAGCCATCACTTAGGTGATTACATGGGGAGTTGCTTTTGCACTTTGAATAAAAATATAAGAATTGGTGGTCCAAAATAATGTCTATGGCTTCCTGTCCTATAAACACCTTAACATTCCTGTAAAAAGTAGTACACCCCACAAAATCCTCTTCTTTAGTTGTTGTCTTTTTTTTGTTGTTAAGGCAATGTTATTCTATAAAACAAACCAACAACTAAAAATGTAAAATGGGATACTTTCATGTCATATTGTCTAAAATGTCAGACACTTGCAGTACTGCAGTAATCAGCGCAGCGCTAGGAGCAGCAGTCAGGGTTCAGTCCAGTGTGCTAGGTGCCGTACAAACAGAACAAAAAAACAGCCCTGACCAAATGAGCTGATAAATCTCTTTAACGATGTAGGCCTTAGTTTAGGTACCTCACTCACATTGAATTTAGTGCGAATTAGGTCAACTGGGAATCTAAATACAAGAAACAACTGCTGGATACAGACTGATAGTGAATACAAAGAACCAGTAATTATCCCCTGCTGATGAGCTGTTCAAAATCTTCTTCAGCAAGCCAGGCAATTGAAAACTGGGCTTCCCAACAACTACTTCTAATATGCCCTATCAAAAAAATTAATCCCAAAGACTGAGTTGATGGTAGCTTTTAAATGAGGCGCTGTTAACTTTAAAATCAAACATTGTACACAAAGTCTCCAACACCTATTAAAACTGAAAGAATTCCAAAAAGCCAACTAACTTCTATTTATACCCATCATTTACTTTTTCCACTAGCTGAACCCAAAATTGCAACTTCAGATAAATCAGTTTCTCTCCCTTCTTATCCACTGCACTCTGAGGTTCTTAACACTCCTAAGTTCCAAAGGGGCAGCCGTATTAGTCTAGTTCAGCAAAACAAACAAGGAGTCCTGCGGCACTTTTAAAGGCTAACTGATCTGCTGGAACAGCCTGAACTGATCCCATGACTCTCACCTCCCTGCAGTTTCTTCCCTCCCATTCTGTAAGCTTCCCATCTTCAAAGCACCTGACGAAGTGGGATTTTCTCCCACGAAAGCTCATCTGATAAATAAATGTTAGTTTTTAAAAGTGCCAGGGGACTCCTTGCTGTTCTACTCCCTGCTTCTCTTTGATTTCACATGCTGCATGGCAAAATGTTTGTGTCTGTCACATCAGGCGACTCCCAGCCCTTAAGCTTGGAAGTGGACGCTCAACTTCAAGTCCATTTCAAGACAGGAGGGAAGGGGAGCAGCCAGCCCTCCACCCAGCTGGTCTCATCAGCTTCTGTTTAAAAAGCCCAAGTCCCAAAGGAGCAGCTGTGCCAGCCTAGCTCATCAAAACACACCAGGAGTCCTGTGGCACTTTTAAAGACTAACACATTTATTTATGGCGTGAGCTTTCCTGAGAGAAAAAAATCTTCCAAGCCTCTGCTGAAGTGGGATTTTCTCCCAGGAAAGCTCACGCCATAAATACATGTGTTAGTTTGCAAGTGCCCCTGGTTTGGTTTAAAAAGCCCCTTTCCCAGGCAAAAGGGGGTGGGGGGACACAAGGCGGGGGAGGCTGAGGCGGCCCCACGTCCCGCCGAGGGTGCCCCGGCCTAGCCCCGAAGCCAGCCGCTGCCGGCGAGCCCTGCCTCACCTCAGGTCCCGGCTGACCGAGTGCAGGCTCTCCTGGAAACACGAGACAAAGCCCTTCTCGCGGCCTTCCAGCGTCTCCTTGTTCCGCATCCCATCCTTCAGGCAGTCGAAGACGCGGGTGACGCTGGAGCGCAGCGCCTGGATGGCGGCGATGGCCTGGGAAAAGGCCTCCAGGTTCACCCCGGGGCTCAGCACCCCGTCCGCCATCTTACCCGCCGCCAACGGCTCCACCGGCCTCCCGCCCCACCCCCTCAGCCGGCTGCCCGGCGGCGCGAAGCCGCCTACGCTCGGGGCACTCTGGGAAATGTAGTCCCGGGGCGAGTGAGTAGCAGAGGCCTGTGAGGAGATGAGGAGGGCGGGAAGCGACGCCTACGGGGGGGGGGGGGGCTTGCGCGTCTGCGCATGCGTATTGGGAGAAGGCGGGCGCTGGGCGCGCCACCCCCGGACTGTGGGGTGTGTGCGCATGCGCCGAAGGAAAAAGGCGGGCACTGGGCGTGCCTGCCGGGCATTGTGGTGGGTGTGCGCAGGCGCTTGGCGGGTTTTGTGCCTGCTCCTGTTTCTGAGGGGAAGGCATGGAGGAGAGGCAGTACCTGAGTAGGTAACTGGCTGTGTCAGACAGTGAATGGGCAATGGGTTATTTTTAAGTTCCTGTTAGACTAGAGCTGCAAAATTTATTTATTAGTCTTTCAGTGCCACAGGACTCCTGGCTTGGGTTATGCTCTAAAATGGCCGAGGTCAGTTAACTGTATGCTCAAGGGGTGTGGATTTTTCAACCCCCCGGCCAAAGAAGAGACACCAACCTAATTTGCTAGCATAAAGTGGATTTTAGGTTCCCCTACTACCTCTTTTTAAACTTTTCTGTTTGCTTCTATGAGAGCAAGATCCAAAGGGTAACCGTTAGTCTAGTTAACAAAACAAGCAAGGGGTCCTGTGGTACTGAAAGACCAACAAATTTGTTTATCACATGAGTTTTTTGTGGGAGGAAAGTCCACTTGGTCAGAAACTTGAAGATGGGGGAACTTACAGAATGGGAGGAAAATAAATGCTCCCATTCTATAAGCTATCCATCTTCAAAGCATCTGACAAAGTGGGATTTTCTCATGCAATAAATGTTAGTCTTCAAAATGCCACTGGACTCCTTGTTTGTTTTGCTGGGCTAGACTAGCATGGCTACCCCTTGAAAACTAGACTCCTTGTTTGTCTCTAAGATGAGTGAAGTGAGTTAACTACACGCTCAATGGGGTGTGGATTTTTCAACCCCCTGGCCAAAGAAGTGAAACTAACCTAATTTTCTAGCATAAAGCAAGTTTTAGGTTCCCCTACTACCTCTATGCCCTTAAACATCACCTATTTCAGAGCCAATGCTAGATTCTTAAGCAATTTTTCTTTTACAAATTGGGTTTGGAGTGGTGTCGGTGTGGACAGATAATTGGAAATGAGTAAGTTTACCAGAAATATTCTTGCTCTCATAAAAACAAACAAGGAGTTCTGTTGCATTTAAAGACCAACAACTTTTATTTATTGCATTTGTTAGGTTGGTTCACTTCTTTGGCCGAAGGGTTGAAAAATACACACCTCTTGACCAGTGTAGTTAAGTGACCTCAGTCGTCTTAGTGACAGCACTTTATTGACTGAATAATTCTTCTGTCAACATAACTACTATCTCTTGGTCAAGTAAATTAGCTATACCCTGGAGGAATCCCCTTCATTGGCATAAGTACCTGAAGCACTACAGCTGCACAGCTACGCCACTGTAGCATTTTAAGTGTCTACAGAAGAGTATACAAAAATACACACAGACAGGCCAGGTTCACACTATAAACTTACACTGTTATATGTCACTCAGCAAAACAAATAAGGAATGCTGCAGCATTTTTAAAGACAAATTTATTTATCACATGAGCTTTTGTGGGAGAAAAATCACACTGATGAGGGATTTTCCAGAGTGGTTATGTGTCGAGTTATCCAGTAATAGCAAAAATAAAAATTCCTTGATTTCATCTTTCCTTCATACTGAAAAGTGCAGATCCCATGGGTACACTCTGCTGATGGTCATCACATACTTCATATGGCATTCCTGAAGAAATAAACTTTCCTCTTTCCATCTCCAATACTTTGACATAAAATTTATCAGTTTTCAAACCATTCTTCAGTTAACATCTTTTCTGTTTCACGTATTTTCCAATTTCAAAAGGGATAGCCGTGTTAGTCTAGTCCAGTAAAAAAACAACAAGGAGTTGTGTGGCACTTTAAGACTAACAGGTTTATTTATTTTCCAGCCTGTCTATCAGTATGCTCTTGAAGTTCAATGGTTTCTGATGACTTATTCCACCTGAAACACTGAAGGATCTTGAGTTTTATTCTATTGTTTTCAAACAGAGATGACAAAAACAACCCCTAAATATTTAGGAATAGTTTGGGATTTGTCTCTGAACAAGAGAAAAAAAATCACTATCATTTGGCTCAGAAAATCTCACCTACAGTGGGAATGATAGATGCTAGTTTGTGTGCTTATACTTCTGCATGTTCTTGCTATGCCTAAATTGTTGTATGCTTAATGTTCAGGAACATCCATTTTTAATTATCATCATCCTATTCTCCAGTATTAAAATGACAGGTACACCACTGTTGAGAACTCCCAATGTGGACTGTGTATTCCAGCCTGGAAGCATAAAAATGAGAGATCAGAATGCAACTGTTTGTTTAATTAACACGCACACTTCATATTAGGGATGTCTCTGATCTGAAAGAGGCACACTTTTTAAGGTAACAAATCAGAGAGTTAAACAAACCAGGAGTCCTGTGGCACTTTTTAAGACTAGCAAATTTATTTATTGCATGAGCTTTCATGGGAGAAAATCCCACTTCATAAAGATGCTTTGAAGACAGGGAACTTACAGAATGGGAGGAAAATAAATGCAGGGAAGTATAAGTCATAGAATCAGGTCAGTCTGTGACAGCAAATCAAAACAGTTAAGATTTAAACAGTAGGAAACAGTATATAAAGGAAGGTGAGGTCAAATCATCTGTTATAATGAGAAAAATCAGAGAGTACTCTAAGGTTAACATCCTCAAAAAAACGTTCTCTCTCTGTATCCAGGCACTCTGAATATCCTTTTGGTAGACAACATTGAGCCAAATTCATCACAGGTGCAACTTTGTTGAAGTCAATTGAATTGCAATGGGTACAGATTTGTCCATTATGTTTAATTCTGGAAAAGTAAATTTTGATGACTAGGAGTTGTACCTGATCTGCAGTACTTCATGCACATTAAACCCTGTGCATGTCCACACCACAAGTAGCCCCTGGCTAAATCTAAGGCAATGTTTAATTCATCATCAGTGGCTACTATAAATACACCATAGGTGGAAGTTATGGACACAGGACTGAGATATAGGAGACTGAATGATTCCAGGGGACTTGTCAGGGACTTTTTATCTATAAGGGTATGTCTACACTTAAAACACGCATTACAGCAAAAGGAAGAGTTCTCGCATTTCTCTGGTTAATCCACCTTCCTGAAAGGTGGTGCCCTAGATCAAAAGAAGAATTCTTTTATTGACCTGGAACTATTTAGACCAGGGGTGTCAAACTCATTTTCTATGGTGGGCCAGATTTGACTTAAATGTACTTCAGGTGGGCCATATACATACCATAAAGCAGAATACTGCAGCACTCTCACAGCCAGGGCTGTCCCTAGGGGGGTGTGGGGGCCTGGGCAAATCTCCCTCTGTGGGCCCCCCACCCCGCTGGCACTAGGGGCAGGGCCAGCTGGCCCACGAAAGGGGCATGCCCCTGCGCTGGCTGTCCCCTGCCGGGGACCAGGTGAGCCAGCCAAAAGCGGCAGCCCAGTTCAGCACTGCCAGTCCCCTCCACACCCCACGCTGCTTTCGGCTCTGTGCCAGAGCAGCAAGGAGGGGGCAGGAGGCAGCATGGCCAGGGGGTAGCTGTAAAGGTCCCATGCTGCCTCCTGCCCCCTCCCCACTGCTCCGGCACAGAGGCAAAAGCAGTGCTGGGGAGGCGGGGGACTGGCAGTGCTGAAACAGGCCACTGCTTTTGGCTGGCTCGCCTGGTCCCTGGTGTGTGTGGGGGGGCAGCAGTGTGGGTCCCACAGGGGCCCTCCAACGTGCAGGACCCTGGATGGCTGCCCCACTCACCTTACCCTAGGGACAGCCCTGCTCACAGCATCACAGAGTGCTGTGTATGTGAAACGGTGCTCTGTGATACCTCTCTCTCTCTCTCTCTCTCTCTCTCTCTCCGGAAAAGAGTGTGCCCTCATGGAGCGCAGTCTCACATACCCAGTGCTCCTTGATGTTGCGAGGCCTGACGCTTTTGCAGCTTTGCAGATCACTGGGTATGTGAGACCTCTTTCTGAGTATGTCTATGCTAGCAGCTCTATTAAGTCGACTTAAAGCGTCCACACTGAAAACTCCTGTCGACTGCCTTCGTCCACACTGGCAGGTGCTAGGTTGACCTGTCCTAGTGGCCAAGAACTCTAGGAGGGGGCCTGGAGGTCAATTAAGTCGACTTAAGTGCTATTCCCCATCTCCGCTGGCTTAAATCGACTTAAGCGTTAAGTGGACATTCAGAGGTGGTGTTATTAGGTCAAGTTAAGAAAGCACTTAAGTCGACTTAATAAATGCCCAGTGTGTCCGCAGGGGTCTGTAGGTCAACTTAAGCTTCTTTAAGTGTAGATGTACCCTCACTCTCTGAGAGAGTGGGGTCCCACTGAGTGCAGCCGCAGGCTGAATGGAAGGTTTGACACCCCTGGTTTAGACTAAGGGTTAGGTTGGGATAGCTATATTTCTCAGGAGTGTATATTTTTCACATCCCTGAGGGACGCAGCTTTGCTGATATAAGTTTTCAGTGTAGATCAGCCCTAAGTCCTTGGTAAGACATTAAACAAGAATCCAGTCCAGCTTAGTAGTGGTCAAAAATTACCACCATCTGACAACTATTCGGTGGGCCCTAGTGAAATTAATTTACTCTAGGTCTTTGTGGACATGTACCATATCACAAAACCACTACCAGAACAGACATTATTGATGATAGTCGCAACAAGATATTCAAGGACAGAATGAGCACTGGAGTTGATCTGTCCTCTGGTCCCTAAATGTCATCCCTGTAGGTCACTTTTCAGGCATATAGATGAAGCAGACAAGTCTGCACTGTAGCTATCAATTTTGTTTCTGTTGTGTGGATAAAGGGCACTTCACTTCCAGTGCTATCTATCTGATACTTTTTACAAGCTCTAAATTCACTTTAGGGAGAGTAGAAAAAAGTTCTCATTGAGAACGTAGTGATCCAAACTAGACTCCTGCACTGCTTACATGAAAGGCTACAGAGACACAGATGGGGAGTATGAAATGAAGATGAAACGATGCATAGCTAGGCAGGACTGTACACAGCAGGAAATATCAACCCAAAGAATAGCATGCGCCACAGCTACTAAGCCATGTCTATACTTCAACTGCTACCATAACGCAACTGTGATGCTGCTGCTGTATCATTTAGTGCTTCAGTATAGACACACCCTACGGTAATGGCGAGGGGTTCTTCCATCATTCTTGTTAATTCACCCCAAAAGGAAGGAAGCACATTGACATAATTCTTCTGTCAACTTAGTGCTGTCTATACTGAAGTTAAGTTGGCTTAACTGTGTCACTCAGAGATGTGAATCTAACTTACATAGTGTTGACCTGACCTAAGAACTGAGTGGCATAGGCAGAGATTTGTTCTGATTAATCTGAAATCCCAAAGTGAAGAGATGCTTTTAGAGTGGTTCCAGGAATTAAACAGAGATTTGTTAGCAAAGAGATAAAGATGCACAATTAGAAACAAGTGCTGATCTCTGCTCTTCACATGCGATCTTTTTCACCTGACAGGACAGGATTCATTATATGAAATAAATGACAGTACTAGGATTTCTAATATTACTAACATTACTATTGAATCATCAAATGTTAATTGTCTATGTGTAAATCAAATTTATACCTGTGTGATTAAACCTGTAGATTCAAAGCCTCCAGTGTCCAGTGGCAAGCTGAACCTGTATTCTATGACAAGGCTACTATGTTTCTTCAGGTAAATGAACAAATTGAAGTTTTGCTGAATTAACTGTGAAGCTAAGGAATACAATCTGTTTAGAATCCCTCCTATTTTTATTTATTTTGGTATTAAACTATTTTACACTGCTCCAAAAATTTAATCTTCAGTTTCCCACACATTTTGTGCTAACAATGCACAACAGCTTTATAGAAATAATAATAATACCTGATAGGAGAGCAGCTGGCAGTTTTCTCAGCTCGGTAAAGGACAGTTCAGACTTCTGGCACTCAGGAAATACAGGTTTGTATGCTTTACACAGAGAGGAAGAGTGAGGATTTTCTCTTCCCTTTTTGGGCAAGATTGAAGTTGTCAAGAAATTTTCTGGGATGTAGGGAAAGCCTGAATTTCAGATTCACTACTCTTGTTTTCCTGCTATCACCTGCCCCAAAATATTTTACTTTGTCCAACTATGATGGATAAGTACATAATCTGAATGTGTATATTAAAATGATAAGTGATAAAATACGCAAAAGTGTTGAGAATAAAAGAGTCACAGTGGGTTTCAGTGTTAAATATTCCTAAAATTTAAACAAGTTTGTAACAATCATTGATATGGTTGGGTATAAATGTTTTCTATACCCTTACTCAGCATGGCTAATACACTAAGGGTATGTTTACACTGGAGGCTCTGTGAAATCAACCTAACAAGGTCGATTTTAAGTCAACTTAATGTTGACCTCGTTAAGTCGACTTAGACAGTACACATTGAAAACTCCTGTTGACTGCCTGGGTCCACATTGGCAGCTGCTAGGTCATTGGAGGAGTGGTGCATTGTGGAGAACTGTCCCACATTGCACCAGAGACGCGCCGCCTGGAGGCCAATGAGGTTGACTTAAGGGCTTTTCCTGTTTACATTGGCTTAAGTCAACTTAAAAAGGTCGACTTAAGCATTAAGTTGACCTGATGAGGAAGCACTTCAGTTGACTTAATAAAAGCCCAGTGTGGCCACAGGAGTCTGTAGATTGACTTAACCTTCCTTAAGTAGATGTAAGGCTCCAGTGTAGATTTACCCTAAGATAGCATGTTTCACTGGTCATAGAGGTCTAGTTTTGATGCAAGACTGGTTTCCTGTAACCAGTTTGTCACGCTGGCTGCTACCTAAACAGAACCCATAACCATGCTTTGGTAATGGGTTCGTCTGGTCCTCCTACCACTCAGCTCTTTGTGTGGTAGGACCTCCCAGAGTGTGTTTCCCTGTTATCTGCTGGTGCTGACCCAAAGGCTTGTATTCCAGGCATTATTTCTTGTTTAGGTGCTGTGGAATACCTGTCCAGATTTTCCCAGAATTCACAGATAAAACCAGGCGCGCCCCTGGACTGGAAAAGGATCCAGGCCTTGGGCACTGGGACTTAGGGCTCATGCATTTTAAGCACACCACCTCTGTAGCCACTGCCACGGTGGCACTGGGGCTCTGGCGCCAGGACTCGGGGCTCAAGCCCTGTAAGCCCAGTGCCAGCGACACCTGTGAATAAAACCATGTTTTTATAGTGTATTCGTGGATAGGCATACTTGGCTGACGCATGGTTATGAAAATAGCTGCTGTATGGCTACAACTCTACCATATTTGTTAAAAGTTAGATAAGAGTTCACAAACTAGATAAAAAACCTTAGTCATATTAGTAATGCAGACAGGTCTGAGAGGTTAAGTGACATTCTGGCAGCTACACAGCAAGTCAGTGATAGAGTTAGGATCAGAATGTACACTAAAAAGTGTTGTCTCTATGAATATTAATATACAGTTAAGAACAACCAATATCATAAAAAGATTGTGGAAGAGAAGCACGATGAAAGAAACAATGCTAGAAAGTAGAAAACTAAGTATGGATGGCAAAACTTGGTAATATACTGTATCGAATTAAACAGTTGGCACAAGCATATAGAATTCAATTAGATCCTCAAGAGCTCTATCTTTTCTTATAAAATGCTTACATGGCTTCATTTGGAATACTCACGTTAGTAAACGTGCACGAGTACTGGAAATACAGGCCCATAGCTATTGACAGAGAACATAAATAGCAAGTGAGAACTGAATACCTAGTTCTCTAGCTATCTGTCTGAGGGCATCTCTTCACAGCACACTTCCCTACACTTGAAGCTGGAGGTCCATTTCCCATCTCAAGGAGACATTCATTGAGCTAAAACATATAGCCATGCTAGGTACTTACTAGGAATAACTAGCTCATGCTGTCACTGCTGCTGCCATGACTAGACTATTTTTAGCAGGGCAGTTTGATCAGAGCTAGCACAAAAATGTCTCGAGCTGGGAACTGAATCCCCAGCTAGAAGGGGTGATATAACCACAGTTAACTCAAATATGGTAAATCGAGCTAACCTAGCTGAAGTCAGAGCGTCCACACTTCAAAACAACACTTGAGTTATGTGGAATGATAGTAGGAGCTCAAAGACATTTGATTAGACAAATAATTGGATTGGCTGCTGTAAGTCAAGTTGTTCCATTTCCTACTGCATTACACAACACGAGTGCTGTTGAAGTTCAAGCTAAAGTTGCCCATCCTGTAAAGCAGTGGTTCCCAACCTGTGGGCCATGGACCTCTGGTGGGCCGCAGCATGGCTCCAGGGGGTCCGTGGAGAGGCAGGGAGCTAGGGCCAGAAGCACTGGAGTCTCCGGTTGCCAAGGAGACCCAGGCTTCTGGCCAACCAGCAGGGAGCTTCCCCCAGCCTGGGAGTTTTTAAAACTCCCACCGTGAGCATGCAAAGCATGCTCAGAGTAGCCTGGGGGTGGCCAGGCACCCCCAGCTCCAGTGGCCAGGTAAGGGGGCAAAGGGAGGGAGGGCTGGGGCAGGGGGCCATGGCCACAGTGGCTCCCAGCCCGGGGGAAAGGGGCCATGGCTGCGGCAGCCCGGGGGAGGGGAGCCATGGCCACGGGGAGCAGCGGGCCATATTTCCCCGCACAGGGGGCCGTGGGCTTCCTTCCCCCTGCAGAGGGTATTCCCAGCCTTAAAAAGGTTGGGAACCCGTGCCGTAAAGGACCCGCCTGCTCTACTTTAAAACAGTGCTCAGCCAAAACTAGAGATTTTTGTGTGTGGATTGGCGTAACATGAGTTGTAACTTAACCTAAACGTGCTGTGAAGACACACTCTCAGTGACTTCAAGGTTATGTCAGGCAGCCTGTGCTGGAGAGGCTATTGACCTGAATTTTCTGATGCCCCTGGCTGATCTAGCCACTTGACCATGTTTGCTTCCTATCAATCCTCAATCATTTAAGTTGTCACTGGTATTTGTTTAGCACCAGTAGTGAGCTTGTGCTGTGTGATACACAAACTAAAGATCATGGCATCTTGAAAGGGCCACCTTATGCCATGGCTGTTCATTTGCCCATATGGAGTAACTAGGGGTCTTAGTCCAGGTTCCAATAAAGAAATGTCCATATCGCAAAATCCCTCACTTTATGCCTATTTGGTACCTTTGCACTCTGCAGAATGACTAAAAACTGAACAGGCTATGGCCGTTGAACTGCCTTTTGCCCCCTGAAGGTGGTCCTTTTGAGGTCAGGCTTAAGAAATTATGGGAAAACCGGCTGTGGCCATGTTCTGTGGAGAAACAGAAGACTTTATTTTCTGGGACTGCCAATTTCATACTTTACATCAGCACTGAATTCCCATGAAAATTTAAAGCAAAATGCAAAAATAAACTGCATCCAGTCAAACTAGTTGTGTTATTTTATGCATGTAATATTCTGTCCCAAAAATATGTCAAATTTTACTTGCAAAAATAAAAGGCTGCTGTTTTATTCCATATGCAATCTGTAGAGCAATACGCTCAGTCACTTTTTTTTTTCTCCACTGAAAGATCAAGTGCAGAATCTGGTGTAAAACTGAACTGGAAGAATATATCATTATTCAAAGGCTAAATAACTGCTTAAAATTAGATCTGTGAAGGCATCAAAAATACCAGAATTCACAGATGGTTTGTAGATAAATTCATACTGTATTTCAGACCACTCAACATCTAAAAAAAATATATACGCTTTTCCTCACTTTCTCTTCAGTCTGAATGCTGGTGCCTGCTCAAAACATATGTGCTTCTTTCTCTAAATTGAGCTCTGAGTCATGTTCTATTGCACTATTACATTCAAACAGCACACTTGGAAAATTTGCACTGATATATTTATTTTAAAATATGTAAAACCACATATTTTGTGTAATTCTGCATACTTTCAAATAAACAGCTATTGTGAGCAGGTTAGATACGACGTTAGCAGAAAACGATAATACAGTGGCAATTTCATAGACAAGCAGAGTCTCAACATGCAGGGGGATGAGACTGAATGATCTAATTGTTTCTTCATGGCTCAATTGCTATGCTGTAGTTACCATGCGAGCAGCATTCCAGTTCAGTTCACCAGGAGTTTTGTTGGAGAAGTACAGGGTTAGACTCCTTGATGTGTTTCTGTGATCTTTCTAAGTTCAGTACACACTGTGAGTATACTAGGGTTTCATTCTAGAATCTAGATTGTGTCATATTATTTTAAATCTTAAGGTATTGTAGTACATCAGACTGGCATGTCAAGGTGATACAGCAGGTAACTAAAAGTTAGGACTCCTGGGATATGTTTCTGCTACTATCTCATGTGAGGCAAATCTTACTTCCTTACTTACATAGAGTGTCCAGATTCAGCAAAAATGCTGTAGTTTTACTGCCTAAGTGAAATGAGCAGCATTTGAGGAAGAGGTCCATATAATTATCTCTGTGGCATTCCCTGTATATTGTTGTGTAGTGAAGATTTGGAATAGGAAGGGGAAGAGCTAAGACAGTCATTTAATGTACTATTGTGCAAACCCCACTGGCTTTGATCTTCATGGAACATGGGCATTAGAGGTTCAGAGGGTCTATGGCAGCATCTGTTATGTTGATATGGTTATTCCCGCACTGCCAGAGCACAGCCTGCATACACAGGGTAAGCTCTGCTTTCTGGGATATGACCCTGTGATGATAGTTACACTTTGTCTCTCTGTATCTCGCTTCCCAACTGCTTTTTCAAAAATAATTGCCTGTCAGAGGTAGTTTTAGGCTTTTAACAATTAACAAATCACCATTAAGTACTTTGAGGTCCTGGAATGGAAAGTAAGAGGCAAAAGCAAGGTTTTATTATTTTATACACCATAACCTTCCTTGCAAATACCTTTCAGTTAAGGTCTCTTTTTCAGTCCAGGAGTTTCATTAGGTTTGTCCATTTTAAAAGGAAGATTCCAAACAGTAAAAATGAAGTCAATAAAATCTGTTTATGGTTGAAAAAAGCCATGAAAATTTGGGATTTCCAGATCGCGCTATCAATTTTGAATACATTTTCTAACAATTTCACAGTTCAGATTTTTCAAACTGCTTCAGACTCATCAATACATCAAAGAGGACAACCTGGATGAATTAAAATGTCAAGTTAGCATAGAAAAACCTTCAAAACAACAGATATAAGGAACCTCGGTGGGCAATTCCAAGTCTATTTCATTCTGCCCCTGATACAGAAAAAAATCTCTATTCAGGAAAGCCTCTAAGCACATACTTCATGTTTAAGCATACACAGCCTTTAAGTGGGTCTTGAACTGGATTCTCTTTCCACAAGGGTTCTGTTTTCTTTCCTGATATAGGTCTACATAAATGTGTGACTTTAGTTAAAGAAAAACTCCAGTGTAGTATAAAAAGATATTCTAATCTCTAGATGTAATTGTAAAGAATAAGTGAGCTGTGAATATCCATAATGAAACATAATATAATTCTCAATCAAGAGTTGCTTCCATCTTGTAGAACTGAATCTCCTTTGCAGAAAGTTTCAGTGTTTTTGTAGGACAAGTTCTGTAATTTCTACGAAATACTTTAATTTCAGTTGAATTTCACTTAATTCAATTGTTAGAGTATCTTGAATTAATTTACAACTGCTTTTCAAGACTGATTTCCATTGCTCTCCTAGGGGGTTTTGAATCCTTCATTTCAACTGTTCAACGTCAAAGTGAAACTTGATTGGAAAGCATAACTAAAATTCCACCCCAGACTGTGAAATTCACCCTGCTGATAGGGTGACCAGACCACAACAGTAAATAGCAGGATGGGAGGACACCATCTGGACCTCTCAGCCTGCCTCAGGCAGCAGCAAGCCCCTGAGCTCCCAGACTGCTGGCTGGTCTCCTAGCTTCTATGGGCAGTTGGATCTGGAATTTCTCAGCCACCACAGATAGCTGAGAGGGAGAGGATCTGTAGTTCCTGAGCAACCAGTCACCACAAGCAGGCCTGATATAGATTCTGTAAAGGTCCTATTTATGTTTGTCCCCTGCTTCAGGATCCCCCCTCCTCCTTGCACTTCAGTATATTAACGGATTTGATCAGCCTCTCCTTTGAGCCCTTAGCACCCTGTTCCCTGTCAGTGAAAACTGTCTTTTCAGTAGATACCCTAGTTCACAGTTGATAAGCAAGAATACTTGATAAAGAGAACACTAATACTTGGAACCAGACAACATAATTTTGTCCGGGTAGACATCTCCGAAAAAGGTCAATCACATTTCATAAGCTACAAACATCCATCTCTGGAAGTTGTGTCCAATTCAGAGAGAGAGATTATCCCAGAACATCATGAGAATCAAGCTCCCTTTTTGTAACAGCTTTTCTGGGTCACATTGTGCTCTTAGTCACCCAGATGCAATCCCATTAAATTCAGGGGGGAGGGTCACACTATGGTACCTTAAAGGGTAGTTTAAAGTGTCCTTATTAAATCATAAAGAAGGGTAGGCAGTCAGTCACCTTAAAAGATTTGCAGGGCTAATTGCATGATTCAGTATTTAAGCTCTCCAAAAAGGCAACATCCATCTTCTGTGGGAGGGGAAAAAAAATCTTCCTGCTATCTAGAGATTATTTAGTGTTCTGATATTGACACTACTTCTGTTGAAAGATTTAAAGATAAAAATGCAGTTCATTCAAGTACTGATCATTTTTCATAGTCACTTAGTGACAGTACAGCCTGTAGTCAATTGCAGCAGATTTATCTGTTCTAATATTGATCGTGCATGTGGCTAAGCTGTTTGCAGATACCTTGCTATATCCATCTTGAACTGCAGCAAGAGGCATAAAAGGGGGTGTACCAGGATGGTGCCAAGCTATCTTGTTTTTATTACAAAGCAGTTTAATTATTTTGATTTAAATGGTGAGATAAACTGCTATAAAACATTTTGTGCATGCATGGACATAAAGCACTTTGTCAGAAAAAGGAAAGTCTTACCAGTGTAACTTTCCAGTGCAGACAAGGCTCTATTGTGACAAGGCAATCTGGGTTCAAGTCAATGAACAATAATAATTTGCAGGTACAGCACAAGTAGAAACTTCAGATAGCTGTGGCCAGAGCTCCATGATCTGTATCAGAATGGGGACTGAAACTCATTTTCTGAAGAATACTTGCCAAATATTGGCGATTCTCTCTGGCCAACCCCTCTCTGGATTCTTACCTTGTGGAAGATGTCTTCTTTTTCTGCAGCTCCTGGTCTGGAAATTGCAGGCTGTAGTGGTGTTTGCCAAGTTCCAAGTCAGCAGATGTACCAGCGTTCTAAACGCCGTACACTATTGATCCATTGAATAAAGCCGAGTCACTTTCACAATGAAGATTTCTAATTTGCAGAGTCGTCTGATGCTAAATTCCACTCAGTTCAGCCAACAGATGCCCTCTGAGTTTACATTAAAGATGAGCCTGAGCCACTGTGTTTAAGCATAGATTAGAATCTGAATTGTCTGTAAATCCACAGTGTCAGATCCCAGTTTTTGTTCTGAGCCCATCTTTACTTTTAGAGCCAGGGCCAGAGCCAGATTTCCATATGTCCTATCCTTCACTTAAGCCAAACTATATCTTGCGGAAATCCTTGAGACTAGCAAACCATTGTGTGGAGGCTGTGATGCATCTTCTTAATGGATCACAGTTCAGAAACCATAAATGCACTTAATGTGGACAAAAATCAGGACCACATCTCCAGCTTTCCAAATAACTGCTCTATCACTGAACTAAAAGGAGCATCTGTGCCTGGCCTTTTTTCTGTGTACTTTCTGAAACTCAACCCAACCATCCTTAAAACCTTGTTATTCCAGGTGTAGGCTCGAAACTTAAAGATGCAAGAGGGATGGGAAGCACAGAAAAGGTTCCCATCATTGAAGGGAGAAAGCTATAGCATTATAATACTGTTTGCAACTTCTGCATTTATGTGAGAGTTGATGATCTGTGAGCTATTGCTCCCTGTACTCAGTGGAGTACTACTGGTTAGTAAAAACACAAAAAAACACTTCTTTTATTCCTCACTTAGTTGATGTTTTTTCTTGGCAAAATTTATTAACTGTTGCTCTACACACAAGTGATGAATTAAATAAAAGCTTCACTCAATTGCCTGAGCAGTGGATCTTCCTCAGGAACTACTGCCTGCCTTCCCACCCTCAGCAAGATACCTTGTGGCAATGTGCTCAGCCAATGAAGCAAAAGTTAGATGCATTATATCAACAGAACAAATGGATTGGCTACACACCTCCTGAGAGGTTGATGCTACTTCTACCAGTTCAAAAAAAAAAAAAAAAAAAAAAAAGCCCAAAAAAGCTTTCATGAGTATCACATAACCACAATACTCCCTGGAACTTTGGAGTCACAAAAAACAATTAAAGAAAAAAGCCTTGGAAATCCCTTGAGTTTAAGTAGGAACATACTATTAATTGTTAGGCATGAGTATTAACAATCAACCAAACTTTAGAATTTATATTACAGTCTGTGAAAATTGTATGGGGATGGGTGCATTAGAAATATTGGTTTCAAATTTTTAAAAAATACACAATGGCTTTACCTGTCCTGTTTTCTCACTGGAATGAATACAGTCCCATTTTCTCTCTGGCTAATATCATGTACTATAAAGCAAGGAGCTTGGGAAAACCCAGCAGAAGTGACCATTTAACATTAAAATGACCAGTGAAATTTAATAAATCTACAGAAACTAGCTGGAGGTGAAATTTAGACATTTTATTCTTCAAATAAAGGCTAGACTAAGAATAAATAAGTTATACAAGACTAATATATTCCACAAAGTGCCATTGCTTGCTCCTGAGCACAGATTCTTCAAGGTCTTCTATTCTTCCCCTCCACTCTTGCTGTAGTCATCCTGTTCTGGACAGATTTTATATTCATTCCCAAGGTAGACATTCCACACTTACAGAAACCTCCCAATTGTCACTCAGTCTTTCTGCACCCAGAGCTGATTCTCTGATCCTCTCTGATCTCACCTTATTTCCTCTCTTTTCTAGACAGGGTTATCCCTTGGTTTCAAAACCTGCCTTCTGAATACATCCTGGTTCACAGCTGTTAAGAAATTAGCACGCTGCTCATTATATATAGTAAATGGGATCATTGTGGAAAGCCTGGAATCTGCTCATAAACCCAATGATAAACTGCAAGCATTAATATATTCACTGACCCTCATTGTTCACAGATGTGGGAGATGTGACACAACCATGGTAGATGTGGACATTTAATGCACAAATGGAAAATCACAGACTCCCCAGCATGCTATTGTAGCTCCCCATGACACACCATCAAACATATCACCTCCTGCTGTCTAATGCATAAATATGAAGGAGGCATCACTGCATTAAATTCTGCCACTCCTCATGTAGCTATCTGGCTTAATCAACTTCAGGTGAAACTGTAAAACAAACAAGGAATCTTGTGGCACTTCTAAAAACTAACAAATGCATTTATCACATGAGCTTTTGTGGGAGAAAATCCCACTTCATCAGACGCTTTGAAGATGGGCAACTTAGTTGCAGCTCTATATCAGTCATATGAAAGAAGAAGGAGATGTGATAATAAGACGTTGTCTATGCTAGAAAGAGTGTACCAGTATAGAGTGGCAAGCCCTCATAGTGAAGACACAGTTTATATGGGCAAAAGGATTATTTTACCAGGATAACTTGTGCCAGTTCCCTGAACAAGCTAAGCTGAGTTGGCAAAATTACCTTTTGCTCATAGAACTGTGTCACCATCAGGCTTGTGCTGGCTTAGCTATGTCAGTCTGGGGTGTGATTTTTTTCCTACACTCCTAACTGACATTGCTATGATGGAAAAACTTTTACAGGCAGATGAAGCCTGTGTCATTTTCCTCTCAGCATTCATCAAACATTACCCTAGCCTTCATGATATAAAAAGTGGCTTAATTCAGTATCTATATATCATCTGTTTGATCCATTACTTTTTTTTTTTTTTTTTTAAAGAAACTGGTCCTGCACAGATAACAAATTAGCAAAGGGTTTCCACAAAAGGAGCTGTATCATATTTCAGCATGTGAGCTCGAAGCTCATTTTAGTGTATATGAAAATAAATCCACAATAATAGTATTTGCTATCACTCATTTCAAATACTCTGTCTGAACATGTTTCGTTTTGTTGCATTTAACACGACAACTTTCCAATTTAAATAACGTCAATAACTGACATCGCTGATTGTTTTTAAAATACTTTTCTGCTGAAAGGAGAGCAGTACTTCTGAAAATGCAGCAACAACAGGACTGCTGAAAGCATAAAAAGATAATTGAGCTTTCTTATAAATGGCACAAAGGAAAAATGTTCACCAGCAGGAAAGTATGACTTAAAGCAGAAGAGGTAAATAAATTCCTAATTTTCATCCTTTGTTTGAAACAAATTTAAAAAAAAACCAAAAGGGGGAGGCCTACAATAGCAGCCAAAACCAGTACAGTATCACTATGGTATTCTCTAGTTTTTTGTAGGATTATTGGAGAATACTGTAGCATATTATTTAAAATAAGGGATTGCCCTTTGAAGTCTGCAGTCTGGTGCCCCTTCTGGTATGTTTTACCTGATCCAGAATAGAAAAAAAACTATATTCTATAAGGAATATTGATCCAATCTTGTCTGTTGTATCAGTTAAAAATAGCTTTTGATGTGCAAAGAAAAGTCTGTCTTAAGAAAAAAAAGTTAAAATATTCTCCTCTCTATGTTATTGCAGAGTTGTTGTTGTTGATTTACAATCAGAATTTTTTATGAAATATCTGAAGGAGACCCAAATCTGTCCACCTACCACTCTTTAAAGAATTGTAAAAATTTCTTTTGTCCATTGAATAAAACAACAAAAGTCTGTTCAAACTCATTAGAAATCCACTACATATAACAGACCATCAAACAAAATTCTTCTCATTAAACTTTGTAATGCATTCCCTTAGGGAAGTTCTATTCACTTAGAATAGCTGGTCTTGATCAGAAATGGAATGCGTGAAAGCTGCAGATGCAGTAAAATTTGTGCTCAAATTTTTTTTAATTATAACTATGTTAGTTACAGTCAAATCTCTAAACTTGTTAGTTCGCAGGCTAAAGATAAGTGCTGGCAGGAGAATAGAAAGGTAAAGGAAAAGTTTGTGGAATCCTTCAATACCTGATGCTTAAGATGCAGCTTTTTTAATGCTATTTGATTCCTTTAAAACCAAACAAACAACAAAAAACCCACCAACAATTAAGCCTCTGAAAAACACCACTATTATTTATTTCTTCCTGCAATAATAAAATCTCATATTACCCCATTTTCTCCACAGTGAATTTAGAATGAAAAAACATTTAATGACTTTCTTTTTGCTCTTCCCTCCACCCCTGCCATCTTTTGTTAGTCTGTTTTTTCTTACAGCGATACCCTTCTCCATCCCTCTTGATTGGTAAATCATTATTAGGGTAGTGGGTCAAAATCGCCACTAGTGTAACAACTTCAGTGGACCTACATCAGGTTTTAATTTAGCACAATGATTGATTTCTTTGCATTAAGTAAAAAGTGCCAGCCAAGTCAACCAACTGATTTTTTTATGGTGATTTGCTTACATTCTAGCTTGGAAAAGCACATATAGGGAACACTTGTGCAGGTTCTTCATTCATGCTTCGTATATATGAATAATTCAGGCAACACTGCTCTCTGAGGTAAGGCATTTAGCTTATTTCAAGTGCTCTTTTACCACTACATCTTAATTGTATCACTAATCTCTGTTGGAGTGCTACATGTGGAACCATCAAGCATAGGTTTGCTTTGGGTGTGGGGGAGGGTGGCGTGCCATAAAAAAGGGATGGTGGGTTTTTGGTTTTGTTTTTGTTTTTTTTAATCAGTGACAACACTAAACTTCGCTTACTTTAAGGATGGGGCCTTGATCACTTCTGCCTAAGTTTCGCTTCCTTGCTTTCCAATTATCAAAGTTATCTCCTTCCGAAAGCATTACTGGCTGGATAACATCTGTACAGTAATCCACACTGCATGAATGGTACCACTGAAGTTTGTCTGTGCAGTAGCTCTTACCTGGGAGCTACAGTGTAAATACTTGCATCTGACAAAGTGGGTTGGAGCCCGCAAAAGCTTATGCCCTGAAGAAATTTGTTAGTTTATTAAGGTGCCACAGGACTCTTGTTGTTTTTAGTGCACATACTGTGGGCCCTGTGATTCCTTTTGAGATGGGGAGCACGCCAGTGGGGTAGCTATGCTTGGGCCTCGGTGTGCCTCTGAAAGCAGGCCTACCCAATCAGATTCTAAGAAACTCATCCTGCTTCAGTTTTGATTGTGACACAAAGCCTGTGACAACTCTTTTCAGCCACAGGCCTGCCATAAAAGTCAGTTCTGCCGATGCCTCTCAAGCACATATGTGAAAATAGAAAGTTTCATCTCTACTTAATGACATCCTAGCCTAATGTTAATGAAAAGCTCTTACAAAAGATGTTGCAGAGTTTATAACATGAAGCTTAACTTCCTTAAAAGCAGCAACATTGCATTTTATTATTTCACTACTGATGGTTGATTAAAGTCCAAATGAGTGTGTGTATACACATGCAGTGTTTGGTAAACCTAGTTATCAGACTATGTACAATAAGTAGTTCTCCAGCTCTGTACACAATTATACAAGTATGTACACTGGTAAATGTTTTGTCTATTATTTGTGTGCTGTTTATGTGAACAGATAGGTATTTGTTCTAGTATTGTTCTCTAGGCATAGTTACAGATAAAAGTTTGGTATAGTATTTTTACACGTAGGTGTGCCCTCAGATAGCTTATTTGATTTTGATTTGCTGTTCAGATAAAAATATTAGCTGTATTGGTATAGCTGTCTCATGAGTTTAATGATGTAGGAATGGTAATTGCATTAGGAGTTAAAAAAAATATAGAACAAATGTCAATCCCTCGTGCCACTCTACCAAGTGGTCACATGCTCGGTTTTTACTCTGCAAAGCATATACATCTTTCTCAGATGGTAGGAATGACCTCTGTGGGGCTGTTTTACACAACCCTGAACTGATTGGAGGACAAGTTTTCAGTGAGTTCAACACGTAGTGTGGGGATCAGCAATGCAAGCTCAGTGAGCCATCTGTGGCTCCCTGAGCATCCCCTTCTGGCTCCCTGGCAATCTCCTCCAAAGAGCCAGGTGTACTCCTAGGACTCCTGGCTGGCCCCAGCATTGTGGCCAAATCAGGGTCGCCAGGGTTGCCTTCACCCTCCCACCACAACCACATGAGCCGGAAGCAGCTCGCCAGCCGCACCACATCCCCTAACACTGGCAGGGGGTGTACAGGCGGCATGTGCTCCCTCCCTCTGTCCTTCCCTCTGCTGGCAGGTTGGAGCAGCAATGCCCTGCCTACCCCCAAGCCAGCCATCCCTCCCAAGAGCAGCTGGCGGAGAGCTGCAGTTTGTGGAGGTGGGGCGCTGGAATGGCCCACTGTCCAGAGTTCAGGCCACTTCGACTCCTCCACTCCAGGCCTGGACAGAGGCCACCTCACCACCAGCCCCTGGATCAGGCCTCTTCAGGCCTGGGGTGGCCAGGTGGAAGAGGCCTGAACTCTGCTTAGTGGGCCATTCCAAGGCCACACCTCTACAAGCTGCAGCCCTCTGCTGGCTGCTCTTGGGAGGGGTGGGCGGCTGGGGGTAGGCGGGGCAGTGCTGCTCCGCCTTGCCAAGGGAGGGAGGGCCAGAGGGAGATCGCACTGCCCGCACACACCCACACCAGCACTAGGGCGCCACGGCACAGCTGCTGGGCTGGCTTGGGCTCATGTGGTTTTGGTGGGAGAGTTGGGTGAAATGGCTCTTCTGTTCTTTTGGGTTGCTGACCCCTGACATAGTGCAACCTGCAACCCTCCACAAGGCGCCTCCCCTTCCAAACTACATGGCATATTTTATGCCTCTACTAAAGTGATAATCTGGACTTTTTGGTAATACTGTACACAGCTAGCACAGTGTGCTACCACTGCAAAAAAGGAAAGTTTTAATAGGAAGCACTGAGAATGCACTATTCCCCTGCAGGGCCGCACCTCATCCTCTGGCCATCTTTGATCTTTTTCCAGAAATGGAGGTGGGGTATGCTTTGATAAATAATTTTTATCATGACTTGCAGTGCAATAATAGTTTTATATTAGAGCCAACTCTGTTTCAGAAAGGATCTTCATTATAGCAAGAGGTTCCCCTTTACATGGATTTTTTTTCTCTAAATAAAGACACTTTTTACTAGTCTCCGTACCTTGAAAATTCGTTGTGCAGTTATTATGGCATTTATAATGACAAATGGCATTCATCAACTGCGTATCTTTCTATTGAGCTCTCTTCATTAAGATTTTTCACACACACACACACAGTTGTTTTCCATGCATGTGTATTGCTTGGCACCATTTTTTCTGGAACAGTAGCCAAAACTAAACCCTGTTAGGCGAGAATATTACATACCAGAGGGGAGGAAGTGTGTGGCTAAGGATGTTGACAATGTAATCCAAAATCTAATTCATTGGTTTAAATGTGGCTAGTGGTGTTCACTAGTCCGAAGGTGCTATCATCACACAGTTGTTCCAGGATAGCCTACGGTAAAGGAAATGGTGGTATTAGTGTCAGGACCTAATGGATACTTGCTGTCCATATCTGCAAAAACACTGTCACAGTTAATCTCTCTGTTGCAGAACCTGACCCTTCCTTGCTCCCCAAAATGTCAAACCAAAAAAACACCCTTCCCTTTCCACACACACATCACTTTGCAATGGGTTTTTTTTTTAAACCTGCACTGACTTTTTCACACTATGCTTTCTAAACATTAACAGACCCCTGCCCCCAAGGTCCCCAGTGCTGTTGCTTTCCTCTGTATAAGCTGAAATGATTTTTCTGCAAATGTGAAGGCATTGCCTTTGTGGCAGTTTCAGCAGTTAGCCCAAGGACTGACAGCCTGGAGGTGAATCAGAAATTAGGCATGTTAGTAGCTCAGCAGTGGGGAAATTGGCACTGCTGTGGACTGTTTTACCTGCTCTGAGGATTTCAGTCTGCAGGGCTTGTCAGTTCAATGCTTTTCCTGAACACTGTTAATGGCATAAAAAGAGAGAAACAGGTATATGAGTCATACAGAATTGCCTTAATGACAACCAAGGAAGCTCGAGAAATATAAAACCAAAGCCAGAAATGTAATTTAGATTTTAGTCCAGTTATGTCCATAGAAACGAACATTTAAAATGATGTTTATGGAGCTTGTAACTTTTCTGACATAAACAAGATCTTTTACTCTTACTGACCCTACAGAGCGTATACAACTATGAGAAAGTGTGGTGGATTTTGTTCTGCCTCATAGATATCATCCTCAAAACTGTTAGCCAGATTCTGCTGGCAAAATCTTTGTCTTTGAGGTGATAAAGGAAGAGAGTAAGTCACCTTGACTTCCTGATACCAGGATGAATGTTACTGCAAGTTGGGGAAAAAACTCAGCAACACCTTCTGCCCGGTGACCTGAGTAAATGTGGAAATTGCAGAGCAAGGGTAAACATGGACCCCCTCAATGTCACTTTGAGCATATCACTTTTCAGACTGTAACCAAAGTTGAAGAATTAAGAGAAAAGGAAAGGAAAGACAAAATGGCAAGGACATTGAATTGATCTCTTTCCCATACCCTTTCAGGCTGTGTTGTTCCTTCCACCTCATCAAACTGGGCAAGCTTTTAAACACAACAGCCACAATGTGCTGTACCTTATGAGAGAACCAACTACTTGGACTCCCTTCCAAGGCAGGGTCTCTCTTTCTCTCTCTCCCTGCCCCTCCTTCCATTTCCATTGACTGACTGGTAATATTCTGCCTGACTTCATTGAGAGGCTTTTAAAATCTTACTCTTTGCTATTAGTATTGATTAGCCTCTTAATGGGATTTTTTCTTTTCCTGGCTTGTGGCATCAAGTCATATATTCCTCTTCAGGGTTCTTTGTCTGGATTCACAAAGGTGAATACAGCTGTGGCTCAGCTCTGCTAAAGAGGTGCTAATCTACTGTACATTAAAAAAAGAAAAAGTACGCGTTGCATTTCAGCATTTGGAAGACCATGCCTAATGATCTGGTCATTTTGTTTGTATGAAATATTCAGGCTTAAAAAAATGTAAATTGCTAGGCTTCTGCAGATGAGGATTTGATAACCCAGTGAGCTGATGCTCAAACTTTCTATCTCTAGAGACCTGAGTTCTAAATTAGTTTAGGACACCAAATGTAGTAATTAATGTCTTCCATTTATTTATATAGCAGTTTGCAAGCTAATACATTCTCCCCAAGAAATAATCCAACACTAAACACAAACACTTTTGCAGTGCAACACACCAGCAGTTTAATAGGATAGAGCAGCGGTTCCCAACCTTTTTCAGGCTGGGGACCCCTTTTTAACTAAAACAAAAAATCTTTGCAGCTCCCCCGGCTGATTATGTAATATGACCCGCACAGGCAGACTCTGGCCCGCGCCACTCTGGTGGCTCCACTGGGACAGCCGGCGAGTGGCACTGCTGCCACCATGGCCCGCGCCGCTGGAGGGCCGAGCTGCAGTGTCTATGGCCCCCTTCCCTTGCCCCTGCCGAGGAGCCACTGCAGCCCCACCACCCTGCCGGGATCCAGCCTCAGGCAGGGAGAGGCAGACCAAGCAGGGAGCATTGGGACTGCAGCTGGATTCTGGCCCCAGTAAGGAGAGGCTCTGCTGACCCCCTGCAACATGTCCGTGGATACCTGGGGGTCCCCGGACTACAGTTTGGGAACCACTGGTATAGAGTACTACTAAGCAACTTAAGACAAAAAGCGAAGAAAAGACTATATAATTAAAAGTGTAGGCAAAGTCTTATGTAGAGACCACGCAATTAAGCAGATTACAATTTGGCCAAAATACCCTCAGTGTTTCAAAACTGTAACAGAACAACCACAAGGTGGCCCTTCCTCAGACATATTCTGGCTGCAGCACAACAGGCATATCTGCCTCAGTTTCTTTTTTTCAGAGTCCCCATTAATTCCACGCCAACCTCTCTTGCCCAAGTAAAGACCCCGTCCTCAGGACCAATTTATTACAAAATCACAGTGCAAATATTTTATAACAAAATCATATCATCCTTAAAAATCCTAAGAAATCTAGTTTCTTGACATCCCATCTACCACACTCAAGGTATCTTCTATCATACATGGGCTCTTCATTGGTCCTTTTTCTCTCATTATACGAAGGCAGCCACCTCAGACCTTCTGCCTGGAGTGCAACCCCACTTTTTCCATCTGGAACCATATAATCTCTCATAACATCTTATGACCCAGAGTGGCCTACAGCAAGGCTTTTCCACTTTTCTCCAGGCTCCAGCAGTCTAGCAAAGACGTCAGCAGGTAAAGTCCCTCTATTCAGCCTTCAGTCCTTTCTGGCACTCTGCTTCTATTCTTCAGCTCAGAAAACCAGCAAGCAGCTCCCTCTGAGGCTCTCTGGTTTGTGGAAACCAACTGGACAACCCCCTTTGCTGCTCTCTGCCCTGCCCTCTTGCTCACTTCTTTCAGCTTTCTGCCAGGAACCACCTAGGACTTCATTCACCTAGGGCTCCTACAGTTTCGTGCCTCTGACAGCTCTCACCTGCCTATCTCCTGACTCATTGGCTCTTCTAATTTTTAAGGCCCAGGAGCCCCTGTGAAGTCCAGCTGCAGGTCAGTTGACCAGTCACTGGTGCACTGGCTTCTTCCTTCTTAAAAGCCCGGTATTACTCTGTAACAGATCTTTTTTAAAATATTGCAGAATCAGCACTTTTAAACTCACAGCACCAGACACAAAACTGCAGCATTCATTCAGTACGAATTCAGAAGAAACTGTGTAGTTCTGAATCACCAGTACAACTGCCTTCTTGTGGAGTACCCATCCATGCTCTGACCCAGTAGCCTAACTTGTGAGTGCTGTGGGATCACAGCCCCAGGGTGGCCTGGCTGCAGGCTGTTAATTTGGTGGTCTCAGTCTTGTCCTTGGTGGAATTTATCCATTATATGATTTAGCACTTTTCTTAGAAACTTAATGTTGGTGTAGAAAACTCTCTCTAAAACAGATGATAGGGTTTTTGCCCCCACCAGTGTATCAAAAAAATGATAGTTGCTATTTCTTTGCCTCCATCACTAGCTCCCACTTTCTAGAATTCTTTGGTTACAGTTTGTTGCCATGGAATAGGAATTTCATGCAACCTTTAGCCTTCTTTGTTGGCTCTGCTGCCTGAGGCAGACATTCAGTTGCATCATTCACATCAGCTCACTGATACCACCCATGGTGTTGTTTAACAGCATCCATTATTATACAATATCCAACTCAAAGGCAGCATATACTTTAGACCTTGTATTTACAGTAAGGATGTCTACACTGTCTTCCTCTTGTGACAGGTGAACGAATAGCTGGAAAAGCTTATGACACACTGAATTGCAACCCATGAGAACTGATTGTGGTAGCTGTAAAAACATTTACATGCTAGTTGAAACCCTAAAATTTCTTTCTAGTTGGGTGGTTCTAATCAAGTAGACCTCAGCTTTCAGCTGGTCTGGGATAATATCAGTAACATTGGAGTCTTAGAATGAAAACTGAAAAGTTGTTCATAATGAGTTTACAGTTTTTAAACTTAAGGGAAAAAATAGGCTTGCAATAGAAAGTTTCTCAACTGGGAATAGAAGGTATAACAGAAGGAACAAAAGAGGGAGAAATATGCTGGAAAACATTGCAACATAGCCCAGCCATGAATATCCAATACAAAAAGTTTTCTTTGAGAAAAGCTGTTTCAGGTAATTTTACTGCAAAGGCATTGTCTTCTGAAAATGAAATCTAGACAGGATGTTACTGATGGTCCACATCGTATTTTCAATAAATGATAAACCTTCATGTTCTATGAAATATGAAAGCAGAAAGCTGCACTTTATTATATTCAGGAAAGGTTCACCCCCCCCCCTTTTGTTTAAATGTATTCATTATCAAAGGGATAGTGCCCTTGAGAAGCTGAGGCTGTTGGTTGTATTGCTGTGCAAGGAATTTAAGATACCTAACTCAAGTGTTCACAAATGATGATGCAGAGATGTGTAGTGCGGTCTTTCAAGAAGCCCCCAATCCATCTACTCAGTGCTGACACTCAGGCTGTAAGGAGACATCTTTGCACAATTACTTACATATTGCTTATTTGATGAGGTAGCTCTCCACTTCTAGCACATTCGTTGGAAGAGTTAGAAATTAAAGCAGAAGGGTTCAGTACCTTCTATTACAGACTTTGAATCTCATGACTCCATGTATGGAAATCCTATTGACAACAGAAGTTCTGTATTTGGAGTGAAGGCAAAGGATATTAGAGAGAGAGAGAGAACGAGAGAACGAGCAAACTTTTGTTGATGAGAAAGGAGAATTTGGCTTTATAAAGTTTCCTTCATCCTGCCCCTCAGGTAATTAAAGTGCTATGGATTGTTTAGGGTTAGTTGTTTGGGATGCAAATTATGCTTCACAGCTCTATTATGCTTCACTCTGCCATCCATGAATATTACTTATGAAAATAAATGCAATAAAGTTTATAATATAGACCACCTCCAAAAAGGAACCACACTGTCTCCAGTGAGAAATTTTAAGATTTCCAGCATTACTAGAATAATAATTTAACAGTTAGTAAAATATCCACCTTTGTTACTGGTTTCATTTATTATTCCACATTTCATCACTTTATAGTCTCTCACACACACATATAAAGGTAGATTATGTATAGACTTATTTTTAATATAAGCAGATGTTATTTTCTCATTTGAAAACATAGCTATTGCACTAGATATAATAAGTAATTAGTTCTCATAAAAATAACACTAGTTACTATAAGTTATCAGTAAATGTAATTGTCCTTTTATAACTGTTCCAAATGATGAGATGCTTTTAACATGACATTATGTATTATCACAACCATGGTATATTACAAGGTGAAAAAAAGTGTTATCCATGATACACAACGAGTCCTATGACACTTATCCATGATGATGTCTCAAAGGAAGTCTTGGGAAAGCATATAAAATACATGAAACTGTGCATCATCACTGTATTTTTAAATTTGTCTAGTTCTCATTTGGTAATAATCCCAGCTTGCCAGCTGCTGATGGAAATGACCATGCCATCTGAAATTCACCAGTTAAGCTGTCTTTCCCTTGCATTGGTGAAGTATCTGAACCAATAGTAGGAGCATACTCTGAATTAACCAGTTTATTGCCAGGCTTTACTATATTTTCCCCTATGATTTTATATGAACCAAAGGAGCTAGCTGGTCTCCTTTCTTGTTTTATCAATCCCTTTAGAACAATCTATGCCTATTGAAGATAAAAGGATGGTTTACTTACGTAACATACAGATTTGGACAACCTTAGTATCCTAGAATTACAAGTTCAGATCACAGCAGGGTTGATACAGTCCTTCAGCCATGTGAAGCAGATAAAATAAATCCCATGTAGCTTTGAGTGAGTAGGTCTTTGAGGTGAGACTTTATCAAATCGGCTAGTGAGCCACAGCCAGGAGCCCCTCTCCTGGATTCAGGTGGTTGAGGCATTAAAGCTGCTTTTACTGAGAATGAGTTAGGTGCAATTCCTGCAGCCTTGGCTTAGGACATTCCCCTCTTCTTGGCATCGTCCAGTGACTACATAGGTGTTGAAACTAGAGGTATTGGGGTGCTATTGCATCTCCTGGCTTGAAGTGGATTCCATTATATACAGAGTTAACAGTTTTGTTCAGTGGCTCTCAACACCCCCCACTGGGGTGCACCCCAATTGACTAGCTGAGGCAACTCTTCACCTTGCATGCTTGCTTCTGTGGATCACATTCTAAGGTGTTTATCTTGCTCCAATCATTGTATAGGAAGATGAGGGGACCTAACTCAGGCTTTGTGGATCTTACTGTTGTTTCTGTGATTTTCTAGGCACCCAAAGGTTAGGTGTTCCAGTGTTTGGCCTCACAACACCAAAATCTCTTTGTGAATTTTGGCATATAGATGTCAGGCTCCAAAACACCACTTTTTAACACCCAGTGTTTAATAGGCCATCATTTTATTAAATTACAGATGGACTCTTCCTCCCACAAAGTCTGAACACATGTGAATTTCAGGTTGCTTGGAATCTGAACCTGGATCAAAATTTGAATTTTAGGTAGGCCCTAATTTCATAATAGGCAGGAGCAAATCCCCTGATTTGACCATTCTCAGGCTCTAGGGTCTTCACAATCCAGATCCAAATACTGTGTTTTGGGATTGTCTTCATAATTCAGTAATATTCTCTCTTTCTCTCTCACTTATAATGTTCCAATCTTAATGGTATATAGGAGCCCCCAGTCCAATGACATTAGAAATCAATGGAAGACTTTCATTTTACTTCAGTGAGTGTTGAATTGAGCCATGATGTCAATATGAGAATCTGGATTCCTAGCAGTTCTGGTGCAGGAGGCTAAATCAACATCTTTACCCCTTCATTAATATGATGCTATTGTGTTTATATCAGCCTTGTTTATCCCATGTGTAGTTAGTGCCATCTTGTTATGAATATGAAATATGCAAATTTTGGGGATATACTTTAATAGTGGGTCCATCTGGTAGGATATTTTATTATAGAGATGTGTGAATGCAGTTGCCATGCAATACACTTTTACACACAGCGACCACGAGTTACAAAAACAAGGAAAAACATCTCATGCTTCTTCCCTTATTTGTATTTCATATTAATTGTTTATGCAGCTGATTTTAATTTTACACAAAAATGCAATTTGAGTGAAAAGCCCCAACACAGTCAGTACTGGATCTATGTGTACACACACACACACACACACACACACACACACACCTTTCCTAAACTGACAAGGCAGCTATTACTCTTCTCCTGTATATGAAAATAAAATCTTAAATGTGAGGAAGAACATGTAAACCTCAGCCATTATACTCTCACTTGTACCATTGAAAACCAGGAGTTTTATGTATTGAAGTTAATGATATTAACCCAGTGTAACTGATGAGTGGAGATGCAAACCTTACTAATTTATATTTACATAGTGCCTTTCATCCCAAACTATTCCACTGTGCTTTACAAACTATTAATCAGACCCTGAACCCACTAATAATAATACTTAAAAGCACTTACATCCAGATGAGATCTCTCAAAAACAAAAACCCCTCACAAGGCTGATTAAAATTATGAGCCTGATTCTGCAACTATAATTTACAAAAGTAGCCCCAATGAGTAGTAAGGATTGTACAATCATTTGCTACTGTCCATCATTTCTCATTCACAACGATTAACTCCACATGGTTGTCTCCTTCCGTCTGAAGCTGGTAGCGAGAAGTTACAACTGTTTCTGATATCTGACAAATGAAATATGTTACACCATTTTTTACCATATGTGAAATATGTTATACCATTGAAACATCTTAACTTGTAACTCAAAGTAACTTGAATTAGCCAATCCCATAAACGCAGGAACATAGCCAACCTCATGAAGATAGGAAAAACATAGCAAAGGACTAATTCTTCCACAAAATGTAGTCCACGTCAAATCAGACCTATAGATACAGATATTTTACCAAGTAAAAATGTTTTACATATAAATATAAAAAATTTCTGTGATAAGGATATGATCCTAACCTTATCTGAAGATACTTGATAATTATACACTAGGCATTATGTATTCTCTATCTGTCTCTGGATATGTATACACAAAGAGAACTTTCCTTTGAGTCCAAAATTCAAACTCTACTCTAAGTATGGATTCCTGGACATTAATGCTGCTATTTCTCCTTCTTTGCACTAAGTAATTCTCTGAGGATTTCCAGGATGAAAAGTTCATTAATTTATTCTTATGGAATTGTTATACCACTTACTTCTACATTTTTATATGTGTGTCTCTCTACCTATATGCATAAAATTGTTTTTATTACCTAGAAGTTAAGACTTGGTTAATGTAATAACTTTCAGGTTAAATCTAGATATCCTATATAGTAGGCTAGGGAATGGGGTAAGGCACAGAGACTGCAAAGGTTTATTGTGTCCTACTGATGGCAGTAAAATTGACAAGTTCCCATGGCATAGAGGTGCTAGTCTAGTTCAGCACAATAAACAACGGCTATGTCTACATTGGCAAATGAGTCTGAACTAAGGAGGTTTAGTCCAGACTTATTTAGTCCATAGTTTGAATTAGGCAAAACCTGTGTAGCCAAGAAACTTCTTAGTTCGAACTAGGGAATGCCTAGTTCGAACTACTAAGTGCCAGGGTTAGTCCGGACTTACATGCTTAGTTTGAACTTGAGTTCGAACTGAGTGCATGCAAGACTTGAACTAAACCTTAGTGTCAACTTAAGAGGTTCGAACTAAGCCATTAGTTCAACCTAACCATATGTTCTAGTTTGAGCTAAGCATTAATTTGAACTAGAACACACAGTTAATTCAAACTAAAAAGTTCCTGGTTAGTTCGAACTAAGCTCAAACTTCTTAGTTTGGACTAAGAAATCCAAAGTAAATTTGGCTAATATAGACATAGGCAATGAGTCTGGTGGCACTTTTAAAGACTAACAAACATATTTATTGCATGAACTTTCAAGACACTTAAAGGTAAAGTTGAGGTATCCATCTTGATATTTTCAGATTTATCAACTGCTTTTGATACCATTGTTCATGAGATCTTGTTTATATGCCTGTAAACATTGGGGGATATAAGGAGGTGGATGACTGCTTAATGGCTTAGTTCCTAACCCTCAAAAGCTATGTCTGTACTTCCCAAACTTAGCTCAAATTTGTTAATTCAAACTAATAAATTCAAATGTAGTTCAAACTACATTCAGACATATTAGTTCAAATTAACAACGTGGACTAAATCAAATTACAATTAATTCAACTTAACCCACTTTGTTAATTCAACCTAACTGCCCTTAGTTCGAAGTAACAAAGTGGACTTAAATGTCCACACTGTGCCAAGTTTGAATTAAGGATCAAACTAAGGGCTTACGGTATTTCGACCTAAAGGCAGGTCTTACTAGTTCAGCAAAAAAAAACAAACCACCCAACAACCAAGGAGTTGCGTGGCACTTAAAGACTAACAGATTTATTTTTCACATGAGCTTTCATGGGAGAAAAGCTTTCATTAGTTTGAATTAAGGAATTCCTTAATTCAGACTAATGAAAATCTAGTGGAGACAGGGACTAAGTTAGTTCAGATTAAGCCTCCTTAATTCAAACTAACTTGCAAGTGTAGACATAGCCAAAGAGATCCCAAAAGACTGGATTTGCAACCTTTTATCCCAGAGGTTCTCATAACACGTAGACTTCCACAGGATTCCATCTTATCCTTCTTCTTGTGTAGGAGATATAGAAGACAGTCAGGAGGAAACCTGGGGGAAGGGATGGAACTTGAGGGGAACAGGGACTGTAATATCAGAGATAAAAGAGAAGGTGGTTGGAACATTGGGGGGGGGAATCAAATAATTATGTTACATGTTCTAATGAAGTTTTAATACTTGAGGCAGGTGCAGGAGGCCAATCCCAGGAGAAAATACAAGGAGGTAGATGTAATAGAACTGAAAATCAACTTGGGAAAGTAGGGCAATCAGCCTGGTATCTTAGGTGCCTATACACAAATGCAAGGAGCCTGGGAAACAAGCAGGAAGAATTGGTAGTACTGGCGCAGACAAGGAACTATGATATAATTGAAATAACAGAGACATGGTGGGATAGCTTGCATGACTGGAACTCTGCCATGAATGGGTATAAGTTGTTCAGGAAGGACAGACAGGGAAGAAGAGGGGGAGGAATAGCACTATATGTAAAAGAGCCCTACGACTCCTCAGAGCTCTGTTATGGAAGTGGAACCGAGCCAGTTGAAAATCTGTGGGTTAAGCTTAGAGGAGAGAGCAACAAGGGGGATGTTCTGGTGGGTGTCTGCTATAGACCTCTAGACCAGAAGGAGGAGGTGGATAACTCATTCTATGGACAACTGGCTGAAGTTTCCAGATCACAGGCCCTGGTTCTCATGGGGTACTTCAATTACCCTGACATCTGCTGGGATGCCAATACAGCAGTGCACAGGAAATCCAGGAAGTTTTTGGAGAGTGTAGAGGACAACTTCCTGGTACAAATGCTAGAGAAACCAACTAGGGGCCTTGCACCTCTTGACCTGCTGCTCACAAACAGAGAAGAATTGATTGTGGACATAGAAGTTAATGGCAACCTGGGCAGCAGTGACCGTGAGATGGTGGAGTTCAAGATGCTGATTAATGGAAAGAAGGAAAGAAGCAAAACGCAGACCCCGGACTTCAGAAAATCAGATTTTGGCTCCCTCAGGGAAGTGATGGGCAGGACCCCTTGGGAGGCTGATCTGAAGGGGAAACTTGTCCAAGAGAGCTGGTTGCATTTTAAAGAAACCCTGCTAAGGGCACAGGAAGATACCATTCTGATGAGCAGGAAGAACAGCAAATGTGGAAGGCACCCAGTGTGGCTTAACAGAGAACTCTGCACTGAGCTAAAGAATAAAAAGGAAGTTTACAGGAAGTGGAAGCTTGGGCAGATGATTAAGGAGGCATATAAAGATATTGCTCGGGACTGCAGGGATAAAATCAGAAAGGCCAAAGGACAATTGGAGTTGCGGCTAGCAAGGGATGTGAAGGATAAAAGGAAGGGGTTCTACAAGTATGTCAATAACAAGAAGAGGATCAGGGCTGGTGTAGGTCCCTTACTAAATAGCACAGGTATCGTCGTGATGAAGGATGAGGAAAAGACTGAAGTGCTCAATGCTTTTTTTACTTCAGTTTTCACAGTGAGGGCCAGCTCCCAACCCACTACACTGGGCATGGCAGATGGGAGAGAAGAAGAGAGACCCTTGGTGACAGAAGGTCAGGTTAGGGACTACCTAAAGAAGCTGGATGTTCAAAAGTCCATGGGGCCGGATGACCTGCATCCGAGGGTGCTGAGGGAGTTGGCCGATGAGGTAGCAGTACAGCTGGCCATTATCTTTGGAAACTCGTGGCGAACGGGAGAGGTACCAGAGGACTGGAAAAAGCAAATATAGTGCCTATCTTCAAGAAAGGGAAAAAGGAGGATCCGGGGAATTACAGACCTGTCAGCCTCACCTCAATCCCTGGAAAAATCATGGAGCAGATTCTGAAAGAATCCATCCTGAAACACTTGGAGGAGAATAGAGTGATCAGGAACAGTCAGCATGGATTCACCAAGGGTAAATCTTGTCTGACCAACCTCATCACTTTTTGTGATGAGATGACTGGATTTGTGGATGCGGGAAGAGCCATTGATGTGATATACCTTGACTTTAGCAAGGCTTTTGATACGGTTTCCCACAGCATTCTCATCAGCAAGTTAAGGAAGCATGGGTTGGATGTGTGGACTGTAAGGTGGATAGAGAACTGGCTACATCAACAATTTCAGCATGTAGGAATCAATAGCTCCATGTCTAGTTGGCAACCAGTAACAAGTGGTGTTCCTCCCCAGGGGTCGGTCCTGGGGCTAGTGCTGTTCAATATTTTCATTAATGATCTGGATGATGGGATTTATTGCACACTCAGTAAGTTTGCGGATGACACCAAGCTGGGGGGAACGGTAGACACGCTGGAGGGCAGGGAGAAGATTCAGGAAGACCTTGACAAACTGGAGCAGTGGGCCAATAGAAATCTCATGAGGTTCAACAAGGACAAGTGCAAAGTCCTGCACTTGGGATGGAAAAACCTCATGCACTGCTACAGGCTGGGGAGCGATCAGCTAAGTAGCGGCACCGTAGAAAGAGACCTGGGGGTCCTGGTGGATGGGAAGCTGGATACGAGTCAGCAGTGTGCTCTTGCTGCCAGAAAGGCCAATGGCATACTGGGCTGCATCAGAAGCAGCGTTGCCAGCAGATCGAGGGATGTGATCATTCCCCTCTGTTCGGCACTGGTGAGGCCGCATCTGGAATACTGTGTCCAGTTTTGGGCTCCCCACTACAAAAAGGACATGGACAAATTAGAAAGAGTCCAGCGGAGGGCAACAAAAATGATCAAGGGGCTGGAGCACAAGCCCTATGAAGAAAGACTGAAGGAACTAGGCTTATTTAGCCTGCAGAAGAGAAGACTGAGGGGGGATTTGATAGCAGCCTTCAACTATCTGAAGGGATGCTCCAAGGAGGATGGAACTCAGCTGTTCTCAGTAGTAACAGAGAACAGAACAAGGAGCAATGGTTTCAAGTTGCAGCTGGGGAGGTCGAGGCTGGATATTAGGAAAAACTTTCTTACTAGGAGCATGGTAAAGCATTGGAATGGGCTGCCTAGGGAGGTGGTGGAATCTCCATCTTTGGAGATGTTTAAGGCCCGGCTGCATAAAACTCTAGCTGGAATAATTTACTGCGAGTGGTCCTGCTTTTTTTGGCAGGCGGTTGGACCAGATGACCTCATGAGGTCCCTTCCAACCCTATGATTCTATGACTAGTGACTAGGCCTGTACTACTGTGTCTTCATTTTGCAGATATGCTGATGACACATGGCTTTGTGATTCTCTCTTCCACGTTAGCTAGTCCAGATAAAACAGAGAGAATACTAGGTTGGGAAAAATCAACTGAAACATATACTGAGGAGAACATTGGCCCCCTCTAACTGAGGTTTGTTCACAATTTATTTATTGAACTCAGGTAATCTGGTTAGACTCACAGTTATTACTGGATGATCAGCTTTTACTAGTATACGCTAGGATGGACTCTTTTTCATTTTTGCCTGGCCAGATGATTTTGACCTGTACAAAAGAATGGCTGTATGTAGTCAGACCAATGGTCCATCTAGCCCAGGGGCCTTTCCTCTGACAGCAGCTAATGCCATGTGTGTCAGAGGGAATGATCAGAACAAGGAATCCTTAAGTGATCCATCCCATGTCATCCATTCCCAACTTCTGGCAAGCAGAGACTAGGGACACTTCAGAGCATGGGGTTGCATCCCTGCCCCATTGATGGACCTAATCTCTATGAACTTATCTAGTACTTTTTGAATTCTGGTATAGTCTTGGCCTTTACAACATCATCTGGTGAAGAGTTCCACAAGTTGACTGTGTATTATGTGAAGAAATACTTCCTTTTGTTTGTTTTAAACTGCTGTCTATTACTTCCATTTGGTGAATCCTAGTTCTCGTGTTATGAGACTAACATATAACACTTCCTTATTTAGCTTCTTCACATCAGGTATGATTTTATAGACTATCATAATTCCCCTTAGTCATAAGTCTCAGTTTTATTATCTCTCCTCATATGGAAGCTGTTCCATACCCCTAATAATTTCTGTAGCCCTTTCCTGTACTTTTTCCAATTCTAATATATCTTTTTTCTGAGATGGGACAACCAGATCTGCATGCTTTATTTCCTCTATGGACATTACTGCCCAATTCTATCACTAATCATGGCACAGTAGTGACTGGATTATTCAATCAGGAATTATCTGGAGAGAAAGTGGAAAGCTGGCATTGGTTATATACGTACTTATTCAGCTCCGATGATGCAAGTTCAATATTTGCATAACTGGGTCAATTATTTAGCAATCAGCATGTGCATATGCTACATCTGTACAACTGAACAGATCACCTGCCTGGTAAAATATAAATGTGTATTCCAGTGTAAAGGAGAGAGAGAAGAAGTACAATTCAACCTTCTAGAGCTAGCTGATCATGCATTTCAATATGAAATAGTCAGCATTTATTCACTTACTTCACTCATTACAAGTGTGTTCCTCATCTACTAACCTAAAAACCCTTGCTGCTGCTGTCAACTCCATCAGAAGTGACATGCACCTGACTACGAACACTGTGGGTTAAAAAGAATCCATGGAAATCTTCCTAGTTCAAGACTAAGATCAAATACCAAAGGGATAGCCGTGTTAGTCTAGTCTAGCAAAAAAAACAAGGAGTTGTATGGCACTTTAAGACTAACAGATTTATTTTTCGCATGAGCTTTCGAGGGAGAAAATCCCACTTCCTCAGATGCTTCGCAGATGGGTGAACTTACAGAATGGAATGAAAATAAATGCAAGGGGGTGTAAAACATAGGATCAGGTCATACAGTAACAGCAAATCAGAGCAGTTGTTAGGTCAAATAGTCTCTTGCTTTCCAGGGCCAAGAGTGGCTGGGAGTACTGCAAAAGAAATGCACGCAGCCTGCAGGTATGGAAGGAAGTGTCTCACATCATTCAGAAAAAACAAACAAGGAGTCCCAAAGCACTTTAAGACTAACAAATTTATTTATTGCACGAGCTTTTTTTTTTGTGGGAGAAAATCCCACTTTGTCAGATGCTTTTTTCAAAGCACCTGACAAAGTGGGATTTTCTCCCACGAAACCTCATGAAATAAATAAATTTTGTTAGTTTTTAAGTGCCACAGGACTCTCATTTGTTTTATTGAACTAGACTAACACGGGTACCTCTTTGGAACTTGGCATCATTCAGCAATGAGCCCTAGAGGGTAGAGAAGCAATACCGATGGATTCCAGAGGGTATACCATCCAGTTCTTAGCCAGAAGGATGGTTGACACTATCCCTCAGTGCAAAGAGGGGTGGTGAGGAAGTGTTTTAAAACACGTATGGTGGTGGGCGGGAAAGCAGGGAAGAGAGGACTCTTGGGGCTCCATCAAGGATGCAGAGGAGACACTGAAGCAAAAAAGATATATTCTCAAACAAATGCTTCTATTTAAATAATAAGCTGAAAGGCAAACTCCCGTTCTGGGGGGATGTTAATTATAGATTTCTTCTCTAGAAGCTTCTCCTGCTTTACCCCTAGCTCTTCCCTCAAAGCTGAAGATCAGGGAACCACTCTCTTCCTGAAAGTCAAATAAATTGTAACACTTCCTGAGCCATGCTGCTTGGCTATGCTGTGATTGGATATATGAAACAAAAGAGGCAATGACTGATCATGGTTTTGCAACCCTTTTGAGAAGCATTATCACCTTAACAGAACAGCAGCTTCATGTTTCCCTGCACAACAGCTTTTCAAAGCTAAAATGCTTTGCATCCCAATTTCCCCAGTCTATCTAAGTCAGGGGTCTCCAACCTGGGGTTCCAGAGCCATGTGTGTCTCTTTAGCTGGCCCTTTGTGGCTCCAGATCTACTCCCTGCCACTGGTGGACCCTGCAGGTGGCCTGCTCCTGGCTACAGCGTCCTCAGACATTGAGGAACCCCGTGGGAGGGCCAGCAGGCACCCTGGCCCAGCTCCCAGCCTCCTCCACCAGGAGGCTACACCCATTGATGCTCTCAAATTACTTGGTTATTGAAGGAAATTTTAAAAAATGGCTCTTCTTATCTTTTGGGTTGCTGACGGGGTCTAAGTGCTTGCATGCTGAAAATCCCTCGCCTCACCCCCCCCCATGTTCTTTGGCAAGAAATACACAGAGTCTTCCCTTTTGAAAGCACAGTCACTGCTCCTTTGGTTATTTAATTAGTGAGAACTCGCTAAGGGCCCATGTAAAACCCTCAGAGCTGCAGAAACACGAGAGTCACACTTACACACCTCCAGTAGCTGGGAATACTCTGCTAAGAGTGGCGATTCAGTAACTGTTATTCCAACCCACAGGTCAGAGGAGCAGCTGCAAAAGGGCAGTCTGCACATTAGGGAGGTGGGGTAGTTTCTCCAGGAACCAAAGCCACTGCAAGCTCTGTTCCTTGGGCTCTGTGCAGGATTTCAGAGTCCAAATGCTATGTTGTGCCTTGCTTTGAAATATACTAATTTCTTTTTTAAATTAAGGGCAAAAAGCTGGGAAATGTGCAGTTACCCAGTCATAACAATTTAGGGGTTTTTTTCCCCTCCACATTCAACATACTAAAAATAGAAGGAGGAATGTTCAATAGGTGGGGTAGTGAGCAGGTCCTAATCCCACATGAATGAAGTGAATGGGAGCTTTGCAGTGGACTTAAAGGGGCATAGGTTCAAACCCAAAGTGCACTAATTTTCACTGCAAAGCACCTCCTTTGGACCCAAGTGAAAAATAAATTTAGTGGTTTCGTCTTACAGCTCCTCACAAAAATGCCCTGCAGCCTGGAATAATGGGCAGTCTTTACTCAGTTGATGGCCAGGACTAGAGTTGCAAGAGTGTTGCAGGCTGTGATTGAAGTATGTTTATGTTATCTGAGCTGTTTGAAACTTAGAACAACTATCTTCAACACTATCCCTGGCTCAGGTCACTGTCCTTAGCCCAACATTTCTGTGAGTGCTAAATTGACCCAATAAGATGCACTAGAAGTGTGTATTTTTGTAAAATGGGAGTGACGCAGCGCTTACCACCTTTAGAAATCACTTTTGAGACCCTTGGCTGCAAAGAACTATAAATACAGAGTGCTATGTATAGACTATATGGCTATATCTACATCTACTTTTTTAGTTTGGACTTGCTAGTTCAAACTAAAGAAGTCCGAGGTTAGGCTGAACTAGCTTCGGGATAGTTTGAACTAACCGTGGCTTTTTAGTTCAAACTATATCTGGACATCCTAGTTCAAACCAACTTTTTAGTTTGAACTCAAACGCATGGCTAGTTTGAACTAATGGCTTAGTTCGAACGTGACGTTAGTTCGAGTCTTGCCCGTACTTAGTCTGGACTAGTAAGACCCCTTGCTTAGTCCAGACTAGCGGCTTTGAACTAAGTTTACTACTATGAGCTAAGTAAAGCATGCTTAGTCCAGACTAATTTGGCAATGTAGACATAGCCTATATGTCTTTGTATCTTTAGATGAAACAGCCTTTTTAAATACAATTATTATTACAGCAGTAATCTTGGATAGCTCTCTGGGCTAAATTCTGGGTTTAGCAAGTGTAACTCATTACATCTGTTCACATCAGCTCAGAATTAAACCTTTAGTGCCCACACACCAGGCACAGCATTTAACTTTTTTGTACTTTGAATTATTCTCTATTACTTTAGATCACTGAGTGTACAATTGGGTAAACATACCACCTCTGCAGATTCAACCATTTGAACTTGCAGACCCAAATGCAGTGGTAATGTAAACAGATGCAACTCTGCTGAAGTCAGTGGAGTCACACCTGCTTTCATGGGGGCTGCATTTGGCCTTTAAACGCTGTGGCCTAATCCCTTCTAGAGCAAAACCTGAATTAAATATTAAGTGCCTTATTCTTCAGCCATACTCAAACTATAGTCATTAAATATCCAAATACTCCATTGATTTTCAGTTGGAGACTACTTGTGTAGTTAGGTACTACTGAGTTTGAGCATGCAAGCTGTAACTGGACCTAAAAGGAAAATTGCACCTGTTTTGTTCAGCATTTAAATTTCATAATGCAGGGAACAATTCACATAATCACAAATGTATTTTTAAAAATAATGCAACTTTTAAAAAGCTATATGTAGTTTATTCAGCTTTTTCGCCCCCTTCTTGGTTGTAAAACTAGAATTGCAGCCATTTGGAAAATGGTTTATAATTTCTTCCTTTGGAGTCCCTTTTTTGTTAGTCTCTTTTCATCAAAACAAAGTTCAGAAATACCAAACTGTAATTAAAACCTTTACATTCAAATATTTCTGCTTATTCTTGAAGTAGAGACACCATAGTTCCATTACTGAGTCTATTACTGGATTATTGTATTTCCCTGGCCAGCTCACTTTTCTGTGCCTCATTTTGTCACCTCTGAAATGAGCATAGCAATACTTAGCTGCCTCTACAAGAAGTTGTGATGCTTAGTTTTTAAATAGCACATTTTACATGTGTGTATCTCAAAGCACTTTACAAGCATTAACTATCTTCAGAATTTTGCAGGGCTGACCAATATCACTGGAGTTTTCCTTAAACATGGAGCTATTTAAAAGCTTGACTTTTCCTTAAGTATTTTTGCTTTTGGTTGAAACCCAATGATGCCTACATAACACTTAACTCTGATGTCAATGAATAGCACACCACTCAGTCCTTGCTATAGCTATGAGAAGAATGGAAATAAAACACCAACTCATTTTTATCTGGTGACTATACCATAAAATTTAATAAAGCAGTAATAGGTAAGACACAGGGAACTTCCAAGGGATTAATGACCAAGGAGAGGAGCTGATGGTACACACTGAAGCCTTGGGGTGTTAGCCAATCATGAATACCCAGGCATTGCCCACTATCTAAGTAATATTGCTATTATGAAATAAATCATTACAATAAAAATGGTGTATGGAGAGTAGTAATCTGCTTACTGGCCAGCAAATTGGATGGATCTAGGTGGGGGACTGCATTTCTCACACCTCAACCCCTCTAAATGATGCTCAGACCCAAAGTCAAGGAGGTCTCGAAGGTGAATGCCTCTTTATATCCTCTGCTGGCCCATAGATAGACTGGCATTCTAACCTTAAGACATTGTTGTTGTTTTTAAATATTTCCTTTGAGGTTACCTTTGCCCTCTGGAATTTTTGAATAACATCCACCAAGTTTCAGGATGGAAGAATCCCTCTGTATGTATTCATGGAATTCCTAGAGGGGGAAAGCCAGATCATGGTTTCAGAACTGTGGAGCAAGGCAAATGGTACAACCTAATATAGTTCTAAATGACCATGCAAACCACAGAAACATATAAAAGGATGAATAATGCTTTTTCTGGCAGGGAAGTTATAAGGTTTGTTTAGAAAGGGGGAACGGACATATCTTTTAGGTGGGGTATGTACTTTGGTTTTCCTCCTATAAATCTCTCATCCTCTGTTTTTGTATACATCAAGAATCTGCCAGTCTCTTGGACCCTTCTCTGTCTCTGTGTTAAGGAATGATCCATCCTTTCAGTAAGTACCCATCTACATGGAGGCCTTACATCAGACATATGGGACTTGAGGCAGCAAAGGGTTTTCATACCTTCACCTGCCCTTGAATTAAGCACTAATCCATATCTGGAATCTGCATATTCTTCTCCCTGGCCTCTCTGGGTCGCAGAATTGCTCTCATTCTCAGCACCTACAGCTCCTGCTTCCTGGTGCTGGGAAGGTTTTATCACACATTACAGATTTACATAATAATCTCCAGTCTCATATATGAAAATCTGGTTTGGTTAAATCCAAAAGCACATCTACCACTATATCAAGGCATTTATTTACCACCTGATAAACATGTTCAGGAGCTCTTGCTTGGTTCCTCCCCCTTAACTCCAACCTGCCTTACCCCAAATACACACCCACGCACCAGAGTCTTATTTGTACCGTGGCTTCAGAATGGAGGAGAAGCATGCCAAGATTTGTGGGTGCAGAGCCCACAGAGCTGAATCACAAAGTGCTGGCCACATGGGTTCCCTATCCACCAGCTAGTATCTTTACAACAAAAACAGAGCAAAGCAACAAAAAAGCCAACCACCCAAGCAACTTATGAAGAGGGGCACACCCAGTTAGTTCTCGAGTCCAGACCCTTTGTTATTTGATCAGAGGCAGTGCAACTTACCCAGAAAGGAGCCGTGCTTATTATATTCTTGCAACACCACTATGCAAAGCTAACCGTGTGCATTAGTCAGTTGATCTAGGTATGCACATTAATCACATGGGGGGGGGGTCGGTCCCTTGGGACGGGGCAGAAGATGCTTTGTCTGCATGCTCCCAGCGTCCAGCAGCGTGGTGCTGAAAGCCTGAGGACGCTTTGCAGCCCAAGACATCTTCTCTCTGCTGCCTTTTCTTCCTTGGCGTGGCTCCCCAGCCCCTGCATTTCCTCCCTGCACCTTTAAGAAGCCCATCGCTCGCTGGTGGGGTGGCGTGCTGGAGCTCCACGGAGGAAGTTACGCAGCCTGGATCAGGCACTGAGATAAAAGCCACGACTGTGATTGAAAGTGATGGCAAAAGGATTTTAGCCTCGGTATTAACTTGCAAGAGGAGCACAAGCGAGGGGGTGGGGGAAGGGAGGATAAAGGCAAGCTCCCGGCCATCTGCCCTTGAGCTCAGCTGGGGAGGCTGATTGTCCTGGCTGAGAAGAGGGGAACCAAGCCAGGCGCGCTGGGGAGCTTTGGGATTTGCTTTTCTTTCGGGGTGGGGACTGCTGGGGCGAGAAAAAGTTAACTTCCTTGGCCCTGCTCTGCTCCGCCTTTCCAAGCTCCCTTGGCCCCTCTCCGTGGGGGGAAGGTGTTTGCCATTCCCCCCTGCGCCCCGGCCCCTCTCTCAGGTTGGCTGTTGAAGAAGTAGCCAGGAGGTGGGGGAAGCCTTCCCCGCCCAGCCAGCAGGCGAGAAAACGTGCGCGGCCGCGGAAACCTCCTCGCTGCACCGAGTGGAGACGCGCCGAGCCCGGGTAAGGAGCCCCCTGGGTGCGGAGAGCTGGGGAGGGGGTCCCCAATCTCCAGCGCAAAAGCTGCCTCGCCACGGCTTCGTCCAGCCGCTAGGCTGTAAGACGGGCAGAAGCGCCCACCTCCCTCGGCAGGAGGCGAGGCAAAAGTTGCTTGGCGGGAGTGGCGAGGCTGTCCTTTTTGTTTCGCGGTGCTATTCACGGAGCGGCTTGTTTTAAGAGGATGGATGAGGTCTGTTCCCCTCCCGCGGCAGCTTTCCTGGGGTGTTTGGGCGCCACAGGACAGGCAAGGCGTGTTTCAAGCGTGAAGTTACACTTCGGTCTTTGCTGCAAAACTTCTCTGGCGTCCCTGCCTACCCCACGCCCCTTCACTGCTGCTTGGCGGGCTCATATTATAAAAATAAAACAAAAGAACAGAGCTGGGGTTTGTTTGGAAAGCAGGCAAAGCGGCACCCACCCTGCAGGTCTCCTGGCTTTTGGGAATAAAGTGCACCCATACAATAATTGGTTTGCCTGTATGTGTGTGTTTAGGCAGCCGCTAAATTGTTTACTCTTCTCTGCCTCCTGTAAGGAGATGATGCACAGATTCTTCTGATTAAGGAGGGCTTTGCAAAACTGTAAGAACACACAAATCCCATGTGCAAATACTGTCTGAACAAACATTTCTTGAAAGCCTCACCTATATTTATTGCACCTAACTTTGTACAGGGCAAGTATTACGAAATTAACCAGGACTGTATCTTGGAATTTGCAGTGCCTGCAGTTTTCCCAAACTGACAGAGACCTAAGATGCAGACTAACACCACAGTCCCCTGGTAACAAGTTCTAATTTCCCAACAAATGGTTTGCAGCTATTTTTTATTCTGTCTCCGAAGTTAGTTGCAAGAGCTTCCGGAAGCATACTCTCAATTATTTCCTCAAGTTTTCATCCTTCTTGTGCCAAGGAAATGGTGTTCTCCCCCCTTTAAACTTTCTTTTAGAGTTTCAGAATAAGTGATGCCAGGCTCCAGATCATCATATTACACTGATATCTAATTTCCTGTTTTGCCTGCTTTCTAACATTAGTCCTTGAATGATCTAAAAATCTTTGTTAAAGAAACCTTAAGTGAAAAGGGGGGAAAAAAGCATCAATTTATCTGGCACTACAAATGCATTAAGAACAGCAGCTAAATGTCAGTGAGATTTGCAATCTCTGTTAGAAATATGGTTCTGAGTTTTGCAACATCATGTGCCTGCCCTATTACATGCTGGGGGCATATTGTCTAACTACTTATTAGGAGGAATTAAAGGGGGTATCACTAACCTGGAGGAGAGAAAAGGGATTAAAACCGTTTCTTGCACACAGTGTCTGTCAGTCTTTTTTATTTTAATAGTTTGAGGCAACACTTCTGAAAAAACTCCATCAAGTTTACTTTTTGTACTTAATTCCAGAGGAGGATGTTGTAACTCTAAGTATTGTCTCTGTTTCAATAAGGGGTTGATCCAATAAAAAAAGAAGAGAGCTAAGTCCAGATACCCAGATAAAATCTAATTTTGTGTTTCTAATACTGCATCTACCAGTCCCTTGTGACTTCTGAGTACTCTTAAAGGAAAATAAAGAGCACTGATTCTATTTGTTCCCACAAACTACAGTTTCTTAATAATATCAGGTGAAGACTTATATTTGAAGAACAAAACAAAAATTGCTCAGGATGAAATCTGTAGTTTCAAAAGATTTTTTTTTGCCCTTATTTGCTTTATGCCATCTTTTTTCAGAGCAGTGTTCAACTATTTCTGCAAAACATCTGTAATGTTAAAATCTTGACTGCAACTGTAACAAGAAAACATGCCTGTTTGATTGGCTGATTGTAAATACATTCTCAAGCAGATTTTTAGTTCCTTGGGAATGTGACATTTAACAAATGCAAAAACAAAACTAATAGATATTATAGATTCTTTCCTCAAACTTCCCCCTCACACATTCAAGAGCAAAATGTATTATGTTTAAGGTTATGAAAATAGCTTCCTAAAGATAACAGCATCAAGTGCCCATCAATGGAAAATTACCTTACTTGTTTTAGGTGTTCAACTGAAATCTCTACTTCTCCGTAATGTTAATGCTTGGCAGTGACCAAATTGATGTAATAATTAGGCACTGACTTTTATAATCAAAAAGACAGCTCTGATGTCAGTACTGCTTATAGACACTTCTGTGTCACACCATGTTATTATTTTTGCTAAATTTACTCAAAGTAAAAATAGCAACCACACTATTCTTTTTTTGGGAGTTTATTCAGGGACAATGAAGAAGCTATAATGGGCTCCCCTTTGAACAGCTAGAGATGAAGCATGAGAGATGGGTTTTCTTTTCTTCATTCATTCATCTCAGTCAGAAATCTTTCAGCCTAAAAAGGGGGAGAGGGCGTTAAGGGAGATGTTAATGTAGATGTATGAATGCTGTGATATTGATCAATGTAGCTGTAACCTAGAGGTTCACATAGTAACCAAGAGAAAACAAATACAGACCACACTATGTAGGCAAAGTCATCTTCAACTTCTGGGGCAGAAAGTTGTAGACTCAGGTGGAAGGAGGATTAGTCAGTGCCCCAGTTTTGGTTCTGAAAAACACACTTCACACTTTTTCTTACTATGGAACTAGCTTGAGATTAATGCTGAGAGAAATTTGCTTTTTTTTTCCTTGTGTTTTGTGATTACTTGCGATTTTTATGCTCTGATGGCAAGAGATAAAGATTACGAAATTTTTTGTTTAATCTGAAATGAATACTGGGAGAGGTCATTGCTCTTTGTGTATTAGGAGAACCTTAAATGTTATTAGTACTGTAAATTGTTTTCATTAAATGTTATTGTGCAAATAAATCCTGTCTGTGGATACTGGACTGTATCTGTCTGCCTAGCTATTTTTTTTTTAAACTCTTCTGTGTCTACCTATTCGTGTTCCATTCTCAATCTTCTAATGACGTATCATTTCTTCATGATATAATTTAGAGACCCACTAGTACTGTTGTTTTTCAGATACTGGTAAAAAAATCAGAACCCTGACATGGGGTGGCATTGACACAAACCTAAACAAGACAACATCCACAAGTATTAATTTTTTTTTAATTAAAGTTTTATATCTCACTAGTTTTTTGGTAGCTCATGACTCTTAGAAAGCTCAGCCTAATTTTGTATATTTCATGGGTGAACTGTATTCTTGCAAACCTTTCACTCTGTTCTTCCAGCTAATCTGTCTTTTAATTTTGTTGCAGGTGGTGCGTGCTAATGAGCTCTCCCTTTCCCCTTATAATGAACGAGAAACAAGACCTCAGGTAGTTGGATGGTTGGTAGCTGCAGCTCTGGAAACCTGGCATTGTCAGCCATACCTTATCTTATATGTGTGCCTCATCACCAGTGCAAGAAGCAAAATAAAAGACAAGCAAACAAATCAATGTTCATATTTTCAATAAAGTGACCATAGGACAATCTGTTTAGATGGCTTGCAAAATTTACCACCCAAATTATATTGTCAGAAAAGTTACTCTTTAAAAGAAGTGAAGTTTAGTTCCAAAGAGTCTCCCCTTTCAAGATTATAGTCATTTGAAATATTTTTATTTTTTTAAATTAATTTAAGGTATGCCAGTTTAAGGCACTTTCAAAAGCTGTACATTTGTAGCAGATGAAAAGGTTAAAGAGCACTTGATCTAGCTTCATCACATAGCCGCTCCAGTTTTTCTCCTATCAAATTTCATCACTGAATCAGAACTTGATAGCTCTATTGATTGAGTAGAGTCACCTCTAGATATTTGCACACTGATTTAGAAGATCTTTTATGCAAAACAAAAAGCCAAACCAAAATGAAGTTAAGGAAGACTTTTGACCACTGATCAGCAGTTCTGGAAGGGCTGTCCAAAACTCTCCAAATCAAATGACATGCAAATTTGGCTTCTGTACTAAGAGACTTTCCCTGTCTGAACACAGCATACAGAGCTAGGCCATTGCTGTCATCCAGATCTCCTTAGGCTATATAATTTTTTAGATGAGGCGTTTCCATGCTGATGCTGACAGTAACCCCTAATTCAGTAGCTGCCTCTCTCAGGACTCTAGGCATTTCCTTTGCCCAGGGACCCTGCGCTTGGTCTCAGCTGCCATGCTGTACCTGGCTGCTTTTCTGTTGCACTATTTCCCTCTGGCCGTGGGACATTATGACATTTGCAAATCCTGGGTGACCACAGATGATGGCCCATCATGGGAGTTTTATGCTTGCCAGCCCAAGGCCATGCAAATGAAGGACTATGTGACAGTGAGAGTGGATCCACCAGGAATCACGTGTGGGGACCCCCCTGAGAGATTCTGTACTCATGTAAGTAACCAGTTTTGTTTGTTTTCCTAGCTGACATATGGTAATCAGGTATGCTTAAGTCATCAGGGACAGAATACTGTTGCCCCAAGACAATATGTAATAAGGATAGCCAAAGTCAGGGTGGCATTGTTATTTGTCAGTTTGAACAAGGAACCCCAAATCAGCTTTTCTATCTAGGTTCCTATATTGTTCTGCTCTTTCCTTCACAACTCTGTCACTGATTCACTGTAAGATCTCAGTGACATCACTTTAATGTTCCTAGGATTTCAAAAGGGATAGCCCTGTTAGTCTAGTGCAGTGAAAAAACAAGGAATTGTGTGGCACTTTAAGACTAACATTTATTTTTTGCATGCGCTTTCGTGGGAGAAGATCCCACTTCCTCAGATGCTTCGAAGGTGGGTTTTCAGTTTCCCCATCTGTAGCAAGGGGAGAAAGCTTACCACCTCACAGTGGCTGTGAGTAACTGTTCGCAACATACTTTTGAGGACTGTGGATGAAATATGCTATAGAAGTGCAAAATATTGGTACTACACATCTGGTTCTCAACATCATTCATCTCTCTTAGAAACTCCTGTCATATCTTTCGCTACAACATGTAAAGCCTAGCAGAACAGCCTAAGAGTGGGAGATAATGCTGTCTCATAAGAATAATGAAGACAGTCCCAAATCAATTAAACTCACAGAAGCTGAAGATCAGTTGGTTTGTTATGGATAGTAGTTTTTAGGTCAGTAGGACCAGATATTCAAAACTCCCACAACTGGGGCCAGATTTTCAAAATCACTCTGCAGCCATGTGCATCCCTCTTTTGAAAATATCCAATTATTTAGTGCCTAAATAGGAGCAGAGCACTTCTGAAAATCTAAATCCAGGGGCCTGTGTAGTCCAGTGAACTCCCATGCCAATTGCACAGGTGTAATCTCATCTGAGGAGCCCTGTTTTATCAGAGTTGGGGAGATGTTCAGTAAGCATGGGGAAGAGTCTTTGATAGGGTATATTGTGGTTTCTGTAGACTGGTGGCTTAAATGCAAGATTCCTGCTTTTCAAAACAGCCTCATAGCAAGAAATCTCTAAAACCTACCCCTTTTCTTTCTTCCATTTTCAATGAGAAGCTCTATAGAAAGGCATCTGTTCTTTTATTTAAAATCTTTAACCTATTTTCCCTTAAAATATTAATCATTGCCTTTTATTCAGTGCACCACAAAACTTGGCAGGACCATCTGATTTGTAATTCACAAGGATTATTTTGTTTAAAGAGTTCAGAGGTCAAAACAAAACAATATAGTTTAAAAGTCCTTTAACTATATAATGTTAGAACTATGGTGATTTGATTTTTTTCTACTCATTTTAAGGATAATTGACAAATATCAAATTGTACTGAAGAGACTTCTATCTTAATGGCAAAGAAAGGAGGAAGTGTCCGCATTGCAGATTCTAAATAACCGGTTCTTTGTGAAAGAAAGAGTAGAATCTAGTGGCTGGAGCTACTGTCTGGGAATGAGATTCTCAGTTTCTGTTCTCCACTCTGCCACTCGCTTTTTCATTATTAAAGTCAGGTGAACTGTGCCTCAGTTTCCCAATCTGTAAAATAGGCAAAATAAACAGATCATAACTTCTCTTGGGAACATCAAGATTTGTTATCTCAAGTGGAACACACTGACCTAAAGCTAACTGATGCCAAGTCTTTATTTTCACCAAAAATATGAAGAAAATATTTGTATTTACATATTTCCATAGTGTTTTCATTAGAAACATCTAGATATTAATTTCCAAAGGGATAGCCATGTTAGTTTAGTCCAGCAAAAAAAAAAATAATAAAGGAGTCGTATGGCACTTTAAGACTAACAGATTTATTTTTCGCATGAGCTTTCATGGGAGAAAATCCCACTTCGTCTTTGAAGCACGTGATGAAGTGGGGGTTTTCTCCCATGGAGGCTCATGCAAAAAATAAATCTAGATATTAAGTTCACTAAATTCCAAATGTGTAACTATTTCCCCTTTTAAACTCATTCTTAGGACAGATGAAGCTATAAATCCAAAAGAAGGCAGTTAACTATTGATAAGTCAGTCTAGAAGCATAGATTTCCATTTATCTGATTGGCTACAAAGGGATTAAAAGGTGAACAACAGATTTCACTGCATTCATCAGGAAGCAGTTACTTGCCAATGCACTCTGGCTAACACTGCATCAGATCTCGTGTTGCTGGCCTCTCAGAAGGTAACTGTTAGAAATTTACTGACTCATTACATCACTTTTTTTTTTAGCCAGTTATGAGCCAGCATCTTTGTTACGTAAAACAACAAAATGCTTCCCTTCTTTTGTGGTTATTTGGTCTTAAATAATGCACCTGAAGTGCTTAGAGAACATCAAAAGAAAGGGTTCTAGAAATGCAAAGCATCGTGATGGATTTGGCTTTACGTCCATTGCAAACTCCAGAATAAGCAGATCAGTCCTAATGTAGATATTAAATTCACTGTACAACAGGGATAATTTGTTGTCTTGTTTGTTTGAACTTGTATTGTAACAAAGCACACTCAAGTGTAGTCTGGAACAGAAGTATTTAATTTTTAAGTCCATTTCTGGATCATAGGACAAATTCTGCTGCCAGACTCACCTGTGCAACTCTTGTTTGAATTCATGGGAGTTCAGCTTGCATAGCTGACGTTGGAATTAGGGTCCTATGTATCTATGCTGTTAAATAAGTACCTGGCAGAACTGTGAACTCCCACAGAACAAGCACCCCTGCAGCATAACACAAGGGTAAAACATAATATCATGAGGGCAGGGCAGGGCATGACATTGGAGAAGCCTCTTCTGTTAATGAATATATATGTTCTGTGGATTTTTTCTAGTTTAATTTGATTTTTATAGCCCCTTTCTCAAACTTCTGGTGCGTAACATACAAAATAGCAGAGATTCAATCTAGAAAAATTGTTCACCACTCAGTTAAACAGCGTTATAAAACGCCAGCTAAAGCTGCCATTCCCCCTTCCTGTGCCATCATGACAAAACCCCTTGCCTCATCCAATGCCGAGTAAGTTCTAAAGGCCTAAAGAGGTATAGGATAATGCTGCCTATCACAGATTGAAATGTAAATAACAAAATTAAGCAAAATAGACAGCTAGCCCAGCATTCAGTTAGTAGAAAAGTGTGTTGCTAGGAGTGGAATCTAGGACAGAGTCTAATCCTGCAGACTTCTACTATTCTGGCTGGAAGGCCACCATGGGTACCTTTTCACAGCTTCTGTCATGGAGAATGGCATATGCTCCCTTACTATTGAGCAGCCCCTTGTGGTCAGCACAGAGAGAGCCAGCTTCACAATACGTGGTTGGATTCAATCACAGTGTGTGGTGACGTGTTAGCATCTTTTGATACAGAGAGGAGATGGTCTGAAGTGGGGGATGTGAGCAAAGAATACTGGCCCTGTATAAAGATGAGGTGATGAGCAAAATCCCTGACCGACTCATCTGTCTTTGCCTCTGATCCTTAGTCTCTGTATTCAAGAGGTGAAAGTTTAGCAACTCCCCCAAACATTGTGTTAGATACTTTATAGCAAAGCTAATTATTTCTGGTGTATGGTTACAGTCTCCACATTTTTTTCCTTCTCTCCTGTTGTGCTGATTGAATATTTTACTATGTTTTGCTCTCCTCTTTAGTTTTTAATTACTTATGTGGAACAAGTAGACACTCTTAAGAGCATGGTTTTCTAGCAGAGTAAGTTTTATGATGTCTGTATTGATCTCTTTCTCTCAGGTGTGTTCTGTAATGGCAGGCTGCTATGCATGTAGTTAAAATGATAATTTTATTACTTATTAAGTAGTCAGTGCCAAGGGGTGCAGGGCACTGCACAGACAACTGAAATAAAAATAAAATTACACACAAGCATCATAAATATATGATTAAAAGCTTCCAAAGCAGATAAAGGGGAAATTATGATCTAAACACCTGGCATTATTAAAAATGGATGTAGATGGGGAGTCCTACACACACGCTCCCATTAAGGTTCCCATCCTGCAAGATGATTGATGCCTTCTGTGCATTACTTATCAATTTACACTAAAATTAAGGAGACACTCCAGTCTCCAGAATCAGGCTCTAAAACTGTAATAACTTTGTAAGAGGAGTATTTTCAGATGATATTTGAAAAATGAGGTATGATAGGCTGAGGTGAATGTCTGGGGGATTGCAAAAACTCTGAGCATGGTACCTTCTCAGCTTTAAAGCAATTTCTACTCACATCTGGCTGCTATTTCCACTCCACAGAGCATTCCTGATCCTTGTTAAATCAGGGGTTTTGTTTTCACAGTTCTTGAACTTTCTCTTGCTTATGTCAGTACCCTTCTGGAAGGGTCACCTTAAAATGAATTGTAAATTTCACGATGCCTGGAAAAGGGGGAGGGAGGAAGATGGATGGATGGGTGAATAAATAAGAATGACTGAATCTAAAAATGAGAGTTGAAATTAATAGGAAACAGATCTTCCATCCTAGGCTGCTTGGGGGAAGGGTGAAATTTCAAAGACTAGATGTGGTGAGCTACAATGGCTAAAATCAGATTTCCAAGGTTGGGGGGGGAGGGTGCTTTGGAAAGTAAGAATTCCTGCTCTTTAGTAAATTTGTGTAGGCTTTTGCGTGGATGCAGTTGTGGGCTCTACATTATTTGCTACAACGCTGTTTGTCATCAAGCTGCTGTTTTAGGCATGATGGGCTGAATATGGCCTGTCAAAAAAGGCACCCAGGTGTCCAGGAAGTTAGGACCAAGTTCTCCTTTGTGATATACAGAGGCAGCTACTACTGAGGATGAACTGATGTAACCGAGAAGAGAATTTGATGTTTTTAACTTTGTTTCTAAGTTTGCATCAAACTAATTATTTCCTGTTAACACAGTGCGCGGGTTTACAGTGCAACTCCCCCACTCCAAAAAGAGACATTTTCTTCCACAAACACAGGCAACTAATAGAGTTCCTGACCAGCTGTATAACAAATACTCTGACGAAGGTGGGAAATGCTCAGATGAAGCCCTCAGGTAATAAGAGGAGCTACAGCAATCTAGTATCCCAGACTGTAATTCATAAAATTATTTAGTTGTTAATTAATGCCACACCAAGTGGTCATTGTGTCATAATATCTCCGTGATGTATTCAGCCCATCCTTCCATTGTGAACTAGCTGTTTGCTGAATTTTGGGGAGTGTCGTTCCTTATTTATTCATTTGCTGAGGTTTTGGGGGGTGGCTCTGATGCAGGGCAGAGCTTTTAGACTGTATAGATGGGTCATGGGGTGGCTTTTTTTTTTTTCCCACAGCATCAGCATTGTTTCATCATGAGATATAGCTTTTGATTTTGACAGGAGCATGTAAAAAAAGAACTTCAGTTATTTGTTACACCTTTGGTTACTGCTGACTTGTACTGATTCCCACATCTGACTGACTCCTCATCTTAGAGATTTACACCATTTACCTGAATGTTTTTTTATTTTAAAGCCAGACAAAATGGAGATTGTTTAAAAATGCTCTTTCAAAGGCACTCTCAAAGATGCTTTGACACAGTATATCTAGCGGTGAGAAGGACTGACAATTTCAAACTTTTTATCTTGAGCTGAGACTAAAATGTTGCCCCACCCTAGCTCACGCTGCCTACTGGTAGTAAAACAATCCTATCCTGCTACCTGCTTTAGACTACTTAGGTTACTGGAGCTGAATCCAGAAAACTGGTAAAAAAAACCTTCAAGGGTGACTGTGTATGATGTGGTGCGTTTGTGATTCGAAAGCATTGAGGAGGCTAATGCAGAATACAAGAGTAATGACATACATGTATCTGCTTTCCCTCTTTCTTTTTATGAATTCAGGTTAGCTTCTGCTGGCTTTAAAACATCACTAATTTGACTAGGTGATGGGGTGTCTGGGCGTCTTGCAGTTCTACTCAACTCACCAGCTGACTTGTTGCATAACCTTGGGAAAATCATTTCACTCTTTATGCCAATATTATTTGTGCAAAAATATAACCTTGTCACTTTATGTGAAGGTGCTGATGAAACTGAATATTTTACTCCTCTACTTGGTTGGAGTAAATGGGTCGGCATTAACATTTTGTGAAGATGTTTTCTCTCCTTTTGTCATCTTGGAATCACCATATTTACTGACATCCCACAGTGCTGTGATGCTAAATTAGTGTTCATAATGGTCCAAGTTCCTCTGAGCAAAGTGGTTGGAGAAGGGCAAACTGCAAAGTATTATTATGTCTCTTTAATAGGAGTGAAAGTAGTTTTCTAATACAGCAATTCCATCCATTAATCTGTATTTCAGACTTGGAGGAAGGACTGGTTGCAACTCAGGCCTGACTTATACTGTCACCAGCTGTCAATGGGAGATATGTAATCTATGTACTGTAGCTTTCTACTGCCTCTCAAAGAGGTGGATTTACTACAACAATGGAATAACCCCTTCTGTTGCTGTCAAAAGTGTCACAGCTGTAGGTCTGCAGGGTGTTTATGTAGTGTTTCTAGTGAAGACGTGCCATGATGTTGTACAAAAGAGCCTGAGATGTGTCTACACAGTAGCTGAGAGGCATGATTCCCAGTGCTGGTAGACATATATGCGCTAGCTCTTCTTGAGCTAGCACCTAGAAATAGCAATGTAGCTCCTACCACATAGGCAGCTGCTCAGGTTAGCCACACAAGTGCAAACCTGTCCAACTTGCTACAGACCTAAGCAGCTAGCTCATGCCATTGTCTGTGGTGTGGTAGTCATGCTGCAGTTTTTAAATCCACTAGTTCTGACAGATCTAGTACATGTTGTCCCATGCTGGAATTATGCCTCCCAGATGCTGTGTAGCTAACAGGAAATGCAGCTCCAACCTTAAACTAGAAGCAACCGCATAGTATATTAAGTGTCTCACACAAACTGTAGTTAAATCAGCTCAGCAGTCTGTTTAAATGCATTAAGTGGATTCATCTTATGAGAATCATGTCCCACAGTATCATCAAATCTTCTCAAAATGTCGATGGAAAAGACATGGTGATACAAAATTAAGCTGTCAAGTAGATTTAATTGATACAGTGAACTTTCAGCTAAGCCATCTGTGATGGGAGAGGGAATGAACTTTGTAAAGAAGAAGATTGCTTTTTACATGGAACTGCCCTATTCTGGAAGAGTCCTATACAATTTAATAGCATTATGCAGCTAATACTCAAACAGTACATAGGAGTCATTATGATCCAGTGGAAAGAACACTGGAGTGGAAGTCAAAAGACCTGGTTTTTCCTAGTTCTGTCACTTTGGAGGTTGATGACTTTGGGGAAGTCATTTCATACTTCCGTGCCTCAGTTTCCTAATCTGTAAAATGGGAATAATAGTATGTTTATACAATGCTTTTATATTAATAGATGAGTTCAGTGTAAGTGCTAAGAATTTTATTATTCTGTAAAATTACTCTTAAAATCTAAATGATCCAATAAAGATTGAAGTCCTTCCTACATAGGTTTTTAAATCATATTTATGGTATTCCACAGCAGGGACTTTTTTCTGCTAAATTCTATGGGACTGTTCCAAAATTACCTCTATTTAAAATATCCTTACAAGTGATAAATACAAGTATTAGATATTTACAGTGCTTTATTTACCAAACTCATCCGTTCTCCACCTGCAGAAGTTTCAATGCTAATCGGAGACAAGACTGAACTACAATTCAGATCCCAAATCAAACTTCATTAAAGTTCTCAGTGTGGAGCTCTAGTTTGGTCCATTATAATTACATTAATGCTTTGTTTTTCTAGTGTCTCTGATCCCAGCGTCTCAAAGTATGTTACAGACATTTGTTCATGTGATGAGTATGTATCCCATTCTATAGTTGGAGAAACTAATGCAGAAAGACACTTAGGCCTAGATGTTTAAAGGTATGTAGGTGCTGTAGCACTCAACAATGCAGCACTTTACCCGGCTTACAGCCTGAATCTCATTTGCAAGAGACTTGGGCTGCAACACTTAGGAGCCAAAATGTCTGACTGTTAATGGGATTTTGGCTCCTAAATGCCTAAATTTCTCAATCAGTTAGGCAGTGCAGTGCTGAGCATAGCGATACCTAAATACCTTTAAACACCTAGACCCAAGTGACTTGCCCAAGGACCCAAAGTGAATCAGTGGCGGAGCAAGAAAAAAGAATCCACCCAACTCCCAGCCTTGTGCCTTAATCTAAAAGTTGCAAAAGAAGATATTTTTAGACCCACTGGCCATTTTCTGAGGAAAAAACATTGCCAGAAAATTCCCAGCCAGTTCTAAGGGAGAACTACTGGTTCTGTCCTTATGGCACTGTCGCTTGTCTGAGATGACAGGTGCACATAAATGTTTGAGAGAGCAGGAGCAACTGCCCCAGTCATGTCTGACTGCAAAAGGATGCATATCTTATGCCAACAAATTTAAGGCTGTAGGGTCTCTTAGGGTAATGAATTCATTTTCTGACCTAGTTTGTGAGCTCACTCATGCGTCTACAACAGCAACTGAGTTCAAGTAAAAGAGTCCAAATTTCAGACTTGTCAAACTTACTATGCACGTGGGGTTTTCAGTGACCTCATTAGCTGGAGTTCTTTAGCTAGAGCGGGGTCTCAGACTCAAATCACCATGAGGGCCACATAAGGACTAGTGCGTTAGCCCGAGGGCTGCACCACTGAAACCTTTTCATACAACAATATTGCCAGTATCAGTAACAGCAGTGTCATTGCGGGCTGCGTGTTTGAGACCCCTAAGCTAGATGATATGAGCACTATTCTATACTTCCTTTCAAATTAGTATCTTTTTTGAAATAGGCAGCAACTCACAGACTTTGTACAGTTCAGATCCATTAATGGAGATGTCCCTTGCTTATATTCAAGTGGTTCTTCCTGGTACACATTTTCATCTGCTGGGAAATCCATCCATCATTCACGTGGACCATTGTCCATGGGTAACAAACTAGTGTTAGGCTACATATATAACTGGAATCTAGTCAATCACGTTAAAGCTGGGGCGGGGGGGAGTAAAGGAAGGACTATTGTTGCAGAATCTTTGCCAAGAACCACTTCAGGCAACAATATTTAATATTTTCCACCCAAGAAATGCAGAGCACTAAGTATTACTCCTGTTTTGCTTACAGGGAATTGAGGTATGGAGAAGCGTAGCATTGTCATGATAATTCATCAGAACATAAAACTTTGGCTGGAAAGTATTTAGAAAGGTACCAATGTCTAATGGACTGAGTATGGGAAAGGAAACCAGGAGCCCTTTATTTCTAATCCTGATACTGGCTTGGTCTCTGGCAAATTCTTAGGTGCTCTGTGAGTTTTCTCCATTTATAAAATGGGGAACATCAATACTTCCTTCACAATGCAGCTGTCATGCTTAACTGATTAAGGTTTACAAAGTGCTTTGAGATCCTCTATAGAGGGGTATTGGTATTAAAGGATTATTATAGCCACTGTATGAAAGATGAACGTGCCTTTTTTTGTTCACAAGATACTGATACTTCCATTCATTCTCTAGTTAGGGGATCTTAGCCTTCTGTCCCCTGAGACCACATTGTCTAGCATTTTATGGCATACTAATGGGTATTTGTTTATATACTTAGTTTGATATTTAACATTCACATGGCTCTGCCAGAAAGGAAAGTATCTGGTGTTAAGGGAAAGGAAATGGGGAGGAAGCAAGAAAGGACTAATGGGACTTAAAGTGACAGAGAGGGGTATGAGTGGCCTTGGAGCTGTTCCCAACACGATCAGCTACAGAGACAAAGTTTTTTCAGAGTGTGTGAGGTACAGAAAGTGCTGCTAACCTGTGGCTTCACCTGACATACTTGAACCACAGGAAGGCAGCATTTTGCAGGGTTGGTTTGCCAGCCCCAAGAACGGGGGGCTCAAACTCAGATCATCACAAGGGCTGCATGAGGACTAGTAGAGGGCCACATGAGGGTTAGTACAGTAGCCTGAGGGCTGCACCACTGAAACCTTTCCATACGATGATATTGCAAATATCAGTAATGATCATGTCATTGCAGGCTGCAGGAAAGAGCTGTAGGGGCCGCATGTGGCCCACAGGCCATGTGTTTGAGACCCCTGCCCAAGAAGTTGCAGACAATGTTAGCTTATTGATAGAGATCACTCTCATACAGACAGTAATCTGTGTTTTGGCACCACAACATTCTATACATGAAAACCTGCCCATTTATTTCTGTGTCTACAAATAAATGGGTTTGGGAGTGCAATTGAATTTATTTTTCTGGGATATCCTTAGCCACAGTGGGAATCAATTTTATTCTTTAGCTTTCCCTGAGCAGATTCCAGATTCAGTAAAGAGGTAGAAGGGTGGAAAAAAGGGGAAGGGTGGAGGGACAGAACCAAGTACAGAGTGCATTCAAGGATATAAGCTGTGCAGACTATGGATCAGATTCATTACACCTTGTGGTCTTACTTAGACCTGTGCAAAACTGGTCTAAACCACAACCGTTTTAACATACAATTTGAACTCACATGACACAGGGGTGACTTGCTATTCAAGGTTCATGTGTAGTACCGAGGTGGCATAAGACAGCGATATCTTAATGTATGTTTGCATGGGAATAATGTGTGTGCATCTGGATTGGTCGAGGAGATGAAAGAGTTGGGGGAAGTATGTGGGTTTGTGTAGTTTAATGGAAAACAGATATCCATGTTTCCATCTACACAGCTGCAAATTCCTTAAATACAAACTAGAAAAGAATCTTCAGTTGCCAGTGTTCAGTGTTAAGCAAACACATTTAAGGAAGTGGGAATGCTCACCCACACCTTAGTCCCTGGGTACTTTACAGTTGTGTGCAGAATTGTATTTGTATGCATCTGTGCTCTTTATGGAGAGGCAGAAAAGTCACTTTCTGCTCAGATCATTCTTCAACCTGTACTGCCTGGTGTACCAGGTAAAGGATGTGAAACCAACATCATCTTTTGTGTTACCTTTTGTATTAGATCTGTCCTTTTTGGAATGCCGATGTTCTAGGAACAGCCAGTGCTTCACAGGCTACTCACTGAACAGAAATTGGCTGAAGAGGGCAATTAAATGGTTAAAGAAAACTTGTATTGAACTGGTTCGAGTTGCACCTCTGCCCTCTAATGGACAGACTCAGAACTCCTCTCCTGTGTCAGCAGCCCTGTACTGCTAGCAGCTAATGAAAATTCCAATGGCGGTCAGAGAAGGAGGGTCTCCATTTAGTCCCCTGTTGTTATTAAGTTGCTGTGACCCTGGTGTGCAGTGTGGTGCCTAGAGCTGAGCAGATAATTGAATTTTCAGTTCAGTAGCTGGACCAAATATTGATTTATTTTTTTTAAAAAGACAAAAAGGGTTTGCCTAGAAAATATTGAAACAAACAGCTTGACTTAAAAGGAAAAAAAACCCTGATACCATTAGTCAAAAGAAATGATTTGCCTAATTCATTAGTAGTTTTGGTCATCCTTAAACTGCATTTTCGATGAATTTGCTGTTTGCCAAAAGGGAGTCACCGAGGCCTGTGAGTAACAACTTTGAAGTCCTAGATAGCCATGAATTAGTCCTAATACTTTGCCTTTTAAAGAGCAATGTAATAGCCATGTAATTTTGCTGGAATAGAACTTGTATAAGACAGGCAAATGATATTCATGCTAAAGTCCACATGCAGGAGTCATCATACCAATCCAAGAGGAAAGGCTGGTGCTCTCTCCTCTATCCATCATCTTGATACGAGTTACATTCCTGGATGAAAGCTTGCAGAGAGAACCCCTGCCAGCCTTTTTAGAAACTCCATATCACTTCTCAGCTCACCTCTGCTACCCCTGTCTGCCACACCCCATTTCCTGCCCTCCCCCCGTTGAATTACTGGGGCTTTTTTATGTAATAAAATATTAATGTCAGCATAGACAGTCTCTCTGCAAAAGCTGCATGTATTGAGCTTACAAGGCGTATAAGCTTTTAAAGAGCAGGACACTTTTCCTACTTCCTAAGCATTTTCTTAGTCCTGAATCAATAATGCACTTACTATACAGTATGTGGGTCATTTTTATTGTGTTCCTACTCATGCTGTGCATGTATGTGTGCACGTGAATGTGCCCACACACGTGATTTCTCTCCATAGCAAGATCCAGGCCCCAAATTCTGTCAGGAGAGTGGTTGGGGAGAGAGGCCAAGAAGCTAATTTTTAGACACACAAGCTTTAGTGAAAGGAAGAGGGGAGGTAGGATAGGAATAATTCCCACTGCTCTTTGTTAATGCAAGAAGAGAAAGCCAGAGAACAGATGAACAAAAGGTGCTGAGAACATTGGGTTAAACATCCCTTGACTTAGAACATATACGTATATTTTTCTTTCATAGTGTTTCTGATCCCTTTGCTTCCAGTTTGTGTGAAGGATCTTAGACTCTAGATCACCATGCTAATCAACAATCAAAATCACAAAACAAATGGTCCCCCCTAGCAATCTGCATCTGAGATTTTAGGGCCCCCTGCCCTGGTGGAATAGGTGTGTATATAGAGGTAAGGTAGTGAAGGGAAGGACTTTAGCTGATGGTGATGGGATTATCAGTTCAGAAAGAGGGAGCTGTTCAAAAATTATTCCATGGAAGCCAGAGGTGTGTGAGATGCATGTATGTGCCTGATGCAAATAGGAGATTATCGTCTTAGGAATGGAATTGTCAGTACAGAGAACTGTTAACCCCTGCCTCACCAGTGCATACTATAGACATCTGCCCAGACTTTTAATGGTGTGGCGGAAACATTGACTGCATATCACTGAACAGTCAGCTGACAGACATTTTGGGGCTCTTAAAGCTTCAGCTACTCAGAGCCCTAGAAACACAAGTGCCAATCTTTCTTTAAAATAAAGTTGTAGCTCTTCTTAGTATGAAGATAACACTAAGATGTAAATTTTTCACTAGGGTTTAAAGGTCATGAAACTCTGCCCCTGTTTAAATCACTAGGAGTGTGTCCTGACATAATAGGTAGAGTGCTGAACTGGGAATCAGGAAATCTTGGATCTATTTCTAGCTCAGACACTGGCCAGTTGGGTGACTTCGCTGCTCTGAGCCTCACTTTCCCTGTTAGTAAAACAGGGATGGTATTGCTCTCTTTCATAAAGCACTTTGAGATCTGCTGAAGACAACAACCATATTGAAGCTGATGCAGACCTGTCAGCCTATTAAACTCCTTGTGCCATTGGGGTGCCTGCAGATTTAAGAGCAAAGGTGAAAAGACTTTATTCGGTACTGTACAGGGACAGGCAGAAACACTGACAGTCCAGATGAAAATAGGAAGACTCTCAATCACTCCTTTATTGCCAGAGGGGAGAGCAAACTATTTCTAGTGCATGCAGAAATGGTGGCTGTGTTCTCTGCCTTAGATAGCTCAATTTGCTAGAGGGGGTGATTTAAATATCAAATTCCATAGAACCAAGGGTCATATAAGCTTGGCAGGATTAGCTCACCTCTTTATCCTCATAAGGTGGATGTTCTAGGGGCAATGTTAAACAAAGGGTCTGGTAACACTTCTAAAGATTAAAATTTATTTATTGCATGAGTTTTCATAGGCATAAGCCTTCTTCCTCAGATGCATGAAATAGAAACTGCAGGATGTTAAGTATATACACACATGCAGAGAAAGGCAATTCACAAGGTCAAGTCAAACATTTCCAGAGGGGTAATCTATTAGTCTTGGTTAAAGCAGGAGCTAAGATTGCAGTTTTGTTACCAGCTCTGACCCTGACCTGCTGTTTGGGCCGGTCACTTATGCCAGAATCTTCAACAGTAGCCACTCTTTCTTGGATACTTCAATTTTTGGAAAACAAAGAGTCTGATGGCACTTTTAAAGGCTAACAAAAGTATTTGTCTCATGAGCTTTTGTAGGAGAGAATCCCACTTTGTCAGATGCTTGAAGATGTAGAACTTACAGACTGGGAGCCATTCCGTCTTCAGTCGTCTGACAAAGTGGGATCCTCTGCCACAAAGCTCATGTGACAAATTTGTTAGTCTTTAAAACTGCCACCAGACTCCTTGTTTGTTTTGCTGGACTAGATTAACATGGCTACCCCCGTTGGAAGAACTTGGCTTCAATTTTTGTGTGCCTAGCTGTGGATCATTTAAGGTGCTTGATCTTCAGAAATTCTTAGCACCCAAAAAATCCAGCTGAAGTCAGAGCAGCACATGCTGAGCAACCCGGGGGGGAGGGAGAAAAAGAAAAATAGAGCCCAAACACTCTCACTGACCTTGGCACTAAAAGTGGGAATGTGCTAATTGAGTCTGTGGATGACACCAAATTGGAAGGTATTGCCAATACAGAGAAGGATCAAGATGACCTTGTAAACTTGAGTGGTAGCAATAGGATGAAATTTAATAATGGAAAGTGCAAGGTCTTGCATTTAGGGGTGAATCAGAATTTTTCCTATAAGATGGGGACTCAGTTGAAAGTGACAGAGGACGACAACCTGGTAGTACTGGCTGATCACAAGATGACTAAGTTGCCAACGTGATGTGACTGTGAAAAAAGCTAATGCGGTCCTAGAATGCCTCGGAAGAGGTATTTCCAGTAGAGATAGGGAGGTGTTAGGGCCATTAAACAAGGTGCTGGTGAGACCTCATCTGGAACATTGTATGCAGTTCTGGTCCTCTGTATTTAAGAAAGATGAATTCAAACTGAAACAGGTGCAGAGAAGGGCTATAAACCTGCCTTATAAGAGGCGACTTAAAGAGCTTGGCTTGTATAGCCTAAACAAAAGAAGGTTGAGGGGAAAATATGATTGCTTTCTGTAAATATATCAAGGGATAAATACAAAGCAACTATCAGAGGAGTAAAGTTCTGGAATAGACTTCGAAGGGAAGCTGGGGGGGGCAAAAATCCTAGCTGGCTTCAAAACTGAGCTTGATAAATTTATGGAGGGGATGGTATGATGGGACAGCCTAGTTTGGCAATTGACTGATTTTTAACTACTGGTGGTGGATATGCCAGTTATCTGAGATAGGAAATTAGATGGCATGGGTTTGTAGAGAATTGGTCATTATGTTTGGGGACGGGAAGGAAGTTGCCCCCAGGACAGATTGGTAAGGTCTCCAGGGGGTTTTCCACTTTCCTCTGTAGCATGGGGCATGGCTCACTTGCTAGGGGATTCTCTGTACTTTAGTCATTAAATCATGATCTAAGGACTTTAACAACTCAGTCATAGGTTAGAGGCTTAAGGAAGGAGTGGGTGGGTGAGGTTTTGTGACCTGCATTTTGTGGGAGACGAGACCAGATGATCATATTGGTCCTTTCTGACCTTAGAGTCTATGAATCTTGAGCTGGATGTCAAGATCAGCAGCCACTTCTGTAATGCTGGGCCTTAAATCGTCTCTGCCTCAGTTTCCTCATCTGTAAATTGGGTAGTGTCTCTCTCAGCCATACAACTGTGTTCATAATTTTGACAGTTTATAACAATTAGAGATGGTGCATTGAGAAGAGTGCATAGCATCAGCAGTAGCAGCCTAATGCCACTGGACTACTAATAAAGCCCTAACAAGATCCTTCTAGAACTTACTAGTTAGATAATAGATAGCTTGAAACACAGGCTGAGTCCACAGTAAGAAAGGCCCAGGGGAGCTTATGGGGCTTGGATGAACTGCATGCTGTTGACTGAGTAAGTATCTGCTTCAAGCCAAAAGGAAAATAGTTTTAAAAAGGCAGCAAGATGTCTTACTGAACATCTCCCAGCTTATGATTACTAAGGGCTCTTTATTCAGATAGCGGTGTCTCTTTCTGCTGACTCATGGTATCCTGAACAAGCACACGGACAAAATGTTTCCTAATGCCCCTTGCTGAGGAGCGACCTTGCACTCAGACAACCTTTGATGGAGAGGAAATAGAAAAAGAAATGGGGAGGGCAGGGGAGGGGGATGAGTGCAATCAATTACCAAAACCACAAAAGCAGGGGAGGAAAGAGGGAGAGTGACATTAGGATGAGCCAGAATTAGAAGCTCCTCTGTACAGGGACCCCATTTCTGCTGTGTTAATAATTCATACCAGCTCTCACTTTTCTTACCAGCAAACAGGAAACAGCTTGTTAGTAAGGACATTTTTTCCTTTTTGCTTTCTCTGCCTAGAGATGAGCCCCTAGTGTCTTGTGCAGAGGTGATGGGGGGGGGGGTATAGGGAAGGGCAGAAAGACTGCCCCATCCTTTCGGCCCCCTCATCAGCCTCTCTCTTCTCTAGAGCCTATCACCTTAGGGAGAAGTCCAGATACTTTCCTATGAGGATGCAACTTCTAAAATGTGTCACTTGACAGCTGACTTCTCACCAGAAATTTTCCTGGTACGTGGCCATTTCAGAATGTTTGTTTTACATGGAAACAAATAAGGCGGCAGTTTCTCCTCTCTCCAGCTGTGTAGCTCAGGTTTGCTCACCTTTAGGAGGGGGCTGAAGCTGTTGTAGCTACAAAGTCATTTACAGATACACTTAGTGGGGAGTTTTCAGGGTTTCATGTACCGACCCACCCTCAAGCCTCACAGGAAAGGTGGTTGGAACATAAGTATTCTCTCACAGTTTGGAGGGAAAAGAAGAAAGTTTTTGGTGTTTTGTTTTTCCAGAAACTTGCAAAAAGTTCTCACTCTTCTCAAAGGCAAGACTGGATAACTTGAAAAGAAACAGAGTTTTCTGCAGACATTTTGTTTAGAAAGAAAGGCCATTTTCCACAAAAAGATTTTGAATACAAATCTTCCAGTTGGGCATGGCCCACAGCTCTGGCCTACATGTAAAAATTTGTGAAGAGCTTCTTCTTTCCAAACCAGTAATCCCCTCATCATGCGATACAGCTTCAGTCCCTTCCAAGGGCTCATTACCCACCTAACCCAGCAAGGGGTCAGAGAGACAGGCTGGTTAGTCTGCACCATCATGCTCTACTTCTCTAACCTCAACCAATTCGCTGCCCCCAAAGACTCCTCACTGATTCTAAGAGCAGTGTAGATGACAGTCATGACAATTTAGAGGATGCCTTTTGTGTTTTCATAAATCTGATGGTTTAGGCTAATTTCCTTCCTAAAATTTTATGGCGCTAATCCTGGCATACATATGTACATGACAAAGGCAGGAGAGTGTGTCAGCTCAAGAAAGAGTCTGAAACTGGTCTGTGGACAGCTGGCGGGTCATACAGTGCTGGATTCTAGTTTCCAGCACCAAAATGCATTCAAAGTTAACTAGAGGGTTGCACACTGTTCGTTGCTTCAGCTCATTGCACACACCAGTGGCTCCTCACCTTCTTCCATTCCCCTCCAAGTTCCCTGTGTGTCACCCTCCCATCTATCTCCATTTCATGAACTCCCTTCGGTTTCCCTCAGCCCCCATCCCAGGGCATGCACCCTTTCTCCAACTCAGGATCCCCTATTCTCTCCCCATCCTGGTACCTGTGTGTCCCCCACCCATCCCCCTTTTACTTTCTTTCTGGGAGAGGGTCATTTAGTATGTCAACAGTAGACTTAATGAACCAAACAAGGAGTCCTGTGGCACTTAAAGACTAACAAGTTTACAAATCTGTAAAGCCTTTAAGTGCCATGGGACTCCTTGTTTGTTAAACTGAGTCAATACCTGGCATTGGGATGGTCACTTACCCTCATTTTATGAAGGGGGAAACTGAGGCAGAGAAGGTAAAGATCCTAGCTTGATGCACAAGAGTCATGAGAAACTTATTGAGATAAGGATGGAGATGTATGTAGTGCTCAACAGCATTTATTTAGTATTTAAACAAGTATTTAGTGCTCAGATGTTTGCCTGCAGTTTGGGGCTTCTATGAAGACAGTTCCCTGACTCCAAGTGTAAACAGGCACCATACAGAATAAAATAATATAAGTACAGAGCCAGAATCTGAACTCATTTATACTGAAATAAATCCAAATGTATTCCAACTGTCTTAAATAGAAACACTCTGGGTTTCTCCCCATGCATCTGAAAACAGAATTTGTCCCATTGTGTGTTGCAGAGTGGATGCCAATTTTATGAAAAATAATAATTTCAGCAGTTTTCTTGATACATGCAATGTAAGAGGATAGAGACTGGGGAGCAGATTCACTCCCCCCCCCCCCCAACAGCCTATGCTTGACACTCACTAGTGAAGTGCTGTCATTCCAGGGCCTTCCAACTCAAGTGACTTGAAATCCGATTTGGCTGACACTTTGTAATGAAGCTGTCAGCCCAGACTGGTTGGGTACCAATTTTTCCTTTTTTCCCCCTGAGGAGCCTTTTGTTTGTTGCCTTCTTCCGCCACCCCTTTCCCTTTTAAGATTTGGGCCAGCAGGTGGTCTTAAGACTGGATCAAGGCAAACACAAAAAATGCTGAAGGCAGAACCAACTCTCTAGCTGATTGGCTAGCACCAAGTTGCCAGATGTGGAGAAGTTGATGGTTCTGGATCAAGGCTGGAATCCTAATCACAATTTTAGGCTATAATACAAGCATCTTTACACTGAGTTAAATCACCATCTAGATCAAGGGTCTCAAACATGTGGCTTACAAGCCACATGCCGCCCCCTAAAGCTCTTTCCTGCGGCCTGCAATGACACTATTGTTACCGATATTTGCAATATGGTAGTATGAAAAGGTTTCAGTGGTGCGGCCCTCGAGCTAATGTACTAGTCCTCATGCAGCCTTTGAGGCGATTGCAGTTTGAGACCCCTGAACTAGACCAAATACTAAAGGGGCAGCAGTGTTAGTCTAGTTCAGTAAAACAAACAAGGAGTCCAGTGCCACTTAAAGACTAACAAATTTATTTATTGCATGGGCTTTTCTTGGAGAATTTTTCTCCCACAAAAGCCCATGAAGTAAATTTGTTAGTCTTTAAGTGCCACTGGACTCCTTGTTTGGTTTAAAAAAACAGATCTAGCTGAACAATCTAGCTCAGATAGTAGAAAAACCTGATAAGTATTTGACTGGCACTAGATCTTGCTTGCTGACATGATTCAGAACAGTGGCATGAGACTCAGTCACTTATCACTGTTTTAAGCTACTTCTGTTACAGACGTGTTTTGATCATCTGTACCATTAAAAAGGGTAATGATCTGAAGTCTGCTAGCACTGTCCAATACTTGCAGGTTCAGAAGAAGGTGCAAATATCCTTAGGATGCACTTGAGTGAATTAGGCAACTTTGTGTGTTGGAGGAGGGGAATACTGCAGAACTGTTTGTTTAGCAGGAGAGAAGTTGGCCATATATGTAATTACATTATTTTCATGCTTCCAGGTGCCTCTGCTGGTGAATTATACTGCATGCCAGCTGTTGGAAATAATCGCTGTAAATTAATTATGGCTGTTTCACCCTCTCTTTCCTCCCAAATCTATGCCTACAGCAAAAATTGTCAGTGAATATTTCCATTTCTCTGGGATTTTCATCCTGACCACTGGCAGGTTATCAGTTTATGCCCTGAAGCATGATATTTAATTACCTACAAATGTTATTTTTGGTTATAAAAATCACCTCATCCTTTCTTAAATCTAGACAGAATATTTGCCCCTGTGAGTAAATACACTAAAATATTTACACACACATACCCATCCACCTATCCCTTTATCTCTTGGGGACCCTAAAGAGCTTTTGTCTTTTGGGAAAATAAAGTTCTTTCATCAAAATCAGCTGATGGGAGTGGGGGAGCATTTTTTTTTTTTTTATTTTGCTCTCTCTGAATTTGGCATTTATTAACTATTCACATTTTCTAAGACTGTCCTAAACAGAGCTGAGTGAAAATGATTTTTCAATTCAGGGGCTGAACCAACATTTTTAAAACAAAGGTTAGATCAAACGATTTTGTTTTCCTTGCTAAAAAGGGAAAAATTCATGTGTGTTCAAATAAAATATTTCCTTGGACCTGAAATAAATGTTTTTGGTTTGGGGCATTTCCCCCCCCCCCCCCATGAAGCATTCATTTCAAAATGGACAAAATGAGTTTTTTGTTTTTTTTTTACATTTAAAATTTTTATGGGGGGGGGAATGATTCACTGATTAATCCCCAAGTTTATAAATACTTTAGGTGCACTTGAAACTTAATTTTATGGCAGATTTAGTATTTGTCCTTCAAAAAGTTGCCCAGCTAAACAGCTGTTGCAGAAATTTCTGACCCACAGTCCTACTACTGATTTGGAATCCCATAGTCTCACAGTTCCATTTTTGGGGCTGGGACAAGGAGCTTAGAGAAAGGAAAGCCACACCCAAATGTGTTACTAAAAGCAAAAGCTTCCCCGGGGTACGTGAAGCTTTAAAGGAAAGAAAAAAAAAAAAAAGGAGGCATTGGTTTTAAAAACTAAAGTTGTTGCTTGGGCAAGGTAGCAACTTGATCACCTAGGATGTTGTCAGTTTTCTCCACAAGGACAGCCAGGAAATGGCAGTTCAGACTTCCTCCTCCACACTACTTCACCAATATAACTCAGGCCTGATGGGGCAAGGTTTGGGGGGAGAAAGACCACCTGGGAAGTTCAGGCTCCATGGTCAGTGTTTTGTTTTCTCTGTTGAGACTGTCAATTAGGTTGTTGGATAGGGTGGATTTTTGAGACATCTGTCTGCTTGCCTGGAACTGGGCTGAGGCAAACCACTTATTGCTTCAAAGGCCATCAAGAACTAACAACTGTTGGTTGTTCACTCTGGACCTGCATGGGCTCTAAACCAATGGTCCAGAGAGGGAAGTCCCCATCATACAATTTTCATCACCTTGCTTTAGCTAGCCTTCCAGCTTTCTACACCACCAACTGTTAAAATCCGTTGCAATCATCATCTCAGAATGATAGTGCTAAAAGAATCTTCATCATCATAGAGGTCAGAGGCCCTATTCTAATTATAGTTATGACACCAGCAGCCAAATTCATTTCTCCTCTAATTACATCACAACCAACAGAGTTTTATTTGCCCTACATACCATGCTACTAGATGCTCTATTAATATAAGGCTCCTTCCCCAACTAATGGGGGAGGGGAATACTAAAGCTCTGCATTAAGAGCTGGCAAAGGCAAGGAGATAGAAAACAGAATGAGGTTTGGGTGCTTGCCGTACACATACAATATAATCAGCTGCAGTGAAGAGCACTTGGGGTTGGCAGAATATTATTGGCCACAGGGCCTCTAATCCTAGGATTAATCTGGGGAACTCGGCTAAGTGTAAAGAAGGGAAATAGAACAATAAATGCACTGGAATGATATCATCAGCTGTGTCCCGCAGCCTTATAGACAAACAAATCCAACTTTGTGCTTTAAAGAAAAACAATAACTAACTGTAAGATCTCTGTGCTTGTGAGCATCTGGGTGAGAGACAGAAGGCTGTCACAGGTGCTGTGTGTTTAAAACCTTCCCGCAGCAGGAGCAGGCACAGTAAATACACAGACTGATTCATTAGTACTCCTGACCATCTGCTCCTCAGTGCTTGGCACCAGGGCTGAGTTCAGGTCAGAATGGGGTTTGACAGAAGTGAGGTTAGAGATTTACACATCTCCTGTGGCTGTTGGGTATCAGTCTTCTCAGTGATGGACAGGTGGTTTGTGTTGGGGGCAGGAGGAAAGAGGACTGGAAGACACCCGTGGTTCATCAGAGCTTTGCTTGGTACAGTAGAATGTGCTTTTGTAATGTCTGCTGCTCCTTGTGGCACTAATTGCAGGAAATAGAGTAATCACATGCAAGTGAATAATGGCTGTGGTTGCTTTTGCGGTATCTTGCAAGATCAGAATAAAATTTGATGCTAACTTAAGCACTTCGTTGCTATCCTGGGCAAAACAGGGACTTTGTAAACTAATCAGCTAATCATTAAGATTAAAAAAAAATCAAAGGCAGGGTCATATAGCACCCTGCTAGAAGCATAAGGACCTCCCAACTTTATCACAAGGTCGTTAAGATGCCTGAAGTGCAATGAGGATGGGCTAGTAAAGGGGAGAGGATTGCAACCTGGTGGGGTTGTGGGTGAATTGAAGCTATGGTTATCTAGCCACCAATATCTACAGGAAGAAATTGCATGGAAGTTTCCAACTGTGCCCAGCTCTGAAATTGCCCTGAATTGGAAAATCTCAAAGGCCACAGAAATTCCAGTTCCTCCTAGTGATATTTTTCCAGCAACACTTTTCCAAGCATCTACAGGAATCACCAGATCTGTCCCTGATAAACCATGAATCTTAGCTTATAGTAATTACTCAACAAAAAATCCCTTTGCAATTTGCTGTAATTAGTCTGTGCTTTAGAGTATTGCCTTTGCCTGCTTCTATAAACTGGCTCTGATCCTTCTATGTGTCTGGTTTGCCTATCTACCATCAGTTGTCACTAGCCCTAACTATTCTCCCTCTGAGCTTGATCCTGAGAGGAGCCAAACACCTGAAATTCCCATTAGTCTCAGAGGGAATGATGGGTGCTAACCACCTCATGAAATCTGGTCCTAATATGGAAAGAATGTCAAACCTCCTCTTTTCTTGCTGTCAGTCTTTTGTCACTTATATATGGTCTTATTGTGTTCACTTTGAAAACCATTGGGGCTTTGCCACTGACTTCCAAGGAAGCAAAGTCAGAATTTATTCAGGTTCCTTCTAAACCTGCAGCTGATGTCAGCTGTGATAGGTGTGACTGAAATGTCCTGCATTCTAGCCCCTCAGTTCCAACACTGTTTGCAGTACCAGGAACAAAATCTGAAAACCTTCAAAATCTGAGGTTCTTGCTTTGTGTCAATGATGTGACATGGGTCTAGCAATTCAGGGCATGAAGCTATGGGCTACATTTGTATTTCTGTGCAGCTTTTGTTGTTCACAACAGATGCCCAGTTTATTTAAAATACTCAACATCTTAACAGTTAAGTAATTTCACCTAAAAAATAGAGTTTGTGATAAATCTACTTGTGTACTAGGTCTGCTAGAAAAGCATAAAACTCCCCATGTTCATTTAGGGCCAAATTCTACTCATATTAAAGTCAGTTTGCAGAATTTTTACTGACTTTACTGTGAGAAGAATAGGCCCTAGAAACTAGCTAGTTTTATAGAGTTGTAGGGCTTTTTCCATTTTTTATCCAGGTTTTAAATACCTTTCTTCTCCCTTCATCCCTGTTGAATTACCAGTCCAGCTACAGTGTTGTGTATTTATATTCTTTTGTCTTGCCAGACATTAATATGTTTTTTCTCTCAGCTAGCCTCTCTCAATAAGCCTGTAACTGGTTCTCTGACCTTCATGCCCTTATTCCCTCTGGTATTTCAATTCCTAAGCAGTTTTGTGTCTGATGCACAAGGTCATCTGCCTATCAGTGACTAACCTGGATCATATTCCCTCTCAGTCAGTATGGTCTGAGGACCCAATTCTGCAAGGTATTAAGCATCATCAACTCTAGTGCATTAAGCACCACTTAATAGTTTCTCAGCACCTTTCAGGATTAGATTATGTGTGAGATTATCAACCTTACAAGGAAATTGTTAGAGATAGATCCCAAACCCAAACAGCCTTAAATTTGGGGTAAATATTTGTCAGCCTTTGCACATTGCAAGGGTCATGATCTCTAAGCTGACCTGAAGCAAATCCTTGGATCTTAACTCACTGGGCTTTGGGGGAAGTTCAGAGGTAGATTTGAACAATCACTTTAGCCCATTTCTAGACAGTTCATCTCCTCACGTGGATCTGCCAGATAAATTATAGCACAAGCATGCCTCTGTCATTATAAAAAATTGTACTCCAGTTCAGCTATTGCAATTTACTCCGTCACTTTGGGCTGTGGTCTCACATGTTATGCCAGGTTGATATCACTGTAGAGCAGAAAACATGTGATCAAACTACAGCATTCAAAAGAACAAGAAAATGGAAACATCAGATTGTCAAGAAGCAAGTCTTGAATAGTAGCATATGACTTGAAATGTGAAGTTTTGATTTTTAAGCTTTTTCTATTGCACATGTAAATATCTTGCAGCCTAAAAACAATCTGCCTGGGCTTGCATAGGGTAACAGATACAGAAATGACACTTGGCATTGTTTAAATAGCACATTTTAACTGATCTTCCCAGGACCAACAAAGGAGCCAAAGGATAGCCATCTGGTTTTGCTCTCCCCCATTCTTCCATACTGAGCAGGAACCCTCCCCCACACCATCATTTGGAAATTCAAGCATCTCAAGAAATTAGCTTAAAAAAACCCAAGAGAGTTCATTGCAGGAGAGGAAGGCAGAGAGTCACTGGCTTGACAATCACTATGTAGTACCCCAACAGTATGAGTTGACTCACCAGTGCAGTGCCCCTCTCATGGCTGGGCATGACAAAGCAGATCTCTCCTCTGTAACAGCCATGTAGACAGTTACTATAAGTTTGTGGTATTGTGTCTGCCTCTTCATGCCTCAGCCCTCTAGGCAGCTCATGTTTAAGACCAAACATTTCAGGGTAATAAAGTCCAAGAGAAACAAACATCCCATTTCTCCACCCAGGCTGCTGCCTTGTACATTGGTTTCTACTCCAGAGACCTTAAGACAGGTAGTCAAGGCTCACTCTGTCAGACTGCATGTTGGTCTCTGTGCTTCCACTAAGGCTTTCTCTTCACTCTGCCAGAGCCTTCCTGCTCCCTAGAGGTCCAGCTGCTCCCTGTCGAGTGACAGTAGAGTTCCTTCCCCTCTGCCTCTTTTAAAACTGCCTGTGTTTGTAGCATCACCCAGTTGTTCCTCTGCTGGGTTTCATCATTAATTAGACCTGACTCATCCTTCAGGTGCAGGCAGGTTGACTGATTGCCCTCTGAAGCCCACATTAACTCTTTCATCATCTATGTGGGGTCAGCCTCCTATAACACCAACCTCCATCTTCTTTCATGTTCACTTTTCTTTAAATTACATTAGCATTTGTCCTGGTACAGCATTTAATGTGCCATTAATAAACCTTACTGTATTTTCTACAACTAGACTGTGCCCTGCACTGGGCACCCATTATGGGGCATAAGGTGAAATATAGACTTCCATCACACCCTTGCGTGGGATAGACAGAGTTTGGGTTTCAGATGTATAGGAGTAAGCAGGCACTGCACATCTGCTACTCCCCTCCCTTTGGAACAGATGTGTGGAGAGCGGGTACACCCTTGCTGCTCTTCCTCCTGCCCTGAACACACCAGCATACATATCTGAGCCAGTGAGATGGGTGTCCTAATTCGTTACTAGCCTATCTCAGCAGTAAATTGCTACATCCTAGAACAGTGGTTTGTAAAATTTTTCCTTGAGACCCAGTTTAAAAAAATCATTTGTGCCTGTGACCCAACGGCTACATCTTTGAACAACGCATTCCAGTTTTTTGGCCGCGGCAGCAGGGGGCAGCACAACCCAGTACCTGAAGGTCCATGACCCAGTACTGGGTCCCAACCCTAAGTTTGAAAACCACTGCCCTAGAAGAAGGAGGAAGTAGGGAGGGAATTGTACTTAGACACCATTCTTTCCTTGAAGTGTTCATGGGGCAAGACTGTTGTGTCACTCCATACAAAATGCTTTATTCCTGTGTATGTTTCTGTTCTGCAGTGATTTCAATACAGTACTGTTTTTGCATATCATGCATTGTCCATATCCCTTGTTGTGTTTTGACTGTGATGTTCTTGTCCCATGTTTGTCCCCTGTGTGAACATGCCTAGTCTCTACTTAAAGAAACCTCTCCAGGGAAAACCCAGATGAAAGTGATCCGCCGAGGCCTACTGTACTCAGAAAAGGTTTGCTGCGATAGCTACAGCAGAAAAACTTCCTAGTGCAGATGCAGCTTAGAGATCAGCAAATGAAGGCTTTTGTCAGCATTGCTTCTCGCTTCTCCAAACTAAAGAAGTCATTGTAGCAAAATCACTTTTTTACCAGTATAACTTGCATCTACACTAGACATTTGCTAGTACAGAAATGTTGTTAATATAAACAAACAACATCCCTAACATATTATTAAACAGACTAAAGTTTCTAGTGCAGACCCAGTCTTAGTGGCACTTTCCCCTCCTAGTTCTGAATCAGTGGCTTACCCTTGTGTTAAGAGGCCTTTACTGCTGTTTGAGTCATCTTTCAGATGAGTGGCAGAACTGAGGAACCAGAGCTATAACCTTTTGCTGTCGTCCACCATAAGATAAACTGTTTTAGACTTGGACTTTAAAGTGAGAGGGGATCATGGTGACTATTCTAGCTTGACCTCCTGCACATTGCTGACTCCAGACTCTGCACCCTTTTCTGTAATAGACCCATAACCTCTGTCTGAGGTACTGAAGCCCTCAGATCATGATTTAAAACTTCAGTTTACAGAGAACCCATCATTGCATCTAGTTTAAACCAGGAAGTGGCACAGTATTGTAATGATTAAGCTGTGAGCGTGCTGCAGCCGTACAATGCCATAAATTGTGTAAAAACATGAGAATGACCCCATATTACATTTCTCCTGCAGTTTCTGGTAGATATGGGTCTCTTCCTCACTTTTCATCAGAACTTCCATAGAGTGTGGCTGTGTATTGTTAAATAATTCCAACCTTCCATCCAACAAGTGCCTGCATTTCCGGACTGAATACAAGTAATTGCTCAGAGAAAGACAGTAGGGTGCTGAATGACTGCTCTATATTGCATCTTAAATTATATACCGGTATGCCAAATACTCTTAGACATCTTTAAATCTAGTATTCTTTCACATCATACACATTGCAATGGAATATAAGCCTTGCCACATGGGATCAGGCCAATCTACTAGTGGCCAACATATTTTTCTCCTTCAAAGGAAGATGGGAGAAAACCCATCATAATATTTTTCTTGGGCAATAGCTTAGTGCTCTGAAGTCATACCTGACCTCTGCAAGGGAGTCTGAAGCATAGTATCAATTCCTTTTATTCTGCTTGTATAATTGAAAGTTTTGTTGAAAGGCAATTAAGTTATCTTGCCTCCTTTCTCTTAAAGATTATCTGAAGCGTCTGTCTAATCTGCAGTGTCTTCTACCAGGAGATGAGTTTGCTAATCTGATCATTTTGTTCTATTTCTAACTAGCACTGTCCTCCTTCTGGAGTTTCAGAGGACTCTGGTTCGTTACACACAACTCCATTAAAATGATATTGCTGAAGTTACAAAGTCAAGCACTCCAGTGAAGAAATGCCAGAATTAAGGTTGCCTGTGCAATCTCACTTCAACTTCCTTGGGCACATGCATTATGATGTATGACATAATCTTCAGTTAAACAGGCAGCCTTAATTCTAGCATTTCCTAACTTTTGAGTGCTTGATTAGCAAATTTAATAATGCTCCTTGTGGATTTTGTGTGTGTAATTTTTAACAAACAAACTGAATAAACAAATTCCATCATGTGACATCATTGACACCATATGGTTCATCAGCAGAGTTGGAACTGTTCCACTGCACAGACTTTTGGCACTTTAGTTAAGGTGGATCCTCAGCCACTGTGTGGACTAGCATGATGGGGATGAAACACACTTTGCCAATTAATTTCACAGATATTTGCTAACAGCAGAGGAATGTTGTGACCCAGGAATCTTGGGTTTCGTTGCTGGCTTTGGAAGTGAATGTGCTCTAGTGCAGTGGTTTTCAAACTTTTCTTCTCAGGACCCAGTTGGCGGAACACTTTTGTGCCCATGATCCAACAATTACATCTTTCAGCAATATGTTCCAATCTTTCAGTGGTGGCAGCAGGGGTCATCACAACCCAGTACCTGAGGGCCTGTGACCCAGTACTGGGTCCCAACCCATGGTTTGAAAACCACTGCCCTAGTGGGCACACCCCCTGCCCACACTTGTTTCCACTGCTACAAGCTTGATCCTATCTACTCCACCCCCACCATCTTGTCCCTGTCAGTCCTCTCTCTTCCCAACCTTTGGCTCCTTGTCTTAGTCCCACTCTTCATCCCAGCCTCCTTGCCTAGCCATTCCTAATTTTTCTCTCTGCGCCTACTGTCTGAGTCCCAATTTCATCCCCCTGTTCAGTTCCGATCACCCTGCCCTACCAATCCTATTTCCCCTTTCCTGGCTCCCCATCATTCCCCTCCTTAGTCTTGGTCTCATTCACTGGGCTTTTCAGTGTCTTAGTCAATGTTTTAACATGGGTAGAACAACCACCTTTTAGCTTAGCCTCATGTCAAAAATGACTGAAACAGTTTGGCTGAAATTTTCCAAAAATTTTGGCTTGAGACATATCCAGTGTGTAAATTTTCACCCCTAAAGATTAAAATTTGGTAACATTATAAGCAACCAAAGACAAGATGTTGTAATGGGACATGTGGGCAACCTTAATAATAGGTGGCACTAGCAACCCCACCTTCACCACTAAGGTTCGTCGTCTTCTCTTATTATTGTTCATCTTCCAGGAGAACCCATATCTGTGCAGTGATGAGTGTGACGCTTCTAACCCTGACCTGGCTCACCCACCAAAGCTGATGTTTGACAAAGAGGATGAAGGGCTGGCCACCTACTGGCAAAGTGTGACCTGGAGCCGCTACCCAGAACCACTGCTGGCTAACATCACACTTTCTTGGAACAAAAGCATTGAACTAACAGATGACATTGTGGTGACCTTTGAGTATGGACGCCCCACTATCATGATGCTGGAGAAGTCCCTGGACAATGGGAGGACTTGGCACCCATACCAGTACTATGCAGATGACTGCATGGAAGCCTTTGGCATGACAGCACGGCGGGGCAAAGACCTCTCGACCACCAGTGCCAACAGGGTCATCTGCACAGAAGAGTACTCCCGCTGGGTGGGGTCCAAGAAGGAGAAGAAGGTGCTGTTTGAGGTGAGGAATCGCTTTGCCATCTTTGCAGGCCAGGACCTCAGGAACATGGACAACCTTTATACCAGGCTAGAGAGTGCCAAGGGCCTGAAGGACTTCTTCACCATGACGGACCTGCGGTTGAGGTTGCTGAGACCTGCACTTGGAGGAACCTATGTACAGAGGGAGAACTTGTACAAATATTTCTATGCGGTCTCCAACATTGAAGTCACTGGCAGGTAATAGCTGCTATCTCTATTTTTTTCTCTTTTCTTGGAGGGATGGGGAAGGGCAGGGCTGTAACTACGGCGGGGCCAATGGGGCTTTGCCCCAGGCATGCCAGAGTGGCTCAATAGAGCCACTCATTTAAAAGGCACATTTCATGGTGCCGGCCCCAAGCACCGCTAATGGCAAGGGGCGCGTTCCGATTGGAACGTGCCCCAGGCGGCGAAACAGCATGTTACAGCTCTGGGGAAGGAGACCTAGTCTTAATATTGGAAAGAACAAAGCTATAAGCACATGTTGATCTATCAGATAATCAACTCAGTATTTCTCCCTGTCCTCTCAATTTTTCCAATTCAAGGCAATACCATCATTAAAAAAGAGGGGTGCCACCATGTCTCCTAAAGAGATTACAAGTAGGCCTCCTGAAGGGAGTGAGTGAATCTGCAGTGAAGATTTACTGAATCTCCACATTCAAACACAGTGAACAAGAGGAGGGGATTTAGGTATTGGAGTTCTGAGTGCTATTCACAGCTTTTCTATTGATTTGGTCTTTGTCCTTGACTGAGTCACTGAACCCCCATATCTCCTCTCCCCCCACTAGTAAAATAGGGGCAATACTACTTGTGTTTTTGAGGTTTAATTAATATTGTAAAGTACTTTTGAAATGAAACCCAGCATAGAAGTATGGGAGGTTCTCTGGCTATGTAAACACAGGCTTTTCTTTGCTCAAGCCAGAGGGATGGCAATAAAATATGCCAGAAAGTTGATCATCTTCATCCTGGAGTAAGGGATGCTTCTGAATATTGGGTATGTTTGAGTTAGGTCCTCACCAAGCCCCATACCATCACTGGTCTCCCTGCAGCTCTTCTGCCCATCAGACTCTCAGACCCCAATCCCATTGAGCAACACAGTCTATCAGGTAGCATAGCAAACTGCTGTAGTGGCAGGACACCCACTCTGATGTGACCGGAGGTTTAATTCAAGGGGTCATAGATAAGAGATTCATCCCACAGGCTGGAGGCCTGGAATAGCATCCACTGAGAATCTACTTTGCCCTGCTGCTACACACAAAGCACTCAGTCCCTAGTCCTGACCTTCATTACCTGCTGGTATTACAGTCCTGGGCTCCAACACAGCTCTGCCAATTCACCTCAGTCCTGACGCCTACTCTGTTGCTATTCCAGCCCTTGACCTCTCCTGAGGCGCTCACATATAGATACATAGGATGACAGCCTCTGTCCTGAAACCCTTACAGTCTAAGCTAATGAATGATGACATATGAAGGCTGGTGGCAAGGGACGCTGGGCTCCAATTAACCAACTCTGTTTTGTTAGTGATGCAAGTCAAAATTTGAACACGGATCCTCAGAGATGATGGTCCACCCCACTGAACCCCACACCCCAGGCTGTCACTGGTTCAGTCACGTGAAGTTTAATCCCTCTAGTGGCTTTTTGTTTCCTTTGGTTTCAATGCTTATTTCTCTGTGCAATGCCATATATTATGTTATGACATCAACCGAGAAAGCAAAGTAAGGTGGAAAAGTGCCGAGATGGCTGATTTCCCACCCAGCATGTGAATTCAGCGTGTGTGAGACTTGCAAGCAAGAAGGAAAAGGTCCCATCCAACTAACAAGGCTCTCAATGATCACCACAGTGACAGAAGAGCCTCTTCTATCATTTCCAGACAGCTTGCCTAAGACTCGCAAGTAGAAATGTTTAGGAGGTGTCACTGTGATGGGGCCGTCTGAATTCATGCCAAGGAAAAGGAGACCATGCAAAGAAGTTAAAGAGCCTCGCTCTTTTGGGAGGACAGGGCGAGGTACAGAGCACAGTGGATCCACTGTAGAAGGGGAGAGGTTTGGCTCCCAGCTTCATAGCTGCTACTCTGCTTCAGAAGAAGTTTCTTAGCAGGGACTCCTACAAAGATTTTCCACTTTTGCTGGTGATGTGTCCAGGTAACCACCTGTGTTTCTGCTCACAGGGAGCAATTGTTAGGGGCTGGGGAACCCAGGCATTTGTTTTCCACTTTAAACAATGATACATTTTTTGAACCAGGCTGGAGGCAGCATCACTTTGGCTGTGTTCACACGCACAGGGTTATTTCGAAACAAGTTGTGTCGAAACAACTTGTTTCGAAACAACACCTTATTTCGAAATATCTTATTTCGACTTAACAAAATGTTAATTCGAAATAAGAAAAAAAGCGGGAAACGAA